>JARVJO010000330.1:20817309-20851953 GCA_031762555.1 Cynodonichthys magdalenae | reverse complement strand
AATGTTTTTTGTGACAAACAAGTATGTGTTCCGATCACTCTATCACATAAGAATAAGAGTTGTAGAACTTATTGGAATCTCAAGACAGCCATGACATTATGTTTTTTACAAGTGCATGTAAACTTTTGACCACAACTGTATCTATTACAATCTGTGAGTTTAGATGTGGATTGTGCTGCATTTCAATCCTTAATGTGACACAAATTCCATAATAGGGACATAAAACCAGCAAACCTCAGTTTTAGCTGTCAGATTAGTGCAAGAATCTCACTGTATTTGCAGGATTTTCTAATCTGTCTGTCACGGCTGCTAATGTTTTACATCAGCTTTGTGCAATGTCTGTTTATAATCCACTACCTTCTGAGGACGTTATGTAAAAGGCTAAGTCCGCATGAGGTGACTACTAGTCTGATCAAAAACAAAGAGAAAGGTGAGTCAAAACGCAAGAAGCTTATTTTGCTAGAGCCGAATGAGTTGTTAGTTTAAAGTAAAAAGCAAAGCACAAAGCAAATATATGACAAAATATAACCATGAAAATATAATGCTAAGAACACAATTTTTTTTGCATTTCACAAAGAAGCAAAAACTGCCTTTGATCTATTTCATGCATAAATGTGCATTTTCCTAAAAAAAAATAAAAAAAGATCAACATTAAAACAAATAAAATTCAAAGGTTTAATGTTGTATTCTCACATAATTTTAGTCATTCAATAACAATTTCAACATAAAACTTATACAAGCACATTCATAAATTTCAAATTGGACAGAAAAAAAGACAAACCATTTCATAAATAAGATCTTCAGGGAACACTCAATCATAAACAATTTAGAAATAAATGGCAATGAATATGTGAAAGTCTTTGTGCAATGTTATTCTGAAACGGAAAACCTGTCAAACCCACAGCAGTTATTGAAGTTAATATGGCAAACATGTCTACAACTTACCATTATTCACCCACAGTATAACGGCAGAACAATAAATTGTCTCCCATGCAACACATTATAACACTTTGTTTGAAAAAAACAAACAAACAAACAAACAAAAAACAGCAAGGCCAAAATGGTCAAGTATCACAACTGCAATCATTTGTCATCAGAAATAAAAGAATTCTTATGTAATCTTCCAATCAAGACTAACATGTATGTGTGCTCTACATAGAATCTACTACTAAAAAAAAATATTGTTTAAAAACTTCAGTTTTGATTGTAACAATGCAGTTTTAAAGATCTAAGTTTAATCAGATTTCAAATGCTTACTGGTCCTTTGATTAGTGTAGTCCTGTAAAGACAACGACAACACAAACGTGTAGTAGGTGCAATAAAGTCTCTGAAAAAGTCTCCCATTTATTAATATTTGTTGTGCCACTCGCACTGGCCAACACTCACCTCCTCAATGTCCAAGTTTTTCCTGGATTTGTAAATAAATTCTCCAATTGCGACAAAAACTGAGAGGACGAGTCCGGCTGCCAACACAATAAAGATTCCTCCGATGTTCTCCACACCCAAAGCACTGGCCTCCTTGCTGTCCTCTTCTGGACAGCCATTACCTCGCCACCATTTCTCCTTCATCATGTGCAGCTTTCCTTCTTCCTGAAGTTGCAATATAGCAATGGTGACCTTGTCTCTGTATGGGGAGCCTAGGGTATAATGAAGAAATAATGCTTGGATCATGTTTATGGCAAATAATGAGCATTTATTAGTTATCGGTTTCATCTGCCTTACCAATTGGAGTTCCCACACCATAGCCCTTGGAATCTATCAAGCCTCCAATCTGTGTGAGGTTGCAGTTGCGCTGGCTGATGTACTCGATGCTAGTGGACTCCATCAGAAGAGCATAATCCGTGGTGAGGACCCTCTGAATCCCCTCTCGGTTGTTTTTCACCAAAGCCGTGTTTTTTCTGCTGCTCATAAACGCCCACATTTTCTCATATGTTGAGATCTTAGATTTCTGTGGAATCAGAATCAGACTTTGTGAACAATAAAAACCATGATTAACACAAAAACATTATAGTTTCAACTAAATACTTTTGATACATATTTGGACCTGCTTAATTTATGGTAGCAGACTAAGTAATAGTCTTATTTGCATCCTCTCTAAGAGTCATATTTTTATTTTTTGTAAAACAGTTTACCTTGAAAAAGGTCATGGTGGAGCCATCTCTTACAGCCCCATATTCAATTTTTGTTTGTTTGGCCAAGTCGTCTGCAGAATCAATTGGTGAGTCCATTCTCTCCACAGTGAGGAAGGCAGCCAAATTGGCAGTGTATGAGGAGATTATAATTAGTGTAAAAAACCACCATATCCCTCCAACTATCCTTGTTGAAAGAGCCTTAGGCATTAGTTCAGAGCCTGTTGGGTATCAAGATGAGTTAATTACTCATTCTCAATAATGTGAATAATGAATCGTGGACTTTTTACATAAATTATAATATATTAATATCAACTATAAGCATACCTTGCTGCATAAGGGCTCCAACTCCAAACCAGACACTGTTAATTAGAGTGAAGTTGTTTTCAACCACATCTGAGTCTGGATTACAGGGGTGAGGGTTGTACCACTCATATGGAGTAAACCTGAAAGTAATGAATTAAACAGCAAAAACGAGTTACAACAATTTTAACAAGTAAAACTAAAACAGCTGACATTTACTCAACTGCATTTACATAACTGCATAAATCCTCTTTCTCCAGTTTTACTAATCTTGTGATGCAAACCAGTCTGCCTTGCTGCATCCTCATTGGTGCATGCCTGTTTTTACTGTAACAATTATAAATGTATAATCTAAAAAACAGTCTCGCTGCTAGGTGGCCAACTCTAGGGTTAGGGTTAGTCTCAAAAGAATTAAAACATGGAACACTTGAGCAGTTTACCTGGCAATGACAAACAGCACACAGCTGACACCAAGGCATGCCAGCAACACATACATCCAGATATCAGGAGAGAGCGGGTTCAGAAAGGAGAACACTCCTGGATTGGTGCCATTAGGTTTGTGGTACAGGATGCTGATTCCTAGCGTCATGAAGGGCTTGGAAAAATCTATCACCTTTTCTCTGACATATGTGATGGTGAGAGGGGCCACAGCGAGGTCAGCCACCTGGGACAGAGCATAATCTCAGCAACGACGTCAACGATTTTCCCTCATCTTCTCTAACCATAAACTGATCAGTACTTACATGATCTATGAGCTCTCGAACCATGCCGTTCCACTCCCCCTTGTCATTCTGAGCGCCATATTTGCCATCAGACACCAGCTTTACTTCATAGGAGAAGCCCAAAATGTTGGAGAGCTCTTTGAGCAGGTCTAGGCAGTAACCCTCAAAGCGGTCATTCCCATATAGCGGCTTATCGGATTTTTTATACATGACATAAGGATTTTCCTGGTATAAAACACAATAATAAATTGGTTTAGTGTATGAAGACTGAAACATGCCTGGCCAAATGCTTGCTAATAAAAAACATTTTTTTGTTCATACCAGAATAGTAGTGACAATAAGGGTCCTGTTGGCCATTGAGTCTGTAATATTTGTGGAAGAGTCCTTGGTGGTTTCTGTTAAATTAAGGCCCATCTGGGAGTTCCAGATACCAATCTGTAAACATTTAAATACTCAAATAACCACACTGATAAGACATTAAACATCTATTGCCCAAGAGACTCACGTACAATCAAGGACAGTAATACAAAAGGAAAAGAAACAGGTGGCAGAAGAATTACATTAGACTAACAAACAAGGATGAGAGAGCCATGAAAGGAAAAGAAGGGAAGGAAACAAAGCACATCTTATAAAAACTTGAAATAACACGGCCAGTGCAGAAACATCACGCATTTCTTTCCACTCTTTTTTATACAAAGGGAAGACATCACAACTTGGTAAATTACTGAGGATTAATCATCTATTCGTCTGCCTGGGCAGTTTAAATACAGACCTTTTTCCACACTTTATTCAAGCGGCTGCCCGTTAGTGACTTGCAAAAACAGTAAGGAGAAAGCAATTTACTTACTGAACCCCAAGCTTAAAAACAAGTACAAAAACACAGACAAATTCTGACTTTTAAGCTAATTTATATATAAAAAAAAGCTCCTCAGGTAACACCTTTGATTCAATTTAATTTCAGCTTTTAGGTTCTACTGAATTCATTTGACTGCAATTTCTTTGCATTGATCAAAGACTGAACGGGTAACAGGCTCCCTAATGACCTGCCAGAATGCAGAGCGGTAGTGTCAGTGTGATTAAAGAAGCATAAAAAAGTACAAGCTTAAAAAGACAACTGTTGCTATTTGTAGAGTTGTGTCAAAACACTTCATGACATTTCTGGTGTAATTTAGACATCATCATTATCAGGATTTTTGTATGTGTCAGCAAATTATATTGTATATTTACAGACAGTTTTTTTCTACAACTATTCTAAAAGAAAAAAGGTACAATTAATAGCAGATGCCTTGTTAGTGTAAAAACATTCTACTGTCAGAAAAACTGTTAAGAATTGACATTCATGCAGAACTGCACAGTGTACACAGGTCAGAGAGTTCACCTTCTCCAAGCCGTCCTCCTTCAGACTGATGACATCTAAATCAAATTCTTTCCGCAGACCATCTGTCTTGTTTATAATTATTTGTCCTGTCAAACCGTCCCATTGTGTCTGTGACCAAAAGAGAGGACAGAAAACACAAGTAATGAATCGCTCAGGTTTTATTTTTGTCACAGAAGTCACTGCAGAATCAAGGAGAGGCCCAGAAAAACGAATGAAAACAGGTCCTAAATGAATAATTGATGAGTTCTTCATTTAGCACAGAACACTAACAAAGACTAACTGAATTCTAATAGATGTTTTTGCATTGGCTAGACCCTCAATGGAAATACTAAATGTCTTGGTCTAAAATCTAGGTCATTGGGACGATGATGTAAACGGAGCCGGCAGATACGGCCTCCGACTGCTTAACTGAAGAGCAGCAAGAGGGAACATTGCTCAGAGAAATTTTAAATAAGTTGATAACAAAGTGAGCTCAGTAGAATAACAGGTAGGTTCAATCTGTGTAGGATCAGAAATAAGCTACATTTCACTTTTGTCTAAAGAGCTCAGAAGTCAGTTTTTATCGTGAATGATAGATGATAGAATTCTGGATTGTAAATTTGTAAATGTGTTTCACTGTCTCCTGCATGAAATAATGGTCTTTTGAAAGATAAGAGGTTAAATATATCAAATGTGAAACTGTCATTTGGTATGAGCATGTAGGGACGCCTTAATATGCATTTTTGATTTTCACAAGTTCATCTGAGGGATACAAACCAGTTAATCCAAAGGAACAAAATCTTACAGAAAGTTCAGGGTACAATCTGTAGATAATATAGAAAAGTAAAACCCCCAATTCAGAAAAAGTTTAAACATTGTGTGAAATGTAGCCTGGTAAAAACCAGACTCTTGTCGTACGCTTTGCTTCGAACAGAGGGTCTGGATTCTTGGCTATTGAGAAGCGATTTCTTGCTGGAGGCGTGGCCTCTGTTGAAGTTTAAAATGATTGGGTTGATTTACCCAATCGCTAACGTTTGGCCGTGACGTATTTAGTGCGCCAGCTCGACCGTGAAGGAAGCTAGGCTAAGAAGCTAACCGGAAATTGTGTGCGCTGTAAACAACCGTCCTCTACTGGGAAGAGAGAAGTACAGAGCAGAACGAGATGGCTGTAAATGATGCTGCAGGCTTTGTGAGACAAATTTAATTTAATTTGGAAGCCTAGTCAACACGGTCTGGCTTCATTCACTTCCTCCGCTGCCATTGCTAAACTATAATCGGACTAAAACAGCGCAGAAAATTGACGTTGTCATTCACAACTATTCTGTTCGCTGATTGGCCCGGTTGAAATTCTACCAGAGAAATCCTCATCTATGGGAGAAATCCCAAACGGAGCAGAGAAGAGAAACTAGAATTGAGAGGAACTGTGTAGGGCCAGGCTATGTGAAATGTAAGGAAAAACAGAATTCATTGATTTGCAAATCTCATTAACTGGTATTTTTTTCACAGTGAACAAGAAAATCACCTTAGTGAGAAATTTATGGTGCAATTTCTTGATTTCAATATTTGATATTTTGCATTATAAAGGAAATATGAAATGTGAAAATCATTGTATTTTTTTACTTGCATTTTACTCAATGTCCCAAAGTTTAGTTTTTTTTTTTTTAATGGGATTGTATTTTTTAATGGCCTTATCATCATGTGTGTGATAACTCAATGCTGAAAATGAAATTCACACTGAACTCACATTCAGGTTGAGTAAAAATGATGAACTAACAAAACAGGATAAATTTAATCTACGGTATATTAAATCTTAAGAATATTGATGAAGTTTCCCGTTTCAAAGCACAGCCTCCAACGTTCTACTTTAAACCTGATCACATGACGAGAACGACCTTTGACACCTGTGGGAAGTCCCAGGATATTTTTCAGTGCAGCTGCTCTGTGATTAGTCAGCTTCTCAGTCTTATTGCTCACAGCTGTCCCATGTACTTGACCCCTAAGTCCAGATTTATTCTTGTCATTAAATCTTGTTTTAAATCCTCACCAATCAAAAGGGTCTCTGTCCCGACCATGTGTTTAGCATCCTTACTGTATATGTAGGGCTGACATGGAGCTTCTCTGGAAAATCCAGATAGCAAAAGAAAATAAATAAAATCTGGACTTGAAGAGTTCCTGTTAAATATTGATCAAAGGTTTGAACGGGTCTTAAAACACGTGTGCAAACAACTATCTTGTCACATTAGTTATATAACCTTTTATGTGGACTGCATTACTTCCTGCATTAGCGATTTCCCTCTGCTAACCACAGTAGCAGAGGCTGAGCTACAGCAGGCCTCTGGATTCAGTTTTTGCCTCAGGCCACATCATATATCACACCCAGATCTCAGTTCAGTTCTGTAGGATGTGTTGGGGAATGATGAGTGGGGTTGTAGTAGTTAAAAGTTTGTCTCTTAATAAAATCTCTCATGAACTGGATGAATTTTAATGAAACTTTCATCTACAACTCTTAACTTTTTGAGTCGATCCAAATCAAGATGGCCACCACAGCCATCCTGCCTAACACAGGACTTTGTTAGTTTTAGCTAACTTCCTTCAGTTCTCTGCCTGATTGTCTTTTATTATCCTACTGAAAGGATGGTGTTGATGGCAGTGGTTAAAGAATTACATGATAAAAAAAATAAGATAAAAAAAATAAGATATTGGCTGGATCAAATATTTATTTCAGACAAAAAGGAAAATATGACCTTTTTAAATGAATGCACCACAATAAAACTGTATTTAATAGGCAGAATGCAGAACAGTTCACTCCTAATCTTCCCTGGATAAGATAAATTATGTTTCAAACCTCCGTGAGCTCAAGCAAAAATAGTGATCATAACTCTCAGACAGTATCTGCAGAGCCTGGCCACTTAAAAAGCTCATTTATTCACATGCTGCTCTCTGAGATTTTGGTTTATTTGAGTCTGTCAATATTCAGTCCCCAGTTGAAGATGAAAGAAACTTCTAATTAGAGAATGCAATATAACATGAGGGCCTATTAAATACTAATTAACACATCTCAGCAGAGACAAGAAGACGGCTGCCACAAATAAACCATCGTGATTTCTACAAGACAAACAGGATGTTTTCAAACCGTGCGTTTGAGGATTATGTTTGTCTCGTTGTTTTGTGTCGACTGTGTTTAGATCAATAATTCAGGCAGGAATATTTTGCTTCTTTTTCCAGCAGAATGAAAACTATGCAACATAATGTTTTCTGTAGTTTGGTGTTACTTATAACAGCAGAGCCACACTGCTATTTGTTCTGATGTGATAATTAGCAGAGGAACAGAATCAACTTGTTTGTATCAAACACAAAAAAAAAGAATGGGTGAACGAATGAACTCACATCTTTGAGCAGGTTCATGAAGCGGGAGCCGAAGCGCCACGGTTTGTGTCGGTGGCACTGAAGGGAGCTGACGGTGATTTGGGAGGTGCGCTGCGAGGCCGCAGCCACCATGTAAACGGCGTCGTACATCAGAGCCGATTCCGTCTGAAAGAGAAACACGGTCATCACGATCCATCTCCAGGATCACAGACGCACTTATCGCACCACGCCCGCTGATGTATGTGCACAGTGCCACGCGGCATCTCCAATCAGATGCAATCACACGGGCAACCACAATCACTCACTGCAGTTTGGTGTGTCATTTTTAGATTGTACACACAATCAGCATCCACGATGGATGGTGACATCCTGAAATGAAATCCAACCAAAACTGTACAAAAAACAAAAAATTAAAAAGTAAAAAACAAAACAATTAAAGGTAATAAAAAAGGAGAAAAACTAATTAAATCAAGTCTCAGGTTGTGGCAAAAGTCAAGGAATAGAAATGTTTTTTTAGAAGAGTTTTAAAAGTTGTCTAACAGGAAGTGGGAGATTGTTCCATAATCTTGGAGCAGCAACACAAAAACCTCTGTTTTCTCTCAGCTTATGTTTGGACCTCAGCACCTCCAGGAGCAGCTGACCTGAGGCACCGAGCAGGAGAGTGTGGATGAATCAGCTCAGAGGGGGGGGATGGGGCAGGACCATTTAAACTCTTCAAAATATACACTGCCTGGCCAAAAGAAAAGTCATCACTAAAGAAAAGGTCACACCCTCTAATATTTCATTGGACCACCTTTAGCTTTGATTGTGGCACGCATTCGCTGTGGCATTGTTTGGACAAGCTTCCTACCTGACCAACTGCAGCAACCCCAGATCATAGCTCTGCCCCACAGGTTTGTACAGTAGGCACTATGATGGGTGCATCCTCCAAGACGATTGGTCCCCACTATCCTTCCAGTTTTTAATAATGCGTTGGACGGTTCTCAACCCAGTTTTAGTAGTTTCTGCAATCTCCTTAGATGTTTTCTCTGCTTGATGCCAATGATTTGACCCTTCTCAAACAGACTGACATCTTTTCCACGACCACTGGATGTTTCTTTCTACAAAACGAGAAGCAATAGGAGGCTTGTACCTATTTGCTTAGTTAAATCCAGGTGGCTACTTTTATTTTGGCCCGGCAGTGTAATAAAATAAATTTAAAATGAACAGGTGGAGTGGAGGGGAGTCAGAGTGGGGGTGATGGAGGTTAGCAAACGAGCGGCAGCGTTCTGGACCAACTGGAGGCCTCTGATGGAGGACTGGCTGACTCCGAGGTAAAGAACATCACAGTAATCAAGCTGAGATGTGACAAAAACAGGAATTATAGTTTCAGCGTGTTGTTTTGTAAAAAAATGATTTTCCTTTTGCCAGCTGCCTGAGATGATAAAAACTGGCCATGGCTACCGCTACAATCTAGGAATCTAATTTAAAATCACTGTTTATTTTAAAACCCGAGTTACAAACTACCTGCTTTACATGCAGCACCAGAGGGCTCAGACCAACGGGGGACGGTTCACAGGAGCCACCTCTATCCAGAACATCTGTATTCTATGATAAACTAAAGCACAAGTAGCGCTTCAAACGGTAACTTTAAACTCACTGTCATCATTCCCTCTGTCATTCCAGTCTCCACTTTGGTGGGAGCCTGAAGTCGCTCCATGGCCCACCTCTCCAACACCGAAGCCACTTTAGGATTGTCCACATTGAGCAGCCGAAACCCAGTCATGTTGACCCCGCTGTAGCGGTACGGCTCCAGGTCGAGGGCGAACAGGTCCTGCACAGATCAGACCGCGGCACCGAGGGTGAAGAATTAATGCACATCTGCTTAAAAAGATTACTGGCACAGCAGGAACAAAGAGGCGCCTGAATGAACTGTGGAACAAAATAGATGTAATACCGTGGAATTCTGCCAAAGGCACTGAAAACATCTTCTTATAAAACAAACCACAGATGTTTGAGTTCATTTACATAAGCCTTTCCTGGAAGAATCCTCAGGTGAACACAGACATCTAAACCTGTATCAGATTAAAGCACCTAATTATGTTGGATATAGTCTTCTATTGGCAAATTATTAGCCTATAGTTATTCATAACTTTTCTGATATATTAGTCATAAAGGGCAACATCATGTCAAAGATTTTGTAAAGGTTTTCTGTGAGTTTGAAAATCAAAGGTATTTTTCTTACCAGTGTGGTGAAGAAGTAGTGATAATACTCTGTCATCATTCCCATGGACAGAATCTGAATAAAATGAAGCAAAATACTTTAGAATTTCTCCTTAAATTATAGCAAAACAAAGAAAGAAAAAATTATCTAAAGGATAAAAAAATACAACCAGATTTAAAAGCAAATTTAGCAACACGTGCATTATTTGATTTGGCTCATTTTGCATTGTTTGCATGTTTTTCCATGTTAAGAGTCCAATGAGTATGACACAATTTGCTCATGTTAGCATAGCGTCTCCAGTTAATCTCCTGAACAACATTCAGTCCTAAACGTGTACGTCTGGCTCAGAAAAGGCTCTGCTTGGATTTGAAAACGAAAGCAGGATTTCTGAAGGGGACAGAATTTAAATAATCTCGCTTGCACCGAATGTTAAACAGGAAGCAATACAGGCAACAACAACAAAAGATAACCTAAGAGTCTTCTCCTGTAATAAATTCCAATTATAATTAATCAAACTTCTGGAATTAAATTCTTAACTAAAATGTCTGACCTGCTTTAGAACATCTGCTGATGTTTGGTACGAGCAGTCAAAGATGACAAAGAACTCCTTCCCTTTCTTCATCTCCTTCAGCAGCGGCCGGGCATCTTTGCTTCCTGAAGGAAGCTGTCGGATCTTGATTTTAATGCTGTATCTGGACGGAGCTTTGATCAACTCTTGCAAACGAATCAGTCCTTTAATTCAAAGAGCAGAAGACCAACATTATTAATGTATATAATGTCAATTGTGTTGTGTCTCTTTTATGTAAAGATCTGCTTTGCTGCAGAAATGATTGTTTTTACCCTTTGAACAGGTTGATTAATTCATTCATTTGTTGCAATTTATGTCTACAATATAGATGTCAGACATTAGATACAAAAACAAGGAGAAGACTGAAATAATTATAAAACTTTAGTCAGAACCAGGATTGGATAATGAAAAGTTTATTTTATATTGTCTACAAAATGCACTGCCGATTAAAAAAATAGAAAAAGCAGCGAAAGAGACTCTCAACTAAGAGGTTAACATCATGCTGCATAAGAAATGGTTCAATGTCCTCTAAATTCAAACCAAGCAAACACTGGAGGAGTTGGAGAATAACTAAAGCAAAATCCTTCAGGAAGAACTTCAAGAACTGATTTTGCAAAGTAAGCTCAAAACAGCGGTAATGCAACAGGAAAGTTGGGCCTTTCCAAAGTAGTTATGCAACTCAACAGAGGTTTACGAGATTTAAAAACTGTTCAGGTCAGCAGTAATGAAGGTCAGGAAGAAGGGTAGATCAGCAAAAAAAAGAGCAGGAAAATCAAGGATGTGCTTCAGGCTCTGAGTATGGTAGAAGTAACGTTTTTACATCAAGAAAGCACAATCACATAACAAAATTTGCAAAAGATGAATGTGTTGAAGCAGAAACATCAAGTCAGTACAAAAAGTTCATTCAACATTTTGAACAAAAATTACATTGGAACCAGACCATGACAGCATATCAACCTACTTGACAAGAATTATTCTGAATTTCAAAGGGAAAAAACTGCTTCAAGGTTATTTAAAACACATCAGAAGTCTGGATTGTAACAAAAGCACAATGGCTGCAGAAATAATTTTAAAAAAGGGCCGTAACACAGTCCAGACTTGAAACAGCAACATGACATGAATCAGAAAGATTTGTGTGAAAACAAAGATGCTATGTGAAAGGGACAGATGTGGCTCCTCACCAAAAACCTCCAGCGACAGAAAACATGAAGCTTCCAAAAGATTTAATAAAAATAAAAAGCTTGAAAACTGTTCTGAAGCAGAGAGTTTAAACATGTTTTCTTTCTGTCTGGTATTCATGAGCCTTTATGCATGAAGTCACAATTTTTTCCATGTGCATGTGTTGGTTTTCTATTCTAAATAAAGCAGTGAAAAAAAGCAGAACATCAAGATTCAAAACATTTAGACTAGTGAGTAATCAGTTTTTTGCAATTGAGTTCATTCTGAAAATAACACATCTAATCTAAGATGTTTTAGAGTGGCCTAGATTAGATTAGGCTGCTAGTAATTTATTAGTTTATTTTAATTGGACATTGCACAGTAACATTATTCTCAGTAGAGAGAAAATAAACTGTGCCAAATTATCCTCTGGTTATTTTCCATCTGAAGTTCAGGGCAGCCAAACATAAAAACAAAATTCAAAAACAAATAAAACCATAAAAAAAAAAACAATTAAAATCCCTACCCTCTCATTTATTTTTGAATTTTTATTTAAAACATGATGCAATTATAGATAAATTGAGTTAAAAAATAAATAAAATAATTTCATTTGTCGGATTAAAATGTTCAACAAGCAGCAGCTTATTAAACAGTGTCTGGCAGCTGCTTAAAGCTGGGAACTATTGATAAATAGATTTTTCCAGTATCCACAATAGAACAGGAAGTTAGCTAACACACTCAAGTTTTGTTGTATTCAATTTAATACTGAGGTGCAATATTTAAATCAAGCATAATATTGTAAAAATATATATGAGAAAGTAAGTCAAACAGACAAATTAGGACATTGTAGCTACATTAGCTGGCTAATCTTGCCATTAAACAACTAGCCTGTCATGCTCAACTTTGGAAATTGTAATGCAAGTGATGTAATTAAAAGTAGGGCAATACTGAGGTTTTTTTTTGTGTGTGTTTTTTTTTGTTTGTTTGTTTTTTACTCTTTTTTCATCGCTATATTGATTTAGTTATTTTATGTTGAAAGGATGTACCGGAAGTACTTGGTTTTTGCACTGACGTTAGCTTGACTAATTTTGTGTTGTAGTTTCAAACAATGACCACACGAGGGCAGCAAAAATCTTCAAACAATAATTCCTGTTATCACTTTCAAAAGTTGTAGAGAAGGTAATTTTAAACCGGCTTGTAATTTTTACTTGTGTTTAGTGTTTATACATAAAAACAATTGGCCTAGTACAATAAAACGTTTTCCCTACAAATGAAAGTACGGAATTATATCTACACCCAGGCATTTGATGATAAACTCCAAAAGATGTAGCATTAATGCTAACACTAGTAATTGTGATTCTATTTGTTTTTTTTACTATAAACAAATATAACCTAAATGAAACACACAAAACAGTAGGTGATTTTTTTTTAGTTTGTGTGATTTTTCTTTTAATATTAACATTTTTAAAACCGTCATGTTTAATTTGGACAACTAGTTGCACTTACTACAAGTGGCCACAAGAGGGCGGTAAATATACTCAATCGTCGTTGTTCGGCTTTAATTACATGTTGCGATTACGGAAGTATCCAGTCAACGCTAGAAACTTTGCTAATTAGTTTACCTATTTACCCAAAATTAAACACCACAAACGTGGTAAAAAAAAATTGCAATTACCCTAAAACGGAACTACATTAGCTTACGTTATTGTGACACTAATAAAGCTGTTTCAGATGATAGAAAGACACGATTTTTATTTTTTCTTATTTGCTTTGATATGTACTAGAAAAAAAATCACCGCAAAATAAATTCCTTTGCAAAACAGATTTTAATACCCGACTCTATTGAACCTTAATTTACATATTTGTGCATATATGAACTTACCAAATCGTTTTTCTCCCCAAGGCTTACAAAGTTTCGAATCATAACCACTAAACATTTAAAATAAAATACATTCATTTAAAACACTAGGTTTTTTGCCCTCTAGTGGTCATACGAGAAATTGCAAGTAGTAATTAATCAAGTTGGATGTATTTAAAAGAAACTTCATGATGTTTCCGGTACAGACTTTCAAAATAAAACATTTACCCCGGTCGTAATCATTTATTTTTGCGCCTAAAACGGATATTTAAGCGTTGTCGGTCTCTACATTTGTAGACTAATCCTTTTTATATTAACCATCCACTGATGCAGAACTCATATAGCTTTATGTTAAAATTGAAAAACTTTGGATGGATTTAAAAACGCTGCTAACAATCTGAGGCCATTCATTCACTGTCCTTTAAACAAGCGTAGAATCTATGAGAGGGAATTTAGGTGAATATATAAGAAAAGAGATATACTGAGTAAGACAGGATCAAGCAAACTGGTGGAGCACCCTAAAGACAGAGCTCAGCATTCAAACACAGCATTTGCAAACCTTCTGCTGGTAAGTTTAACATTTGACCTATTTCAGTCACTTTAGCTGTTTCTGTTGGCATCTGGTCACACATTTTGTTTAAAATTTATAATTTAAGGACACATTAACCATCAAATTAAAAAAATATATATATTTATATTGTGAGGTTGCAAATGTATATTTTTGATTACTTTTTCCAAGTATATTAAAATTAATCTAATTGTCCATAAGATAATTTGCTGACAGACAGACAAGCACACATGCACACATAGACATAAGCAAAAACATTATTGCCAACCTTTAGGCAGTGGCTGACAATAAACTTAACTTTATTACAAACCTGTATGAATTTTTAACATATAAAAGGTTGATATGGTGCATCTTGCCAACAACCATTTTTGAAGCCTTGCTGCAGTTTTGATAACTCTACACGGATTGTTGTATTAGATCTTGTTGACTTACCGGTTGCATCTTCATAAACCACAGTGACGGCTTTCCACTTGTAGAACTGCACTATGTCCAACACAGCTCTGCTTATCAAGGCATATTCAGGATGGAGGTTAATGTAGAAGCTATCTTTGTTGTCCACTGAGGGGTGTTTCCAGCGTGTCTGGATGTGAGGGACTTCCAGGGCGTTACAAATAGACTGCACTGCACTGACAGAGGAGCTGTGAGAGGGCCCAAACACAGCCCCCACGCCCAGTGCCAACTGGTCACATGCTGGAGGAAAGAAACAGAAAAACACATCAGACCGTTTAAGTCTAGTTCTTACCTCTTTTATTAACCCTCCAAAAATTACTAATAACATCGAATCATTTTTACCTCTTCTGGAGGCTTCAAAACTGTCAAATAGATTTATTCTCTGGATGTCATAGGTCAGCGTGGTGTTTGGCATTAAGGTCCGGTTCCTGTTTATGTTGGTCACAGCAAATTTAAAGGCCAATTCTTCAACACTAATAGGCTCATTTTCAAGAGTTTCAAAAATGCCACCTGTAAGAAAAAAAAAGAGAAGCATTAGTGGGATTACATACTAAACAAAACACATAATTTACTTTTAAGAGTTTCTCAGATGAGTCAGAACTACAAACTGAGAATCAGTGCTTTACTTTGTAATGCTTAAAAAGGAACCTGCTCCAAATAGCAGACTTTAGTCTCATTCAGCACAATAATTCACCTTCTTCAACTTGAGTTACATAACCTGATTTTCACAGCCGACACAAAAGCTTTCACCAAAAAGTAAAAAGGTTGAATGAAGCTGACATGCTGCCTGGTAATTTCATTATCCCGCAGCTGCATGAGTAAAACGTCTTGAAGGTAATTCATCCAGGAATAAATGACAGTGGATCGTCCTGAACCCAACCTTCACAAAGTCATTCTGAAATAAAAGGTAAGTGAAAGACCTTCTGGTTTGAAAACCAAAAACATGTACTTAACTTCCTAAATACTTCTGTTGTGTCTTCACAGAACGTCCCATTGTTTCTGATCTAAACTAAATACAGTGTACATAATTTTCTGTCTCACTATCCTCCTTTACTTATTCCAAAATTAATGTACCATGCACACAGGCAAATGTCCTGTGGACATATTTCAATGACTCATACTTATAAATAGTGTTGTTTTCAGCTGTTTTAAATCTGCATTATTGCTGAAATGATCTCACAACCAATCAGGTTGCTTGATGCGCAGATTTAAATGAGTCATTATTGACTCATTATATATTATTTTGGAGATGTGCACATACAGCTCAGCATTATTATAGCTTGTCTTGTTTACCAGACAAAAAATGCCATCAATAACATTTGTTCCGATCCATTTGATTACGATTGTTTTAGTTTGTATCTTCTAAGTCACTTTAGGATGGCAATTTTTATAACATTAAATCTACAACTTTACTCTCAACTCCTTCAGTGCAAAAACATAAACATTGGACACTACTGTTGCCAAATTTTCCTTGAATTTTTCACGTTAAATTCCATTATAGAATAAAAATCTTTAAATGTTAATTCAGTATTTTAAAGTTGTGGTTGATGACATCACAATAAGTATGTGGACAGTGAAAGTTACATTCATTTCAAAGGATGTATTCAAATTATGCACCAACCACCTGGATGTTTATTTATTTATTTATAAATTTAACACATGATCGTGCTTCATGCGGCCGTTAAATCTATGCATGTTAGTTTATAATTCAGCCCCTCGCAGTGTAGCAAGAAAACACAGACTGTTCAGCCAATAACAACTTATGCATCTATCTTTGGGTGGCTCTGTTCAACCATAATCATTTCTAATTAACAGGAAATAACAGAAATAGTTATATTTCTGTTATATACTTGTTATATTGTATTGCTAAAACTGTTTATTTATACAAATATTAAAAGACTGATTATATCATTATCTGAGAACTATTTGACACATTTAGGCCCATGCATTCATCCATCAGTTTTCTTGTTCCTCCTTTTTTCCCATCTTTGTGCAAGAGGCGAGATACACCCTAGACAGGTCACAAGTCCATAACAGGGCCTCGAAGAGACAACCATTCATATTCTCAATCACACTAAGGGACAAATGAAAGTTACCAGCTAACCTAACAAACCAGAGTACCCAGAAATAATTCACACATTTATGTGAAGAATATGCAAACTCTGCAGAAAGACCGGGAGGTGAACCTGTGAGGCAACGACATTAACCCCTGCACCATCGTGCTGTCCTTCTTATATAACTATCACTGTCAACATTTTTGTGAAAACTTAATGTTCAGCCAGCTTTCATATACAAATATCTAAACCCAGAGAAAAGGAAGGGGTTGTCATTCCAGAGTTATAAAGAAAATATCTAGACATATGCTTTTAAATTTTTCCTTTTCATATTTAAATCATTCAGTTGGGGTCTATATAAAGTGGAACTACAATGATTTAGTCTGAATTTCTCCTTATTCTGACTTCACCAGCTCCTCTTTCACCACCTTTCTGCTGTGCCTCAAAGCAGCTTGTTTTGTTACTGTTCCTTTAAGACGCTTCAAGCCCCTCCCCCCCGCTGGCTTCCAGACTGGTCCACTCCGGTTTGGGGGGGTTGTTACATTTTCTAGCTTGCAGAAATGTTTGATTTACAATTTAATTAAAAGATGTCAACAACAGTCGGAGTCTGACCCAGGAGAATTAAGATGAGGAAATTGTAGTCGGTTAGTCCAGACCTATTTTGGCAATTCCGTCGCAGATAATTTGACATAATAGTTCAGAAAACATAATAGAAAATAGAGAAAACTGAACGAGCTGAAAAATATGATCCAAACAGAATTTGAAGATATGTTTGCAGCACCAGGAGGGACTCAACTTTTCTGCACTCACAGAGACTCCAAGTCCACAACAAAATGTATTTAACATCTAAAAAAGTGGATTTTGCAGGAAATGTCCCCTTTAATCTGCCCTGCTGCCCCAAAAGACAAGTGATCTGCTGAAGAGGGTAGCATGGACAAGCTGTATATAACTCCAGCCAGGTATAAATGCTACAAAAAATATTTAGCAATAAGGCATAAAAACGTAAGGATTAAGGTGGAAACTACTGAATTGTCACCACGTGTATAAGCAGTGGTGGGCATGGTACCCCTAAAGCACTAAGCACTAATAGGGCAGGGCATTTCCTGATTAGTGCTTTAGGGCTTTTGCTAATTAAAAAATGTATTAGTGAATTAGCACTTGCTAAATTTATAGGCTAAATTTAGAAGCACTAGCTGAGGTCTTTAAATGTTATTGATCAACGTTATTGTTATCAGCTAAGGGTAAAAACTGTCACACATTTTGATCATGTGTGTCACTTATCCACTACTTGACGTTGACATTGATTATTGACAATATATGAAGTCAAATAAGGCTGTGGGATGTCAGTGATAAGTCTTAAAAGAACAACATGGCAGTATGTGACTCATGTTGTCTGTTGAAGAATGTTCCATGGGCTGACTGGGTTTTTTTAGTGCTTTAGAATTAGCTTTTGCTAAATTTTTCAGTGCGTTAGTGCTTTAGAGTTAGGGGACCTAATTAATTGAGTTAGTTTTTTAGGGGTAGAAGAACTAATTTTTAGATTAGTGCTGCCCCCCACTGTGTATAAGACTGACAGATGTGAGAGAACAGTTGTTTTCTTTTTAAACCCTGCATGGAAATATCTTAGCTGTTGGACATCAAGGGTTAAACATTGGTGTACAACTTGGCAGACATGTTTTTAACCTAAAACCAATGCAATATACTGCTATATAGTGCTTTCCAAGTTTGTCATAATTGCATCAACATAACTGCCAAAAGGGAGCATTTTAAACTCATTATTCACATGTTTATATTAACAATGAACGCAAATGAAAAAAAAGCAATTATTATGTTGCTGGAATTCCCAAATGACCTTATTTCAACAGCGAGGGTACAGATGGCAATAGGTCATCACACTCTCTAACAACCTTTGAAAAACTGCCTGTGAAATTGTCATTGATTTTTGAAGGAGAGAAGTCCTTTAAAAAGCTCCCCTTGAGACCCTGATTGTGAATGACCTTTTTCTTTGGTGGAGGATAGCCTCAACCCCCAAACTGAGAGAGCCTTGTCTGCACTCCCTGGTCACTAAAAGCATGCTTGAAAGTGCCAATCCTAATTATGGTTACCCAGTCACACTGAGCAGCTGCTTGGACCTGTTAAACTCCTTCATTCTGTCCACTGAAAAGTACAGTTCTTACAAACATATCTTTCTCTAAATATACTGGAGGATGTTCTATTGTACAGGGTGTTCCTGATATAAAATAGGAAACAAGTCTATTTTTGACCATCTGGTTCAGTTTGTTTGCTAAACTTGCCAAAACTGAAGCCTTATTAAGAGTCCAGAAACTAATCAACCCAAATGGCAGCAGCACAGCACGTTTTTCCCAATACTTCAGCAACACTTTTAAAAATAGATAATCTGGTTTTTGCAAGAACTAGAAATAGCTGCTGCCATTTAGCTATTTTTTAATTTTTTTGTAGCAAATTTTGTTAAGAAACTCAAAGAAAATACCAAAAATCAAGCAATAAGATTCTTATCTGAAGTATTCTGGTCAATACAGTCAGGAAAAAAAAAAACAATATTAATTTCCTTTTGTAGTGAAGAATAGGGAATATATCATTTTCCCTTTATTTGCTCTTGAGAAAATGATTTTGATAAATTTCTTTTTCATTTTATTACTATTTTTTTATTTTTGTATTGAATAGAAAGGCTGCCAGCGTGAGTAATGATGGACCAGGAAGTCAGCAAAACATTTGTGGCCATATTTCACCTTTTTAAAATAGATCATTTATTTCAGCTGCTTGAATCACATATTATTTTAACTCAACCAAAACAACGCAACTGTTTTTATATTTGCTTATATTTGCATGTCAAAAATTGAGTCAGGCTTTTTCAATTACAAGACTCATAAACATTATGTCAGCATCATCACAAAACTAATTAATCTCATCTCTGCCTCGGGCTTTAAAAGCTGTGGTCCAATCACACTGAGTGAACATGGTCCACAGACATATTTTATAATTGCTTCTGGATTCTGTAGAAAAGTTGTTTAATGTGTGCAAACAATTGAGAAATTTTCTAAGGCATTTTAAAATTAAGAAAGAATTTATTTAACTTAATGCAAAATACAATTTAAGACCTAGCATTCTCTAAAATAATGCATATATAAAAGGACAAATAGTTCTACTGACATGATGTTAAGGCAGAAAAATAAACGTGTAATTTATAAACTCCATATTTGATATGACTGGAGTGAAGCTATTGGTTCAATGATTATGTTGATGATGCAATGAGCCTTTCTGACCCAACTCAAGAGAAATTTGCAAAAAGAAGCAGTCAGACAGCCTGGCCTTTAGCCTTGCATTTATGAGGTCACACTGTCATGTCACAAAAATCAAGATATTTACGACTTCTGCTCATTTCAAAATTATTTCTAGCTGATATTTGAGCCATTATCAGGGAATAAATATCTAGTTCACACCCTTCCTTTCAGGGCTGTAACTGTTTCCACACAAACAAACAGAGAGACAAGAAGGTCAAAGCTGCCAAAATGATTTATAAAGTATAAATCATCCTTGGCAGCTCTGACATATTTTAAGTTAGAAAACTGTTTTTTGGTAAAACTTTAAAGAGCAAAGCTAAATGCTTGCCTCTTCAGAAAATCTTTATAAAAAAGCCTTCAAATAGGAATCCTCAAAAATGAATACATGTGAATAAACTTCTAAATTTGGTCACTAAGCATTCTTTTCTTGTTTGAACTAGTTTACTCTTTGGTGCTTCAACATTATCATTAATGTTAAAGAGAAATTTCAGTTTGTGTTACTAATAATTAAATTTCTGTGTTATCTTTAGGATCACTGCACTTTCATTTCTGTCTTAATGAGCCGAGTGATGCTGTGGTGTGATTTGTGCCAGCAGGTCATAAAACAAAAGCTCGTGCTGCAGGAAAAAGCTGATAACCTTTAGGCTGTGCTTTTTATAGACCTCTGTTCCGTTATTCATAGCAAAGAGTTATTTAGTATAAAGTTTTATAGACTTGAGCTGACCCAAAGTAGTTGGTCTTCAGATTATGATATTAACTTCATATAACTCTGTGACTTTAAGCTATCACATGAAGGGGAGTCTTTTAAGGCAGAGGAACACAATGACGTAGTGTTGTCTTTTTTCTCCCTCCCACCACTGAGAACTCCCTCCACAGCGACACCACCACTCCAACCTGGGCCTGTGCCAGGCTGTGAATGAATGAGAAGGTCCTAAACAGTCTACTATGCTCGTTTGATGTGGAGCACTGAGGTTTCTCTGTGTACAAGCTGGCTGCTTGCAACCACAAAACAAAATATATAAACTGTTTAGAAATATCACAATTATCAAATGAATAATTATTGCAATTAAGTATTGGTTACGTTATATTTTAACTAACAGTAGGAGGAATTAGTCAAAGATCTTACATTACGTATATAAACTCTATAAACATATGTCAGGCTCTATTTAAATTAAAACCAAAAGTGACAGAAACCTGTATTTAATGAACAGGAAAAAAATAGAGTCAAAGTCACAAGCTGTTACTTCTGCTCTCCCTAGTGATGAGATTTAGCTGCTGCCTAAGTACCATATTTGGGGAAGAGACTTTCTGCATAAAGAAGATTAGTGTTAGTTGTTTAAGGGCTTGGGAGGAGAAGATTTACCATTATTACCAACCCCAGTGAAAAGAGTGAAAGCCAGGCACAATCTAATACCAGCACTTGCCAAGATCAGAAAAATGTTAATTGAGCCAAGCCACACACCATATGGGAGAGAAGAGGATGTGTGGGGGTCATGGAGAGAATGACAAAGATTAGTTGACCTTGGAGAGTGATAGATGATTGAGAGAGATTAACAATATGGAGCTCCGATGAGAGCTGGTGATGGAGGGAGGTGGCACTGGCCTAATAGCCTTCATACTTATACAACAGCACTTTTTTAGAGCAATAAAGTGTTTAGAAGTAAAAGAAATTCAGAAATGTTCTGAGGCACCATGAGTGTTAAGTGGAACAAGGAGTCCTGGGGCATAAATTTTGAAAAGCCATTTTGGTGATGCAACCTTCTAATTTGTGAAAAAAAAAGGAAAAGAAAGTTTAAATGTGCTTGCAGACATCAGCTCATTGTTATAAAATTGCATTTGAGATCAAGTGTGAATAATGGTGCAATTGATAGCTAAAGGGATTTTTTTTTCAACTTATAAAACTTTATTGGACCTGTGCCCACTGCCCACTATTTATTATTTAGCAGAGTATTCGTTTCAACGTTGCTGTGTGCCAAAAATGTTATTTTGGCAAAAGGACATCTTTTTGGATGGAACTGTTGTCAAAATTTATTCATCTATTTCCTCTGTTGTCTATTCTGTCAAAGTGGAAGGAAGAAAAGACTGAAAGAAAAACTTGGGCATTGGCTGACTAAAGTAGATTAACACGATTTGGATTTAAAAGAGAGATACAAAAAAAACCTACAGTTTCATTTGAGCAGACCACAGCTGTCCTCAGAATCTCATACAGAAACAGAGATAATCCAATAATAAAATTTAAAAACCATGCACCATAGTGGACATCAGTAATAATAAATACTATTTAAAACACCAAATTGTACTAACGGAGGTGTTACCATATTAATTAACTGTTACCTCCATCAACATAAATGTAAAAGTGACTTTATTTTAGGAAAAACAATTACACTATGTGAACTCCTGACGATTGCTCTATTCTCACTGCAGGAACAAACAAAATAATATTTTAACAGCAAGTTGTAAGCCAAAGTAGTAAGATACTGTTTTTAACTTACCTGCAAGAACACTGTAAGTTAAAATGAGATAATTGTGCATTTATCTGCACATACGTATATTCATCATAATAACGACACAAAATATCCTGTTTTTTTAGACTTTTAAATTAAAGATCTAAAATAAACACAGAAATAACTGGGGGTCATTTGATCAAATAAACTGATAATGTGTGTGCAGAGCAAAGACGATGTGAAAAATCGGACACTTTTATAACTTACCAAGTCTCAGGACCTGCTGCAAAGTGAGCCAAAACTCTCCCATAAAATACACCAGTGAAAACAACAGTCCCTTCCTTTTCACCATGGTCAGTCCTCCAAAGTCAAATCTAACATTGAGATTAAAGTTTGTTTTTTTCCTCAGTGATTCATGCTGATACCTTGCCAGTTCTTGTATCCTTAGCAAAAATAAAATGGGATCCGACCCACATCCATCCCTCACACATTGTGTTGAGGCAAACAAAACAAAAACAAACAAAAATCCACTTGCAGTTGCCACTTATTGAAAGACCACCTGCTTTTCCATTCTAAGATCCTTTAAATGTCTGTAATCTTTTGCTTCCCATATTTATTCTCTTGACATCTTTCTTATCATGTTTTCCCAGTGCACACTTGAATTGTAAGCTGAAACTGAGGAGGAGGACTGTGCGCTGTGCTCCTTCTGTCAATTATGCAAGAACAGAAAAACCATTTCTGTTTACTGCTTTCAAAATAAAAGCTGGGAAGCAGATAGTGAAACAAAAAAGATAAATCAACATGTTTAAATCAGAGTGAATCATATTTTAAACATTTTCTATGTATTTTTGTCAATCAAAAAACTACAAAATAGTATTTTTTTTTTTGCTTTCAAATTTTGGTTGCATTGTTTTTCTGTAAGTTAGTATTTATTCTTGCCACATTTTAAGTTATTGTTGTGGAGGGAAAAATGTTATTTAACTGTGGTTATACCCCAGTCAGAAGTTTGATTACATTTATGTTTGTTCACTTTTAACTGGTATTGATTATGTACATGTTACCAAGTAGATGACTTGTAGTTTGTTTACTCAAGGCTTTAATCATGTTGAAATGTCAAATATAAGATTACCTTTCTGCATCTACTGTTGCTCTCTTATCCTATTGCATGAATGCTTTTATTATGAAGTCAAATGTGCTTTATTTCTGGTGTCACTAGCTGTGCCTTTGGTTTGTTTGACATGGCTGAACACCACCAGTGCTCTCAATTGAGGGCACAGCCAAGCTGCTGATCTCCAAACATGGATACGTCCTGAAGATTAACTTCAAATCTGCCAGCATTCGACCTCGACAACGTCTTTGCTTAGCTACACTGAGGAATGATTAAATCTTTGCTCCAGTCCTGATGAAAATGTAAATTTAATCTACAAACTGGTTGGTTATTGCTCCCTTGAAGATTAACCATCTCAAACAGTTTTTATGACACTGTGTTTTAGTTAAATTATATTTATTTGTGTTTCTTATCTCCACTTTGTTTTGTTCCTTTACACAGGGTGGTTTAGAAAGCTGAGGTAGAAGAGTTTTAATTTGCACAAACGAGCAACTTTTTAGCAATGTTTGATGTTTCTTGGCCAAACAATTGTTTTTTTGTTTTTTTTTAATTAACCTAAGGTTTTATAAAGTAGACTGGTAAATATTTTTTTTCACCTAGAATATCTAAACTTCATCAAAAATAATAAATATCGTATCAGAAGGTTTTAGATGGAGTTGAAAATCTAAATCAGCAGTATGACTCAATTAATTTATTGATAATCAGGTGTAATTTTAAATCCATTTTTTATTTTTTTTAATGTACAAGATTATGAAATGCAGTGGAAAAAGATGTTTTGTTTTGCTTTTTTTTTGCAGCATGAAGGAGGGAATGTTAAACTATTTAAAGACTTGAATCTTGTTCTCTAGGCCCATCTAGTGGTTAAAAGGGAACATGGCAAAAACAGGCTTCCCTTTGTGTTTTCAGAAGTAAGATGTGTCAGTAGATGTTTGTTGTACAGTAACCACTCATCCAGTTATTCTGTTTCTTTACCCACTTTTTCTTTCCAGGTTATGAGGAGCTGGTGTGTATTTCCAGCTGTCACTGTGTGACAGGACAGTTCTCCCTGAACACATAACCACTCACACTCTCACTCACATCTGGGGACAGTAGAGAGTTACCAAGTAATCTACGTTATGTTTTTTAAAATTTGTTTTGTTATTGTTATATTCAAACTCTAAAGTAATCCCTGTTTTCAAAATTGACTGTCCTAAGGGAGAAAACACAGAAACAAAAGTCAGGGAGTAAATAATACAGATCAAAATTGACTTATTAAAGTGCTTTATTATTATAGACAAGCATTTATAAACTAAAAAAAAAACATTGAGAAATAAAAGCAACTGGAAAAGCAAGATACTGATTTGATATAAAATAATATTACACTAATAAAATATTAATGTGACATACAACTGATTATCAAACTGATTCATGGTCACAATTATTACATACAAAACACTAAATAAAATTGTTAAAAATATAGTGATATGCAAATTGTATGCCAACAATTTTTCTAGAAAGGTGCTTTTCTATATTTCTGAGAAGTAGCCCCATACCAAGGTTTTCTGAAAACAACATCACTCACCATGAATTTACACAATAACTGAAATTTTATTCAAACAGACCACAGTCCACATAATTTGCAAGATGCAAATAAGAAAATAATGACAAAAATTAAGTTTAAACAGTAATTTCATCCTAAAGTTTGTGGTGGCAGAACATAATGGCATATCATTTAATGTTTGTAATGTATGACCAATACCTTAGTTTCAAAATTTTCTTATATGTACACTCCTCTGCTGCTCCCACTGTGAGACTCTGAAGAAGTTATTGATTTATTATATGGTACAAACATGGGAATTTGTTGGGCGGAATGCATGCTAGGCTCATATCCAATAGCATTTCCAGTGTACATTGTATATGGAGTGGTGTTCTGGGTTGTATACAGCGAGTTGCCTGGAGTGTAGATGCTTCCACCATGGTTAAAACTCCTTACAGTGCTGCCTTGATAGATCAAAGATGCATTTTCCGGAGGACCAGGGTTGTAGATAATAGATGGATTGATTGGTGTTCCATTGTTTGTCAGTACATAAGGAACATTTTGCAGCGGCATCGTAACTTCTTGTCCAACAAAGTTATTGTTCTGTGGAGGATTTTGAGCTGATTGAAGGCTGGGAACACTTGAGATGGGATGATAACTCGTCAGGCCTGGTCTGCTGGATGCTTGTTTGTAGTTGAGTAATTTAATAGGATGATAAACATCCAAATAGCCTTTTTCTTGGGGCATACGTCGGCAGAGAAACAACAAGGCTGAGGCAAACAGGATGGCACCAGTCACCCAGCCGATGTAGAGAGCCTCTCCTAGCTCTCTCCTTTGGGCATCAATCAGTAAAGGATTGTAAAAATCTCTTATGATGACATGACCAGTCCACGATACAGGTATAAAGACACAGATACAGGCCAAAAACTGCATAGATCCTGCAACCATAAGGAAGATAGTTTTGGACCATCTGTTACCCTGAAAGCAGGATACACATTTCAGACCTGCTAGAGCCACCAAGAGCCCCAAGCCGGACAAGGCCACAGAACAGCACATCAGACCCCTGGCAGCCTGCAGCTCAGAAGGGAGGTACAACAGGGAGTCGTACACTTTGCACTGCATCCTAATGTTGGCCTGTCTGTAGCAGTTCATCCACAGACCCTCCCAGCGGGTCTCCATCACAATAATGTTCTCTCCGATGAAAGCCGTCACCTTCCACATAGGCAGTCCAGTTGTAGCTGCCGCACCAATAAAGCCGATCAAGCCAAGACACATTGCAGCTATCTCCGTAACTCCTTTAATCATTGTGACGTATCCAAGAGTTTTGTAATCAAGTTGCAAAATTATAAAAGTTTACTTCCAGAAGAAAAAATATCCTTGATCTTTAGAAAAGTTAATAAACAGCTTGAGCTTAAAACAGGCATGCGTCCAGTACAATGAAGTGCTCATCTCTGTTTGTTTGCTGTCAGAAGCAGTTTGTTATGGGAAATATTATTTACGATAACCTGGTTGGCTCAGAGAGATGGTGATGAAGAGAATGTCTGCTTGTTTTGTGTTTATGGTTTGTCAGGGTATGATGGTATTTCATTTGACATCATAGTTCTCTCCAGTAAACACAAAATGCTAGCCTATACAAAATCAGAAACTCAGAATACAAGTATGATATTTTTTGTAACTTCTACATTTTATTTTCTGTAGTTATATGAAGTACAAAAACATGAAACTCTTATACACTGTAGGATTGCAAAGCTTGCAGTTGTTTGCCTTATCCAGAGGGGTGCAGAGATGAGCTTTTAACTCATATGCAGACACTCTCATTACACAAAGTCCATTGTCTTCACCAAACAACACTATGTTATGTGGTCGTAGCAAATATTTTTAATTCTGTTCAATATACACAGCATGTTTTTATTTCTGTTTTAATGTTAAATTTAACACATAAACATAGATTAAATTTAACCTTATACAACAATAAAGAAACAGTGTCATTACATCATTAAACGTTTCCATAATAAAACAAGTTCATGTTCATAGTTTGTGCTTTTTAATTACTGAATTTATTTTTAAAACGGTAAAAATAAAATTCGGTGATCTTTTATTTTAAATTGGTTTATTTTATTATATTCTCACAAAACTATTATATTATTAACCATATGGACCAGGAAATAACATCTGAATGAAATATGGAGGTTTAGGCCTAAAGTCTTGTGTTTGTGTTTTGATTCAAAGCAACTTGCAAATCCAGATCACATGATTCTGCTTTCAGTTTGTTCCTGGTGTCTTTGTGAGAACTAAACCCTCAGGCTTTGCTTCCTCTGAGTCCACACCCATAGCAAATAGGTGTTTTTCAAGCAAAACATGTTAGCTTTTTTCCTCATTCTCTCCAGGACATAATGCCTAACCTAAATTATGACTCACAAGTTAAACATTACACAATTTTCTGAAATATCATGAGCTTTATGATGCTGATATTTTAGTTAATCAAAAACATTCAGTCACATATTTACAGTCCAAAGCCAGCATGACACAAGTGCCCTTAGTTTTTTTTGTGTCTAATAATAGGTAAACCTGGTACAACTGACAAAAAGAAAAAAGAAAACTATAAAGACAACTACATGTGTTAATAGAATCTAACATACTTCTCTTTTTAAGAAAAAAACGTATAAATGATTAATTGAAATGTTTGTGAATTACAATGACCACTTGTGCTGGATTGTAAAGAGGTTGAAAAAGACATGATATAAATTCACACCACAAAAATTTACAGTAATTATCATTGTACAAAACTTGATTAGCATACACAACTCATTTTCCTATTCTAATGTACAGGAAAATATGTGGAAATGTTTTGTATTCACTCTGATCAGCTTTTAATTATAAATTAGGATTAAGATGTCAAATAATTGAATTTAACAAAATATAAGTAACTTCAGATGTATAAAAAGGTCAATTTTAAAACTGTGAGTATTTGCTTTCACATTAAATTTATTACTTGTTGACATTTTATTAAAAAAAATAAACGGTGCAATACTGTGGTCAACTGAAATTGAAAATGTAAAGATTTGTTGCATATTATGACCATTACTGACTATTTTATAGATAAGCGACCCCACTGCGTATAGAGGTGTGTCTGGAGGGATAGCTGTAGACAATGGATGGCTGTCTTGAAAGGTGTAGCTGAGGTTCTGGTCGAGGAATTAGCACCAGCTGTTGAGGCTGTAGAGGCTGTACAGGCTGTAGGGGCTGTGGGGTATAGACACTGTAGCCTGAGTTCTTGGAATACATGTATCTCTCTGGTCTTTTGTCTTCAGATTGCATATTGCAACAGATAAATATGCATCCTCCAGCAAACAAGAAAGCAGAAGTCACCCAGCCAATGTAGAGAGCCTCGCCAAGCTCCCTGCGTTGGGCATCAATCAGCAAGGGGTTGTAGAAGTCCCTGATGATGACATGACCTGTCCAGGACACAGGAATAAGGACGCAGATACAGGCCATTAAAATCAAGCATCCTGCAATGATAAGAACCAGTCGCTTAGCCCGATCATTGTTTACAATGCATGCTGTGCACTGCATCCCAATCAAACTGATGAGCACACCAATGCCTCCAAGTGCCACGGCTGAACACATCAACCCTCTTGCTGCCTGCAAATCAGGAGACAGAGCCAGGAGAGAATCATAGACTTTACACTGCATCCTTATGTTGGCCTGACGGAAGCAGTTCATCCACAAGCCCTCATAGCGAATCTCCATAACAACGATGTTCTCTCCGATGAAAGCTGTGACTCGCCACATTGGCATTCCGGTGCATGCAGCTGCCCCAATCAGTCCAATCAGGGACAATAAAAGAGCCACTATCTCCAGTGCTGAACTGGCCATCCTGTCTTCATTCACTCATCCAAGCTCAAAGGTATGTAGCTGTGGCTTGAAGCAAAGGATTACTCTTATGAACTAGCTTTTCATCCAGGTGAGGAGGAAGCAGGTTGTTGTTCACCTGGACAGCCTCTTCCCTGTGGATATTAAAATTCTATGGGAAGGGGTGGGAATTCTTACCTGTTGCTAGGAAACTTAATCCTCATGAGTTTGTTTTTCTCTCTCTCTCTGCAAACCAACCCCAGGAGCTTCTGTAAGCTGCCTCTTTGTTCAACGGTATCAATTTACATTCTCATATCCCATTTTACTAAGAAGCTTGAAGAAAAAAGCTACTGAATTGTGAAAAAAGAAATGACATTTTGAAATCTATCATCTGTAAAAACTGCATATAATATAGATTTGATTAAGCTACATTGCTCACTTTTTAATTCAAAATGTGTATTGAAATAATTTTATCACTCTTTAACAGCATTTTTGCATAAGTGTCTATATGTGCGTGTGTGAAAATGTTTACGCACACACATATTATTTGATGGAACAAATAACTACATCTTTATGTTACTTTTAGCAATAGTTTTGTTAGGGTTTGTTGTGATTGTATGAAACAAGCCTGGAAGGCACAGCTTAGGTTGAGATGTCTCTTTGTGACTTTGTGGGTGGAGATGGTTTTACTGGGTTTACCAGTTCAGTAGCATTTCATCTGACAGCAGAGCAAACAACATAACTTTCCATTTACCCATCACTGAGTGGAGCAGGTGGTTTCGATTGAAATGCTAAAATTCCAGACAGACTTTTTTTTTTTACCAGAAACGAAATACTGATCAATAAAACTAAATAAAGATTGCAAACCACTTTTGTCTCTTATTTCTTTATTTGAAACAGAAACTGATATTATACTTTGGTTAATATTTAGAAAAAAATGTACATCAACTAGAAACAATTGAAACTAAACAGAAATCATCATTGCAATCTGGAAAAGTCCAGTGTATAATTTATAACCAAAAAAGAAACAGCAACAGAATCTGTAAAGTCATAATCACAAATGCACTGCTTTTATAATATTTTGGGTTGAATATACAAATGTGTGTTATGAAAGAAAAAAATAATAAATGGAAAACCATTCCTCACAATTAAAACATAAACATATTTACGATTTTCAATCTATACAAAACACTAGGCCTTTTCGAGAAAGCTATACATCAAGCCATTCCTAATGATGGCCTATTGGTTTCAGTTACTTGAGTCTTCTTATCCTTTGAGACAAAACTTTGTAGGTTTAAAAATCAAGTCCAAAAAATTGCCTAGTATTGAGTTGGTGTGTATGCTACACTTCCTGGTGGAGGTTCAGAGTATGGAGGTTGATAGGTGTATGCTGGTTGATAGGTGTACGGCTGGTATGTTTGCGGAGGTTGGTAGACGCTTCCATTAGGATAATACATTTCTGTCTCATCTGGAATCTGGGTGCGAGGAGCATGGCGGCACAGGAGAATGACTCCAGCCGCAAAAAGCAGAGCAGAGGTCACCCAACCAATGTACAGAGCCTCTCCAAGCTCCCTCCGCTGGGCATCGATCAGAAGTGGGTTGTAGAAATCCCTGATGATAACATGGCCAGTCCAAGACACAGGGATCAAGGTGGTGACACAGCCCAGGAGAAAGAGACAGCCTCCAGTCACAAGAACAATGTGCTTTGTCCGAGCACGATGGTCAACTACTTTGGTACACTTCATTCCCACTGCCGAAACAATGAGGGCGAAAGTAGTCAGAGCCACAGAGCTGCACATCAGTCCCCTGGAAGCCTGGAGTTCTGGTGGCAGGTACAGCAGAGAGTCGTACACTTTGCACTGCATCCTAATGTTGGCTTGTCTGTAGCAATTCATCCACAGGCCTTCCCAACGAGTCTCCATCACGATGATGTTTTCTTGAATGAAAGCTGTTACTTTCCACATGGGCAAGCCTGTCACTGCTGCCACTCCGATCAGTCCAATGAAGCCGATGATGAGAGCCACAACCTCACAACAAATTGCATTACGACGTTTTCTCCTTTCGTTTTTCTCTTTTTCTTCCAACATGGAGTCGGTTTGGTAATCTGGATAATAGGTCGGCACGAGTGGTTTTTCAGTGTAGTAAGATCCAGCGTAAGACATTGGTGGCTTGGTATAGCCACTGTAAGCTGTGTATGTGGCCATTGCTGCCAACGCCAAAAAGCCAAAGGTGCGCTTTCTGGTTGCACTCTTACAGCTTGAGAAACAAGTCTGAAGAAAAGAACAGGTAAAGGAACTTATACACCCACAAAAATATGTTAATGATCCAAAACCTGTTTGACCATGTCTTTCACATCCTCTCTGCATGTGACAGTACTGGTTAGTCTGCTTATAGCCTTCTGAAAAATGTTGACTGACCAAGGAGTGCTGCTAGTTTTGTATGCAAATTAAACTTTTGCTATTATCAGTAAACTATTTACTCCATTTTATTTGATACTCAATCCTTTTTTTTACTAAAAATACATTCAGTTACTAAATAAAGTTGAAACTATTTTAAACACTTCACTAATTAAATATAATTAATTTCTAAACGACAGAATAATGATGTTTTTCAATGAAGAATCCTATGTATTTTAGAAAAAATGAGCTGGGTGTCTGTCGTAGTTGTAAGAATGAAATTTAAATTAAAAGTTAATCTTTGGTACACAGTATTTCTTAAAACAAAAGTAAAGTGTCATTTAATCAACTATATTTTAGACCAGTGATTCCCAACCTATTTTTCCTCAAAGCCCCACTTTCTTATTTCTTATCCCAAAATAGTTTAAGAATAAAGTGAATAGTAACAAAAATAATAATAAAAAGAAGAATTGAGTTATACAAAGTTTTAATTATTCAAATGGACTTACTTTAGTTATTTTTTATACACAAACAATAAACTGATATTTTCACAACCTCTGAACAGACTAAATTTTGGGCCCCCTAAGTTTTCTGGCATCCTGAAACCACTGTTTTAGACAATTGCTAAAAAGGTTGTATGAATGTAGGTAACACATCTGTTGTTAACAAACTGAAAGTTGATGCTCACAGATGGAAAACCACCCATGTCTAATGTAAGCTGAGGTGTTAATTGCAGAAACTTGAGGAGTTTGGGTTTCATTTGCCTGCCATTGTCACTGTGTTGCTGTCACACGTTTATAACCACTTGCACACTGCATGTAGTTGGAAATAATCTGACCACATTTCATTTTACTGTTTAACATAAAATTTTATTTGCAAAAACAAACAACAAAAACTAACAATAGATATTTTGGATTACTTTGATCAGTTAGTTTAATGTTTGTATTCATTTTGGGTAGCACAAGTGTGGAAATAAAAAAAAATTAAAGCAGCCTTTTGTTTACACCAGACATTCTATTAATATAATAAATACAATGAATTGATTTGGTTGATGTGAATAACTTGCAAAAAGATACCAAGACAAAATGATGCAATTGAGCAAAAACTCAAACATCAAAACCAAACAGAAAAGCAAATGTTTTACATGTTGATATCAAAATACATTTGTGCAATCAAAAATCATAAAAGTTGTTTTGATTTAAGTACAAGAGCTTAAAATTGATGAACAATGAGAATTCATCCATAATATAAATAATACAGGCATTAGTACAGCAGTTATTGTGATAGTATTATATTTTTCAGGCAGCATCTTTACATTTTAAAAGACAAATACTAATAACACATAACAGTACATATGATTACTTAAACATATTCTTGTTGCTTGAACTTGCTGGATTCTGTTTTTGGCTGGTAGACTGTGTCCTGGTTTGGAACGTTCTTCCCTTCCATGAGATAGATTCCATTGTAGACCTGTTCTTCGTCTGATCTTCGTTTATCGTATCTGACCAAGAGGATGATTCCAGTGACCAGCAAAACAGCAGATGTTGCCCAGCCAATATAGAGGGCCTGTCCAAGCTCACGTTTCTGAGCATCAAGGGCTGCAGGATTATAGAATTGACTGATAATAGAATGACCCACCCAACTAATGGGGATGAGTGTGGTCAAAAAGGAAATCAGATACAAACTTCCCCCGATGGCTAGAGTAATGTTTTTGCTTCTCGTATTGTCACCACACAAGTTGGTCCTCTTGATCCCAAAACCTGTGACAATCAGAGAGATGAAAACCAGGGCTATGGAAACACACATGAGACCCCTGGCTGCTTGCAGCTCTGCAGGTAGAATCAGCAGTGAGTCGTAGACCTTGCACTGCATATGGATGTTAATCTGTCTGTAGCAGGTCATCCACAGGCCTTCCCAGAGTTCCTCCATAACAATGAGGTTGGCTCCAATGAAAGCAGATACCTTCCATGTGGGAAGTGCAGTAACAGTGATTGTCCCAAACAAGCCTATAAATCCCAGGACCAGAGCCAAAATTTCCAGCTTTGCTTTCATGATTTAAAGAAAAAAGTGCAGTCTTGTCTTGTTTTGTCTCCTTTTGTCAAGTGCAGACAAAACTCATTCTGTCCTTTCTGTTCAGTACAGAGATCTAAATATAAGAAAGTTCTGCAATGCATGTAATGCCAACCTACTGGTTTGAAAGAATAATCTTGAGTAAAAGAAGTGCTTTTGGTACATGCCAAGAAAACCGCACTACATTTTTCATCAGCTATCTCTAAAAACAATTGAACATCAGAGTTGTCGTCACTGTTTGTCGTGCATGACACAGAAACCAGTTTCACTCATTACAAACCTAACTGTCATACCACAGGAAAGTCTTGGTAGTTTAATCTAGAGACATTAATGTTGTGGGATTGTCTGTATTACTGTTGTACCTAGACTGAAGATGGAATGAGTTCTAAAATCTGTGACAAGCAGTAAAACCTTTAACCATGTCAATTCTGTGTTATCATCAGGGGTAAAAAGAAAATGGATAAACTAAAATGTCTTACAATATTAAAATGTTAAAAGTTGTATTCTTTGCTTTAAAGGGTATGCTCATCTCAAAAGACATCAATAACAAGCTTTGTTTGATCCCAGACCCAGTATGATGTAATTTTCTGTTCCAGCTGTATTTTTAACATTTCCTCTTAAACTTGACAAACCTGATTATCTTTATTTTCAACAAATATGCTAATGTGTATTTCACTGAGACATGTTGTGGCTATATGGTGTTTTATAATCTAGCATTTATTAAAAGTACTGACTCAGAATTAGATTTTTTCTTTGCTAAACCTTTCATGAAGCTGTGTACTTGTGTGAGATGCAGTTGGATAGCATTGTTATCCTCAGAATGTATAAAGAGTTGAGGAAAAAATCTAAATGCTGAAGAAATCAGAACTTTGATGTGATCAGACAGGACTTTCATCATCCTAAATCCAAGAACTTAAACCGAAATCTCATCGGCCAGTCTTCAAAATAGCCTTTTGAACTTCTCTAACTAAAATCCTTAAATCTGACTCTATTCTGATTGCAGACAAGAACATTGATCAAAACGGTAGGTGCTTTCACAGCAGCCACTCCTGTGTTTCAAGCTTATTTGTTCTATGACATGCAACACCCTAATGATAAACTTGTTTCTGGGAAGCAGGAGTGAGAACAAACATAAAGAGCAACGCAGAGAGAGAGAGAGAGAGAGAGAGAGAGAGAGAGAGAGAGAGAGAGAGAGAGAGAGAGAGAGAGAGAGAGAGAGA
>JARVJO010000330.1:20801029-20814570 GCA_031762555.1 Cynodonichthys magdalenae | reverse complement strand
AGAGAGAGAGAGAGAGAGAGAGAGAGAGAGAGAGAGAGAGAGAGAGAGAGAGAGAGAGAGATGAGATGAGATGAGATGTACCAGAGAGGTCATAAAACAGGAACAGAAACTGAAAAACCTGTTGAGCAGGTTTGACGACTGATACTGTCGTGACATTTTCAGCTGCTTTGAATGTAAACAGATAAGCTCATACAAGCAAATCCAACTTGTGAAGCTTAATCTATAAAAGTTGTGCTTTAAAGTAATTTTAGTTGCTGAAGTAAACTAGATTTGTAGAAAAATGTCATCTTATTAGCCTGAGATCATATAAATGTAGCAAGGTTCTTACAATGTCTTTGTTTTTGTTGCTGTGGTGTGAAAAACTGAAAATGTGCAATAGATTCAATGCGCCACCTGATGTCTGCAAATATAATTACACATTGCTGTAATGTAAAAATATTTTGTATCATTTTGGTGTGTATTTCTTCTTTTTGAATGTTGGCGACTTTCAAATATCTAAATATATTTTTAGTTTTATTGTGTCTAAATAAACTTGTAGATATTCCATCTGATCTTAAAGAAGAAAAAATATCAATAGCACAGGTCTCAGTGATATAGTACTTTTGGTAGTTTCATAATCTTTTGGAATCGTATTGAATTATTTTGAAAGATCTTTCAACTTTATCTGAAGGAGCAAAATACTTTTTGTATCCCACAATGACAACAATTGTGTCTCAATTAAAGAAGACATAATAAGACTGCTCTGAGCACCACTTTATTATTGTTATAATTATTATAATTAATATTATTACTTTGTAAAGGGTACTGTATGCCCAGCAGGGTGGAACAGGCTTGAGGTTTTTCTGAGTCAAGTCTGCATTTTTTTCTTCATTCCTTAAAACAATTTCAATCATCTTGCACTCAACTTCTCATATAAAGTTACACATTTTCACAAGTTTCTTTAGTTATTAATGTAAAACTGGCTGGAAAAAGAGCTGACTAGAATGGCAAAATATTATTCAGTATGTAAAACTATTGCCAGGTCTCGGGAAGCTTTGTTTACTTACATGAATTTATGCATCTCCCTAAAAGCAAGTGAAAATAAATAGCTTATGAACTTGTTTGCTTTTCACATATTGTGTTTATATTATTAAAACCTGAAATTTAATTCTTGAAGACTAGGAATTTAAAAAGACAAAAGATTGCCTTAATGTAAAGCAATGACAAGATGTTCTCTAAAAGTAATGCATGAATTTAAGGTCACTTTTATTTTAGGAAGGATCAGTGATAACACACAAAAGGTCTGAGTAACTCATGTTTTCTGATTTTTTTTTGCAGGGATTTTTGTTTTATTTTGTTTTATAACCCAAATAGTTTAGAACTGTGGACAGGATCATATTGTGCCCTTTAATGATTACTTTAATCTTTAGTCTATGAACTTCTGAGTTAAAGGAACAGCTTTTTAAATAAAACAAACATATTGCAAACATTTACTTGCATACTTTGTGATAAATAAGATTTAGGTGCTTTTTTTTTTAATAACTCAATCAGTTTAGAATTGTAAACACCTAAAGGGGTTTTAAAATATTCCGATTTTCCCTTTTGTTGTACAATTGCGGTCTGTGTTTTCTGTGATGCTTTGACTCAGGAGAACAATGATTAAATGCCTACTTTTTTCCAGGTATGCCTGAATACAATGAACATAATTCAGAAATCTTGGCAAAGCAGTTAATGAGACGTGCAGAACAATTTGCAACTTAACACAAATCACAACAAACATGCATTTTGAATCATAAGTAGGAAACAAATGTATTTATTATGATATCAATACATTTTTATATATACACAATAATACAAATGCAGTCCAATTGCATGATAAGTTTTTAAAAGTAAGTTGACTTTCACTTTTCAGACATACTGCAAGCCTTTCCCCTTGATTGCATGGAGCAAATTTGGACTTTCTTTGTAAAACGAATGCTTGCTAGCAAATCATTTTACACATGAATAAATGAAACCATTATTTTGCAAAGAGTTATTTTTAAAAATCATGAACTCACAAGACTTTCTAAATAAACTGAAATGTGTATGTATAGTACAGATTGTGCATGTGAAGTGGTGGTGTGTGTCAGCGTCAGTGCTGAAGCAAAAATAGGTAATACAACATAAAAGGTTTCACAGTAAAAATAATTAAAACAGCAAATACAAATTCAAGTAAAACAGGATTATGTTCAAACAAATTTAAATCACATTGCTTTTGTGACAATATTGTTATTACTTTAATAATTAAATGCAACAAGAGAAACAAAATATATTCCGGACTTAACTAGTCGGTAAAAGAAAAAAATCATATTCATCACACAAGTCAGTGTATATTCATGTGAAAATGTACAAGTACAGTAAACTATGCAAGACAAGACTGTCATTTGAAATTTATTATTCTATGACTTTAAGGACAAATAATATACAGCCCTTAACTATGATAATATCGCTGAGTCACACAGACATAATAATTATTGTTCTCACAATACTCAAATTTGGCAACAGCAGGCAGGTCTATAGGATGCTGCCCAAATGTGCAAACCATGCCAATCAAAGCAAGTGATTAGATTCAATGATTGTACCATAGTTCCTGTCTCAAAGCTAACACTTGACATTTATGAAACAGTATCTGAGCTCACTTGTTTTGAATTTCCTTATTGCTCCACAAACCTTTTCTGTACAAAAAAAAGCATTCAGCATAATTAAGGTAACGAAGAGTATTCTGTTTATTCTACTACCTGTGTGATATACATCAATGCTCATGCATTGTTTGTGATGAGTGACAGTTGTGCAGCCCATGTAAAGATACTTCCTTTCCTTTCAATTGTTACGTGGCACAGTCTGGGGATGAACCCGATTGCTCCCTTCGTACCCAAATCTCATCCTCCTCTGCTTCATTCTGATCTTCGGAGCTCCCCTTCTTCATGTCAGATATCTTCACATGGTCATCACTGACGTTTTGGGACTTGAGGCTCTTGTGTTCCTCTATTCCTGAACCCTCCAGGGCCAAAGCCATCATGGGGCTTTCCAAATCGCCCTCCTCAGATGGGGATATGGGTGTCTGGCAAAACTCGTCATCGTCGTCACTTAGGATATCTGTCTCCTTGACTTCTTCCTGATCTTCATATTCATCTAGGTCAAACTGCTCTTCTACCCAACGATCTGTGTCCCCTGTTAGCTCAGACTGTTCTTGTTCATCCTTCTGCTGAAGCCGTTTTGAGTCGAATTCTTTGGGTGACACAAAGTCTTGGTGTTCCGTGTCTCCATCAAAAACAATGTCTGTGTCGATGGTGAAACGGTTGCGAACCAGCTTTCTTCTGCCCAGCGTCCTGGTTGGGGCCGAGGCTGCAACAAATGGTTAAAAAACAAAAACTTTAAAAGTAACACATTGAACATATTTTACATTACTTTGGAGTTTATTGACATGAGTAATCAACCATGTTTCACAACTGTAAGAGTTAAAGTTCTTTCAAATACAAATAGTTTTATTTCTATGTAGTTGTCTTGGAAGATGTTAATTAAATTTATGTAGTTGGAACCATGAACTAAAAACCTGGATTCAACAATGATTGTATCTGTGATTTAGGACGAAGACAAATTGGGACACTTGGAACTGTAGGGTGAATGCAGCCACTGACTGGCATTTACCGGCTCTATTTATGACTGGACGGGCTCCCTTCAGGGCACTGAGCCGCTTCCCTCCAAATGGCACATACTGCTGGCTGAGGGGTAAACTCTCCGTTTTTAGAAGCTGTCTGCGGTGCTTTTCCCTCAAAATGGAATGGACCGTCTTCAGAAAGTCTTTTCTGCTCTCTGGAGAGCTGAGGAAGATAGAAGGGAATGCTATCAGTTTTTCACTCTGTTGATAGAAGCAGGCACGACTGTATCGGTAGCTGGTGAGTTTAATGTGCAGAGAAAATCAATCTCCCCTTGGAGACATCCTCACCTACAGCACAGGTGAAATGTCCTCTCTGGTCTTCCCTCCGACTCTGATTTTGTGTGAACAATCTCGCACATGGCAGAACTCTCACCGTCTGTAGGATATAAATGTCATGTGATTAACAAGAGATTTGTCATTATACAATTTAAACAATCTAAACCTGAGTATTCACATTGTAGCTCTATTGACTGTATTTACCTGCATTGTTTAAGGGTCTGACTTGAAGAGCATCTGTTGGGATCATATGACGGAATCGGAAGGGGTCTTTTTCTTCTGATGATACAGAGACTCGATGGGAGCCACCCTTAAATCAGTTGAACATATGTTCTTATTTCACGTCTTTTTTTTTTGTTTGTATAGACAAGTGAAGTATTTACAATACCATACTCTAAAACATTTATAGCATGGGCTAATTTGCGATGCCTAACCCAAGTGTTTAACATACAGTATAAAAGAATAAAATATTACAATATTAAGACTTAAAAAGAGATCATAATAATGATAATAAAACAGTGGCAGTTATTCATGTAGTCAAAACTGGTTCTCCTTCAGAAAATGATTCAGTCTTGATCTAAAATGGTTCCAGTCAGAAACCAGTTTCAAATCTGTATGTAGGGAATCTGTTGTGTACTCAAAGCCATGCTTGGAAATTGGTAAAAGCGTTTTGTGTCTTTGCTTTTCACAGAGGCAATAACTTTTAAAAAATTAGATTTTTTTGTAGAGTCGATGGCTTTCTGCTTGAGTGAACACTTACCATTTTCTTTTTCTGCTTGGACTCTTCTTTGCACACAAACACCACAGCAGTTTTAAACACTGGAATAAATAAGGGTTGGGGCAAGGTATGATGGGGGTGGAGGGGGATAAATCTGTTAATCATACAGGACTTTTGATGACTTGTCAAATCACCATGTATAATTGAGCCAGAAACAACACAGATTATGATTTTTTTATACTATTATGATCATTAGTATTATTGTAAATAAAAAAATTCCCAAAAATCTGGGACATATTTATATATCTGTGACTCTTATTTCAGTGGGATGTGTGGCAAATATAAAAAAGGCTTTTGTTAAAAATAGAATATAACATTACAATTAGTATCACCATATGATATATTAGATGAACCAGGTGCTGATTTGTAACAAGAAACACAACCATATCTATAATCCCATCTGACATACCAAATGTAGCCATTTGTGGCTCTTTCTTCCATTTTCCTAAGGAAGCGGGTGGGTTGATCCATGTCACTGTGTTGTGTAGAAGCAGATCACCCATCGACAGATCAGCAACCTGGCATTTGAATCAAAAAAGTGAACAGTTACTAAACAGTAAATATGTAAGGGCTAAAACAGAGTGAAGTCACATTTGTCCATTTTTACCTCTTTCTTTTCACTGCTCTGCTCAGTGATGAGCTGGTCAAACACTGCTCCATACTCCTCGTGGATCTTCTGCATCTCATTAATGTGACTCGCAACCTTGTTCATGGCTTTGATAGCAACTTAAGGAGGAAATAAAACTATTAGAGCTGAGCTGCTGGAAAGCTACATGTTTTCACTTGAGTTTTCTAATGTCAGAAAGACTTTAATTTTTCAATCCGTGAGGTGTCTTACCATCCAAATGGTAGTGTTCCTCACTATCTGGATCTGTGAGAGAGTAGAGCTCTCTCAGCAGGAGGGGATACTTTAGGACCCTCTGTATTGGTTTGATTAGGTATGATTCAAGGGTGGAGGAGTGCTGCTGCTTGGGATTCCGCTCAACAAGAAAGGCCTTGAAATTGGGGTCTGTTTTGGCTGAAATGTACAAAAGAAAGTGTATTTCAAAGTCTAATTAACAACTGTGTTTCCTCTTCAGTGCTTTACAGAAATACATGTAAAGAACTGCATGAATGACAACCGGTTGACCATCTGAATAAAAATGCGGCAAACAAAGCAATCCACTGAAGTTATGAAGAGAGTGGGTGTTCTGGGTACAGAACGGACCATTCAAACATGAATAATTACACATCATACAGTCTTGCAGGGCTTTTAACCTTGATAACATCAAGCTTGAAAGTATGCTGGGGTCAGACGGACAACAGAGTGGTTGAATACTGCAGAGCAGATTTATGCTAACTTGCTATATATGGTAGGTGGTTGACATAAAGTACATGCACCCTTTCTTTTCAGCCCAAGAAAACATTTACTTACCCTTTACAAGAACTTTTGGGACTTTGGTGTGACTTGCGCAGAAAGCACTATAAATTTTAAAACGATCAGCGTAGTACAAGAAAGAGCCTCCCAAAGAAAAGAGAATTTTCTGTAAAAGATTTCAACTAGTTTAAAAATACAGATACTTCCAAACGCTTGTTACGTGTCAACAAAAAGAAGATGTACCTTAAATTGATCCACACTCTCAAGCTTTTCCAGGTCTGGAACCAGTCTGGTCCCATCTTCTAGGGTCTTGAGGAATTCAACTTGGAATTCCACCATTTCTGGTAAGTTTCCAAACAGAACATCCAGCTGGAAAAACAAAATATATAGTATTTCATAATATTTTAATATTCTTGCATTAATCCTTTGCAACAGTTAGTCTAAAAAAAACACAAAATGAGATACAACCATATAAATTTTATTAGTGAAAGTGCATGTAAATCATCTTATTGTGCACACCTCACTTTCACCCTCCTCATTTTCCAGCCCTCTAGTTCTACACAGGTACACTTCAAATTATTATGCAACCAACCTTTATTAGAATATTTTACCGGGGCTGGCATTTAAATGAAAAGCTACTTTTCAGAGACTCATGGGTAACATTTCACATACCTCATCCTGAGTGAGGAAGGTCTCTTTCTGCAGCGGGGTTAAATATCTCCCAATGAGGAAATTGAGATCCTGCAGGGTGAGAGTTAAATGAGTTTGACTCTATGTTCCATGTTATTATGTAGGAAACTGATGAAAAAAAAAAAACAGATTCATGGAAGGATTATAAAATGTATATATTTATATATAACAGCAAAACATATTTTAAAGCCTTGTTTTGCACATTTTTTAAAGACACAGAGGCCTCCCAAAAAATCATCCAAGTGGCAGCAATTACCCAGTTTAAACTGCAGGAAGCATGAGAAAAATGCCCATAGTTCTAAAGTGCAACAAACTTCTGGCATTGAAAAGCATCATACATATCTAAAGAGTCTAAATCAGCTGTGCTTTATCTGGTAGAAAATAACTAATAAAAATAGAAAGCAAAATTTATTACATTCTTAAAGACTATAAGACTATAATATGACTAGCCATGAGCAAAATATTTGAAACACAAGATGTATATTAATAATTTGGATCCCATATTTGGCAAGTTAGATAAGCACAACTTCTAATTTAAACAACTGTAACTGCTTTCATTTGTTTATCTGCTCTTTTCAGTATATACTGTATCCCTGTGCCTTACTGCAATACCCCTACTAATATATGATAAACGTCTGCAGATAAACATTGAGTACACCCACATGACTAAATGCAATTTAATTAGTATCAAGCAGTCCTTTGAAGCTTGAACAATGTACAATCAATCAAACACAATATGATTTCTGTAACAGGTACATTTGTGCCCCCGATAAGAGAAATAGTCTTTTAGGCAGTCTTGACATTATCTCATTATATATTATCTCTAACCCAGTTATTCTACCAAGCAATTTCCTTTCTCTTTTTCTTAACCAGACAGGAAAATGTTAGAAAATATTCAGACAAGGGCATAGCTGTGTCCCTCTCCCATCTCCCGGGACACAAAGATAAATATGGATTGGTTATATAGAATAGGTAATGCATGGGGAACACAACCCAAGACAGACAGAAACTCAGATTGATGGTCAGGGGAACATATGCAACTCACAAACACCATCACAAACACCATCTGTCTCATACAAGTAAGATGACTGATACTGACTTTGACATAGGTGCGTTCCGTCTCCACAAGTTCACAGATTACTTTGCGGAGCTTGTCGGCATCAGACAGCTGCCGGGGAGTTGCAGTAAGTGGGAAGGCTGAGTCCGGGCTCGGTGAAGAAGACACACACTCCAAGGGATTCATATCATGGAGACTGCGACAAAAAGCAGCGACTTGCTCCGTACTCTGCAAACAAATCGACAAGAGATAAAAGGTAAGTTTTAAAAACATTTAATCATACTTCCAACCTGAAGTCATAAAAGGAAATATCAGTCCAGCAACGGATCAGCACCTTAAATATTATCCTGTAAGCACCACCTTCTACTGATGTGCACAGACTGTGCAGAGAGAGAGCCTGGATGGAGGCAGCTCTAAAAAAAAAAATAGCTTGCACTAATTTGGCCTATTTTCAGTCTATCATAACTGACTTTCTGACCTCCTCTCTTTGCTCACTTCCCCTGGTGCTTTCTTCCTTCTGATGGATTAGTGGTGTAATGATTCAACTCTTTCACAGAATCAAAATATACTCACAACACTGTGTCCACACAAGTATGGGTTGCCATGGTGACCAGCCCTGATGTGCATTAGACTATTATTTTGGACAAAAATAGACCCCTCTCAACAAAAGCCTACATGGGTGAACAAATGCAGTTACTTTGTTTGCAAAAGGCTACAGCCTCACCAGCCAAAAATAAAAGAAGGAAAATGCCACACTGACTTGTCAAATCAATACAAACACAAAACAGACAGCACAAAAGAACTCTGCTCAGATCTATCACAACATGATTTCATCTTACTGGAGAAAAACTTTATTTTAAATTATGATACAAAAAGATCAACAGGGGAAGTCCCACAGAGCTCTTCTGATCAGAAAAGACAGAAACAGCAGGAGTGGACATAAGAAAATGCATAATGTGGGCCAAAAATCTGTCTTGTTTGTTTAGTGAAGTTTTATGGCAAGATAGTCTGTTACACCTACAGATTCCTCTGGGAAATTATAAGAATATATCTTCTACACAGCCACAGAAGATGGATCTTTATAATTTTAATTAGGATTGAAATTACAGTCAGTTTATTTGTGTCAGAATATCAAAACCACTACCCCTCTTGCATAAATTAGAACAAACAAAAACTCTATAATTCAAGACTCACTACACCAAGCAAGTGATAGAAGGACAAGTTCCACATGTAATTTCGTTCTCATCACTCAAATATAATAAAAGGAACCCAACTCAAAGCACAAACAAAATTAACGAGGAACAGTATATTTTTCAGCTATTCCACCTCATCTTTATAAATGACAGTGATTATCTGCGTTATCTAATCAAGCAGACGTCCTTATGTGATGCATGACAACCACTTGTCCCTTTTCACAAATTCTCAAAATCATCAGGCTGCTCCCAGATCAACTAGGAAGTGCTACAAATGCTGTAAATGTATTTCAGCAAATACATTTTACAGTACTAACACAGTATAATTTCTGTTAAATCTGTAGTGTGAGCACGATTTGTCAACTTTAGTGTCATAGTTGTGAATATAGCACCTGTAAACTAACAAAACAATTTGGATGATGTTCAGGTTTAAAAGATTTTCAAATAAAAATAAAATTGGTCTATATGTCTTACTGTACTTGGAAAGGGTAATGCTGACTCTTTAAAACATTACCCAAATTTATTAAAGAATGTGTGGATAAAAAAAAATTTTCATTATCAAGTGTTTTTCAACTGTGAGTTTATTGTGAGAGTTAAGGTTGCCATAATAAGGTGCTGCTGCTTTTTAGAAAGGAAATAAAAAGGACCCATTGCTGAGATCCACAAATCATTTCCACAAGCAGACAGTAGGTGTGAAATTTGGGAATTAGTTTTTTTTGTGTGTGTCTGAGAATCCTGACATAATTTACTTGTAAAAATTATTAGTTAATACAAAAATAAAAGTTGGGCATATTGCTTTTATACGGAGCTTTGGAGCAACAAAAATTTGTCTGTTTCTTAGTTGGTTACATTGTAAGGTAAAGACACATTTTCTGACATAATAAAAAAAAATAATTACAATAAAACAGAGCTGTTGAGTATTAATAAAACATGCTAAATATAGATTGTTAGATTTTTCAATAACAATGCCACTTGTAAGAAATAAACAAACCTTTTTTGCCATATTCCTGTTTTTCTGTCATCACAGCTAACAGAATGTGCTTTAGCAACAGCTATCTAAATTTGTGTGGACATTTATGAATGTGGATCCATATAATTGAACAAAAATAAAATTGGCACTTAGAAATATAGTTGCCTACCATTTAATGCTGATCAAGCAGTTTTTTGTAAGACTAAGATTGAACACATTAATACTGTACATACCTTTGTAGAGCCTAGGTATACAATGAAAAGTAAAGATGCAAAACAAATAAGAGAAACTTTAAAAAAAAAAATCTGCTGAAACGTCAAATGAAACCTCAAGTAATAAATTGAAGATGGAAATTATCTGACTTGTTTTTTAATAGCCAATTTTATTAGAATCTGGAAAAATACAATTTGTTTCTAAAACTAAGCCCAGTCAGCACACATAATAAAATAGGATGATAATGTTGCAGCTGTAAGTGTTTTGTAAGGCCTGTCCTTATCTGAATCTGATGGTAAACTGAATCTTAACATTAGTGCCTAAAAAAAGTTGTCATCATTTTTCAGCAAAGGTTGGCAATGTGGCAATATCAGAGCAATTAAATAACTACATATACACTAGAATGACTGTGTGTTCAATTTGTCACAATGCAGAACACAGACTGATTCCAGAAATAAAACTTAAAACAGCACATCGGTGTTATCTTTACACAGCCAACAGCACTATTCTTTAAACTCTTGCACATCAAATCTTTCAACGTACAGAAAAATGTCAATTGCTCCCATCCTCAGCACACTTGAGTCTAAAATGAATTGTCATGGAAACATGACATGTTGCAGTCAGAGAACTCTGACTTTATGCATCACATTGTACCTGAGTAAAATCATGGGCAAACCAAAAGGAGTCCTTGATAAACATAAAAATGACATTAAAATATATTTGACATTGTTATGGCACTTTAACACATCCATAAACCATACATTTTATAAAGCCCATGTCAAATTTTAAAGCTCTATCTATGTCTGCTTTTACAAATATCTTTATTGTTTAGATTTATGTTTAAAGTCAAATTTTGAATGTTCTGAAAACCACAAATATTTTCTTGTATAGCAAAAACTAAATTAATATAGGCACATGAATCTGATTCTGTCTCACTAATTTTGTCAGTTCAGCTCATCAAGTTTTACTGGGCTTACAAAGAGTCACAGAGTAGTCATAGTTCTCACAGTTTTGCCTAATTAACACCCTTGCAGCTCTGAGGAGTGCATGAACAGTCATGACATGGCAAAGAGACAAAGCAGGAACATCACAGAGAAGAATGAAGCTTTCACTATAAAATAATGTGAACAATTTGCAAATCATAGAGGCCATGCTAGGTTAAATCGTGAGATGTCAGTCGATTGTTTCCTCCAGCTTATGAAATATAGATTAGATGCAATTAGATTCATCAAAGCACTGATAAAGTAGAGAGAATATTACATATCTGCCCTCTGAAACTGACAGGAGAAGGATGTCGCAGCTTCAGATGGTAAGAGAGAAAGTTCTCCAGCAGTCAATCATGCAACAATGCTCAAGGTAGTTTGTCAAAGTCAGGTAAAGTCCAACTAGTCGAGATCAAATTTGCATTGAAGGAGCTTACGCATGCAGTGTTTTATTTCCTTAATATCTTGTGGAGCACGCTGGTGATTATGGGGCAACTCTGCGACATGATGACTCAGAGCTTCCTGCTTTTAGCAGCCAAAAAAAAGTGTAAAACAAATGCTAAGATAAACTGTTTTCTTCCCTAATCTAATAAGACAGCTATTACAGCAGCAAGAGAAACCCAGGTAAAGAGAATATATAGATGATAAGTATCTCACCAGATGAAGCATGTCATAGATGGAGTCTGCAGAGCGCTTTCTGTACTTGCTCCACTTCAGGACAGACATAGCCCCGTGCAGGTGGACAGTCAAGTCAAATAAAGTGCTAGAGAAAAAACTCCAGGCTTTGAAAAGTCAAGCCTACACTGTACCTCTCTAACACATTCCTCAGCCCTTTTTGTCTTCCTTTTTTAAAAAAAAGAAGGTGCAATGGTGGTTGAGTGAAGCTGCTCAGCCTCCTCCTCTCCGCCCACCAGCACTTACAGCCCTTCCAGCTCTCCCTCTTCTGTGCCTTCACAGTCTGCTGTAGAACTGTCACTAATGTTTTCCTGTTTTCTCTCTCTGCCTTTCTCTCTTCTCTACAGGCTGGGTAAACTCAGGCACACAGAGTGAGTGTGAAGATCTGTCCCAACCATGACAACATCACATACAAGTCTTAATAATCCTAGAAGCTGTACTCAGGAGCAAAGCAGAAAGAGGGATGGAGTCTTCTCCTTAAGGTTGCAGTGGATCGGGATTGGCTGGACAAGCAGCACAGCAGTAGAATACAAATATAAGATTTCATGAAGAGGGGAGAGGGGGGTTGCAAAAGGATGGCTTTGCAGGAAAATAAAAACAGGGAAAGGGAAATGCATTTAATATTTAATAACAAATCAGTGCCATAAACACACAGAAACAATTTTTTTTAAATTTGTTGATTCATCATCAGTGTGCAGAATTTATAATGTGAAACAATATTTACTTATTTAAAAATACAAAAAGGTGTGATATTTTAAATCAAATAACTATATAGGGACAGCATCAACTTGAATTTGAGCAAAATACTTGGTGAAAACAAGCAAAGAGGCATTAAAACAAATTGATTTAAAACAAAGACATGTCTTTCTTCTGCACTGCATTGACTAAATGTATGTCCAGTGCAGATATTAGTAATATTGTCAAAGTAGTTGCCCTTTAATGCGAATAATTGCTGCTAAAATGAAGCAACAGTTTAAGCAATATAATTCTTGAAAAGAAGTAAAAGGAGCAGAATTGGAAGATATTAAAACTAGATTTATTTTTGTTAGGATGATCAGAAAATGCTAATTTCATTGCAGAACCTAAATTAAATCTGGCCTTAAATGAGTTTTATAGCCAGTTAGAAATGATGCAGTAATCAAGAGCTGCCCAAGAAAGACCAGTTGTCTTTTTAAAGTCGGTTACAAAAAGAAGATTACAGGCTGCCGTTTTAATTATAGACTTTTTAAATCAGCACAAAAATATTACCATCCAATCAGCCAAAGCACTTCAAAAACATCACATCCACACTTGTAATTTTTTCAACCTCAACAATCATGCTCTCATTTGCCTTTTGCAATTTGTGTATTTAAATTAATTTACATTTCAGATGAAAATGCCACGCATAATCAAGCAATTACAAAGCAAGCTTAAAAAAAAAGCTACATCCATCACCTACATGTTGCATGCAGTATGCTTTACCTATGGGCACTTGGGCTCAGGCCAAATTGTTCAGCAATCAGGATGAGTATTAAAAATTATTAGTCTGAAAGATAAAAACGTGTTCTTTTACGTGATTCGGGACTAACTTGAAGCGGGTAAATGTACACCAACATTACATCAATTTTGTAGTAATGAAAAAGAGATTCACATAACCCAGTACTGGACAGAAAAAGCAGGTTTATTCTCAAACC
>JARVJO010000330.1:20785831-20800929 GCA_031762555.1 Cynodonichthys magdalenae | reverse complement strand
AAGTAACTAATCTAAAATCATCATTAACAGAGTGGTCCACAATATTTCATCATCTCAAACAATCTTTATAAACCAGATAAAGTGTGTGTATTAAAAATCAGTAAATAACATTTCCCATTAATTTCTACAATTCTATTATTTATTTCAGAAGCCAGTGCACATTTTACCATGGTGTGCCATGCAAGACACTGAGTGCTAATCCAGATTTGTATTGAGAAGCAGCACTCAAATGTCAATATCGATGGAACGGCACTGCCTTGATAAACAAGATAAAATGAGCCAGTAACAGGTGGTGACTCAAACTGTGCTGAAGCAAAATGTTCATGAGTGTTTTTTTATAACACAAAGCAGAAAAGGATTCTGCAAAGGACAAGAAGCAAGCATAGATGCAAGGTGTGTTGTTATATGTTTGTTTTAGCATTTTACCTTTCTGCGCTCATCAAACTCACTGAAGCTCTCCGAGTCATCATCCAGGCTGTCTCCTGAGCTCTCAAGCAGGAGTCCCACACCGTCGTCCAGGATTTCCTCTGTAGCAAAACAAAGCAGTTAGAAAAAGACTTAGGACTTTTTCTTTAGTTTAATGTATTTTTCTTGCTTTGTCATTTTCTTCACATCTACAGTCCACACAAAATAAATCTTAGTTATATACAAAGAGTTTCCTATCCTCTCTAATTATGATCAAATATATTTTATGATTTGCAAAAAAAGAACTGATGACACTAAAAACACACACAAAACACATTTTAACATTTGTCCTTTCTTTGTACCACAGCTAAATCAAAACAAGATACCTGAATTATTACTAACAATTAAGGGTAACACTTTATGTGAAGGGGTGTGCATAAGACTGACATGACACTGTCATAAACCTGACATAACACAGGTCATGAACATGAAGGAGGCCTCAAATGTTTATGACTGTTGTCATTATACATTTATATAACTACTGTTGTAGCAGAAAGGCTATATATATATATACATATATATTTTTTTTTATTGTATTTACAGAGTCATGAGATTGTATCACATCATATGATTTCTTGGTTAATGTGACTTTGTCATAACCAAGACATTTTAAACATTGTAAACTTTGCATTAAACATGTCATAATTTACCAAATGATAACAGTCATAAACATTCATGAAGACTCCATGATTATGACAGTGTCGTGTCAGTCTTTTGCACATCTCTTCAAAAAAAATGTTACCAAAACTATTTAGTATTAGGTAGCAATGGATTCTTTTTCCATTTTAAAAGTCATTTCCACCTTGACTCTGGGAAAAGATATCCGTGTACAGATCATCTGCTGCATCAGAGCGGCGCGGTGGCAGGTAGCACAGCTGACGGCGATCCACAGAAGGCAGAGTGTTGACTGTCAGAGCCAGAGATGCTTGAGAAAATGCTGCCTTCATGTCAGAGAAATTGAGATTGTGAGAGTCCTTTCCATTCAGCTGAAGTATTTCATCCCCAGCATTTAGACCTATAAAGACAGAGCACCATTCAATTTATGTACCAACCTCTAATGCATTTAATGCAAAAGATAAACATTTTATTTCCTCTAAAATGAATGGTAACATCTGTTTTATCATTTCAAATATTATGTGACATTCAAATAACAAGAGTAAAAATGTTACTGTGAAAGAATGACTGCAGTTTTTTTGCCATTCTGCCCAACAAACATGACTCATTTTAAGAGCTTTAAGTGCAGTTTGTTGACACAGTGTGAGTAGCTCACAGTCGGCTGTACAGCTGTACGTAAAGTGCTGCATCTTGCCCGTCTTCAGCATAATATTTTGACATTGCACAACCCTAGACTGATTCCACAGCAGGGCAGCAAATGTGAAGCAGCTTTGGTGAAGAATCTTATGTAACACAATTATTGGTAAAGGTCATTGTGAGGCACATTGGTTGTGATTGCAATAATTAACTTCTTTCTAAAATATTGTGTTCTACTAACCTCTTTTAATGATTGCTAATAGTTATCTTGCCTTTAATGTCACAATAGATAACAATAGTCATAAATATAAAAACGTAGTATATTGGATGATAAAACAGTTTGTGTTGTCATTAGGTCATTGTGTAATTATATCATGATGATACATTTAATATGTAATAATATATCAACAATATTTATCTGCTTCAACTAGTAACAATCAAGGCAATAAATCTCTATCCTTGATTTTTTGTGGGTTTTAAATTAGACCAGAGCCTTGCAGGACAACCCTGAAAACAAACCTTTTGCAAAGGCTAATCCCCCTGCCTTTACATCAGTGATGTAGAGCTGTTGTATTCCATCCTCTTCCACTACTGAAATAGAGAAACCTGAAAAAGAAAGAGAAAAGGGGTGTAAAAAAGATTTTGCATATACCAAAGTAAAATAATTGATTCTGCTTCAACCAGAAAATGATGAAATATTAACTAAAAACAAATAATGTTCTCACCATAACCAATCATGCAGGATTCATCTCTGTCAAACTGGATTACTTTTGTGGTTTTGGAGCAGATCTCAATTTCTTTATAAAGCTGTGAGGAACAAAAAAGAAGTTATTATATAAATCATGAAACACTGGCTAACTTTAGTCATGGTGTGGTGGGTGGGTTATTGGCAGCAGGAAAAGAGAGCATTAATTTTCTGCCTTCTTAGACAAAGTGGCTCTTGCCCTATCTTTATGTGTTGTGTCATAAATAGATGATGTCAAAAAAGTAGAATATGTTTTGGTTCATGGTCTTTTCATAAAACAAATTCTTTAAAGAAAACATAAAAAATAAAATATGTTAATCAGTTTATAAATGTTTCTCTAAAGAGTGCAGAATCCGTTTCTAGTGTTATTCCTCGTGTATTTACTGTCATTTAAATCAATTTCTTGATCTTTCTAAGCTTAAGAAGGCTGTTGGGATGAAAAGGGATAAGCTCATGTTTAAACAGGGAGTTACATACCAAGTCACAAATATCCTCTTCTGGTTTGGGAATGTAGAATTGCACTTGATTTTCAATAAGGATTTTAAGTCGCAAGTAGTGTTTGGTTGGGTCAAGCTCATGAGCCTGTGGAATATATATATATACACACACACAAAAAGATGATATTCTCTAGTATCACAGTGCTAATAAATTTCTTTTGTAATTAAAAAATGTAAAACTATTCAATTTGCATGCTAGTTAAATTAAATTATGATAAATCAAAAGGTAACTGAAAAGCTATTAGTGAATTATCTGTCAGACAAAATGAATAAATACATAAAACATGGGTCAGGTGGTATAACTGAAGTGTGACTCTCTTACCTTGCAGATGGATTCAAGAACACACAGGGCAGACTCTCCTGGCTGGATGGTGGTTAACACAGGCTGGTCATTTGGCAGGCAAACCCAGGAGGGAGTGAGGTGGCCAGGGACCCAGATGTCACTCTCAGTGTTGGATTGTGGAAGGTTTTTCACAGTTCCTTCTTCAGATTTCTTTGAACACAGACATCAAGAGTACGTGCGTGTTATTACTGCAAACTTTGATTTAGGTCGAGGCTTTGATTGCAAACATTCTCTGAAGTCATCTTTGTTTTACATTTATTTTTCCTTATAAATTTAAAGAGTCAAAACACCCATTAAATAATTGCAAGTAATAAATTTTTCAAATATTATACAGACTAAATTACTGTTTTATTAGGCTTGAGAAAAATAAATCCTCTAATGTGAGGAGAATTTTATGATAATCTTTGCTGCAGGATACATAAAGACTTAATATTTTATTGGTGTGAGGGTTCTTTTGAAAAAGTTCCACTTCTTGTTGACCTACTTCTCACTAAAGGAAAATAAAATATTCATCCTTACTGAGTTTTCCTTTACAGGATCAATAAAAATGCTATCTGTGGGCTTTTTCTCAGGCTCTTCACCATCAGCAAACACCTGCAGAGACAAAAAGAAATTGGAGTAGTTTCACCTCAGGCAGAATTGAGAAAAAGATTGTTTGTGGAAAGAGTGAAATTTTTTTTGAGCAATTCAGTTGTATCAATGCTTCAGAACTTCAAAATGGCCATGTTTTATTTGAGGACCACACAGACCTGACTAACTGTAGGGTGGGCTTTGGTCTTCTTCTTTGAGGTTGTGTCCAAACCCCAGATAGAAGAGAACCTGCTCTTTCGCTTGCTGCAAGAATGAGACATGGCTTGAGTTCGCCGTCTCACTCCAGTCTCCGTGCGAGCTGCCACCTTCAACAACATAACATCACAAATAGGGCCAAAAGAAATAATGTGAGACATGAACAAAGGTTTATTTTTATCATATCATATTACATCTTACAAAATGAGTGTCAGTTATTGATTATTGTATAAATGCATAGCATTAACATCATGAGTATTAAACATAAGTTAAGATAGCCGTAGACATTAGTCTGCAACAAGAGTGAGATTATGAAATTATGCACAAGGTTTAGGATATTTTATAATATTTATGACCAAATAAAAAAAAAAAAATCAAACAATTGAATAATAAGAATTCCACCTTGTGTAAGTTTAAAGTCTAAGTTATCAAACTTGTTTTGTGAAAAAAAAAAAAAACTAAACAATTTTAAGCTTTGGGGAAAACCATAAGGTATAAAAGATGATAAACATTAAAACACTTCTGTTCCTGTAGGAGCAATCATCTTCTAAACCTAACCTGAGTCTTTTTGTCTTTCTTTATGCCATCCTTTCTTGACATTATGTCGATATGGGCATTGATGAATGAGGGATGAGCAAATAAGTGAAACTGCATGACAGCTTTTAGTAGATTTTTCCTGACAAACCAAACTGCCTTCTAATAGTTTTAACACCCACCAGCTCTACAACACTGCGTCGGTGGTGGTAGGAAAAAAAAAAAGGTACCTCAATGATGTCTAAAAATCAAATAGATGTTTTTCTCTGCAACTACTGCTTTTGTATCTGGAGTGCATAACCCCATGAAGAAGCAGGAGGCCAATATTCAACTAAAACTTTTTAAAAGCTGACCTGTGCAATACTCAAGAACAAAAATAGCAATTACTGCAGAAAAACATGATTTGACATAAAACATTTTAGTTTCCCCATCTTAGTTTTCCTGACAGGTAAGTCACCAATGGTATTCTGTGACGCTGAAGTGAGGTACAAAGGCAACACAATAATGTAGCTATACTTGTAAATTTGTAAAGAATCTAGACAACAAAAATCATCATAGGTTATAGGTTTAATCATTTTAGCAACAACAGGTATAGTTCCTGAACAGACTTGAGCTTGTTTTGGCTCCCTAATATGTTCACTACATGCAAAAATAATTTACATGAATGCAAGATTATATATATTGTTTAAAAGAGTATCATGGTTGTCCTAGATCAAATTAAAATGAGGGTAAACTTTAAAACACAAAAAAGCCAATAGAGTATATCTACCAGTGCATGGAAGGAAGAGACTGAGAATATACCCAGTCGACCCATTGCCAGCTTGGTGGGGCGAGAGGCGAAGGCTAGGAGGCGTTTAGGGTTGGGGAGCTCCCCTCCTTGCAAGCTGGCCAGGTAGCATCTAAAGCGAAATAGATCCATGTGAAACTGCTCCAGGTTCTGCTCCCACAAGAAGATCTGCAGGATGAGAGTAACACAATAGCACAACAACTCAATTGTTTGTCAACTCCAGATCAAGATGGAGCAGCTCTTCTCCAGAAGTTCTGTTGGCATTTTGGCTCAAACTGTTGTCAATCTGCACTTGCTTTGCTAAATGGTTTGATGTTTACTGGGCCAGTAGAGCAGGACTTTGTGATTATTCACTGGGCCATCCCCTCCCAATCACGGTTATGAGCCCGTGTTTGGAAAAGGATTCTGCCACTGTTGTAGCAGAAAGTTCTGTTTTACTGCCAAGTAGCCCAGAGACGAAAAAACAATACTGCACATTCCACTGGCAGACAGAAGCTGGGAGCGCTTCAGCTTTCTCAGCTTTTCAGGGAATGCTCTTATATCCATTCTGCTCTGCACAATTTGGAGCCTGACGCTGCCAAACAGAGCAGCCCAACTGGGCACTACCTTAGTGAAGAAACAAAGGCCATTTGATGCCCCTTCTTTGTAAACAGTCCTATTAAAGACAATGTCAGTTTTCCAGTTAATTATGAATGGAGCTCTATTGGCCAGTGCCAACTGCATGCCATGTACGAAAATGTGTGTGTATGTGTTCTTCTATCCTAATGGGGACTTTACATTGACTTTCATTCATTTAGCAATCATTTCTATAGCCTAACCCTGACCCCTAACCTTAAACCTAACTACTCAACTCTAAACCTAACCTAAACTCAATTCATACCATAGTCTTAAACCTAACTCCTGAGCCACCAACAGTATTTCCCCTAATGGGGACAGGACTTTTGTCCCCATAAGGAACAGTAGGTCCCCACGAAGCTGTATGAACCAAAAAATTGTCGAAAATTGCCCCTACCAGGTAACAAAAACATGTACACACACACACACACGTGGGGAATGATAAATGTGTAATACTCAGATACCTTTATGTTCTAGTTAACCATTAAAAATATTGTAGGTAAAATTCATACTAACAGACATGCGAGTCACGCAAACACAACTTGAATGAGGTATTTAGATTAATAGAAATATAGCCATGAATGAACAAAAAAAACTGTGAGGTTTTATAGCAGTTCAGTAGATGAAATGAAGAAACATGCTGAAGAACATCTTCTTTAAAGATAAGCAGTTGTGTTGACAGTTGAAAAGTCCAGCAGGAGCTCAGGTGAAGAAATATTCATGAACTTTTTTTTAGAGAATCAAGATAAGATCAGACTTGTATTTATCCATGCTGACTTATTAGTACTGCATCACAGTTAGTACATTTTCTCCTTAAGATTATGTATTTTTTATTTTACTATGGTAATATTTGGTCTTGTTATAAATCCAACATATGCAGGCATTTCCTTTAGAGCCATGAACCTTCCCTTTCTAAAAGCTAAACTCATTTCTGGACTGACTTTGCTACATTTTGTTTAACTTTAGCCAAAATGGAAGTAATTTGTATTTGCAGGAACTAAACTGCTCTATAGACTTTTACAAACTGTTCTACTAACAATCTATAAATCTGACACAGCTGTGTGATGTGGGAACTCTGACATATGAATAGGGGTGGGTCATAAAACCTACTTGATCCAGAATTGTCTTCCTTTTCTTGGTGTCAGTAACAGCTGACAGTTGCATCTCTCCCATCTTCTTCATCTTCTCGTCCATGTCGATTTTCTGCTCCAGTTTCTTGATTTCGGCACGTAGTAACCGAACGGTGTCCTCTCTGTGATGAAGACGGGCAACAGCAGTAGCACATGCCGAATGCATGGCTGTGATCCAGTTTTCCAGCTCTGTCTGGCTGGAGGTCTGCATGTGGACAGTAAACAAAGAGCAGGAGTTATTCAGCACAGTAGCTCCTTCACAATCATTCTGATGTCCATGATCTTTAGTACTTGTACAATTCAAGCTTGATAAAATGACTTGTTTTGACTTGTATGTACTGACACATATCTACAACTATAATCAAACTTTCTGAGTTGGTAATCACTGTCATGAAATGACTTAATACCCATCATTGCATAATTTAGGGGTAGTTAAACCCCCAATGATATTTTGCATTATGTTGAACTTGTTTTGCAGGTATCTCTCTGGTAATATAATCTTACCTGGAAAAGAAATGCATCACCCAAGGAATTGCTAAGGCAAAACACAAAGTCCTTTTTGGGATGCTCTGGCACAGCTTGGACTATACTGTTCTCTACCCATATGGCATGTTTGGGATTACTGTTGTTGTCAATTCCTGAGCGACCATCAGTCTCATAAAAGAAGAGGGTGCATCCTGCAATGTCAAAACAATAAAAATGTTCACAAGGCAGGCACATGCTGACTTAAATAACAAAGAAACAGTCTTGGAGATAATCTTGAATATTTTTAAAGCCATATTTTCTCAAGCAATTTAACTCTGCTCTCCAGTGGCCAAGATTAAGAAGTGCAGCACATTTGACTTATCAGTGAGAAATGAATTAGTTTTTTTATTCCAAGAAGAGTCAAGTGGCAAAAAATTTAATTTTCTGATTTGAGATTAGCATGGTCTAAAACCTTCTGCATGGGCCACTGTTTTGGTTACAAACTTGAATTTTTATGTTGAATTAATTGCATGAATAATAGGATTTTCAAATTAGCTGTAGTAAAATAAAGCAAACTGTTAGAGTCCCTTCATGTTCAAACACACCTTTAAGGGAAACCCAGTAATTTTTCCACTTGCGTCTTGTGGCAGATTCCACTTTCTTGTTCTTCTTGTGTACAAGGAAGTTCTTGACAGCGAGGTTACCAGCTTTGCGTACCATTCCCTGGACAACACTGAGTAAAACATCAGACTGGTAGGCAGAGCTCATAGTGCTCTGCTCATCACTCAGGGCGGAGCTTGCTTCCTCCAAGTTTTCTATCTGGCAGGAGCTCATTTGTAGCTCCTGACGAAAGTTCTCATACACGCCCTGCACACACTCGTTGGCCCTACCGCCACCACTGCTGCCGCTGTCGCTGCCAGCAAACATACTTCTTCCATGCACTGAATACACAGAGAAGGAGGCCGACATGGTTTTGTAGCGTCGAGACTGGTGCTCTGCCTCTACAATCACCCCATCGATTCCACTATCTTCGTATTCACTGCCATCCCCAGCTGTGACATCCTGAACGGTGGAAGAGGGACAAAACAGGTAGATGTCACGGCATTGATCACAAAGAGGGCAGGTAGTCAACAACAAAACTACTCTTGATGACAGTTAAACAATATAGGAAGTACAGGATGGAGTAACTGTTGCAAAGCACACAATTTTGAAAAACATTTGTCAAACAAGAGTGCAAGTTGCGTAAGGAAGAGCTTCCAAAATTAAAAACTCACAGCAAAACTTGTGCTGTTCTGTGAATACAGCCTGCCCTTCCTGTGGCACCACAAGGTCTGCCCTCTCCTCACCACATAGCCAAAGGCTCCTGGGAGATGAAGGGGCTTACACTGAGCCTGGTATTTCCATCTGGTCACATGATCTAATCAAATGCGGTCCGGAGCTCCATTCAGCAAGGTTGACAGTGCCCCGTCATGACAGAGCCACCACACGTTTTACTGTTACGCTTTCACAGGCCTTCGCTCATTATCATGAAAAAAGCCTGGGGCATTTCTAACAGGGAGTGACTTCAAGCTGTGCTCACCCCCTCCCATCAATACTGTCACTTCTCACAGAAAAAAAAAAACTAGTTTCAACAAGAAAACCATCACAGCTTCCTTTAAACGTTTACACTTAATTAGTGAAGTGAATGAAGCAGAGGGAATGCTCAAGCACAAAGGGGATTAAAAAAAGCTAATGATGCGAGTTGTTTTGTGGTGCTTCTTGGCTACATTAGAAATCTGCACAAATTGTCACATTTTATCTGAACAAAAATGAGCCGGAACATCTTTCAACAGTTCAAATCTTTGACACTGAACTTAAATAAGAATATTAAATGAAGGGTTTGTTTCATTTTCTATTATTTATACCAGATTAAAACAAACAAAAAAACAATAATGATATCAAATTAGTGGAGTAAAATATGAGCTCACTGGGAACTCACTCTTGATCTTACCTGTATAGTCTGTGCTCTTCTGCCCTGCATACTAGTACATATGGTGGTTTGATGGCTGCTCAGGCCTTCAGACAAGCAGTGGGAACGTCGGCAGGGAAGCGTGTATGCACCATAGGTGTTCCCATCTTCCTCTGATGGAGATAACATCTTCTCATCCTCGCTCTCCCTTACAGACCTGTTGGCATCGTGCCACTTGGCATAACGGCCATGGGGCTGCCTGCAGGCTGGACTGGTGTTGCTGAACAGCTCATCCAATGAGTTTGCCCTGTCAGCAGAGTCAGCAGGGCTGGACTGCAGGTGGCCTTCAAGGTTGTTGAAGTCTCTCTCATTGGACATGTCAATGATCTCTTCAGTGCTGGTCAGGTGATCCTGACTGACATCAGACAGGGAGAATTCCAGGCTGTCATCTCGCCAAGTGTCTGCAGATTTAGACCTCTTTTTGAAACTGACACTTTCTTTGGAGCAGTCCACGGTCTTTTGAAGGTATTTTACCTCATTTGTGTACATATCTTCATCATGCAGCTCCTCCGCAGTAGGGCCAGGTAGGGTTATGTGCATTGTATTCATATGGACTGTGGGATTGGCCAGATCATTGTGAAAGGACACGGGCCGCAGACTCATAGCCACACGATCCACCCAAATGGGGCTTCCAAAATCGTGGAGGATGTTTGTTTCATTGAAGGGTTCCAAGCCATTGTCAGCAAGGGATTGTGGGATGCTGGGTGTACTGCTTGAGCGTGTGCTGGTCTCAGAGTTCCTGTGCTCCATTTTTCCTGACGAAGTGTGGCGCGAGTGTCTGGATTGTTTGTTGGAAATGCGAAGAGACCGAGACATGTGCTTACGTGACAAATAGCCACGTCTGTTACTGTAGAGGACATGATCCCCGTTCTGGCTCTCAACATTTCCCATGATTCAGAGCCTGAATGAAAGATTATGTGCATTATAAATAAACTTCAAAATAATAATAAGTAGATGTGTACCAATTGAGATTTTTTTGACATACCTGCAGGGTTGTGATGATAGTTTTGGCATTTTGTCACTGGATTTTCAGACAACTTGAGACTTCCGCAGCTGGAATGATCCACAAAATCCTGAAAAACAATAACATTTTTGCCCATTAGCTGTTATATGATAAATTATAGGTATGCCATTTACAAAATGTGCTTCTAAAAATGGAAGGTTTGGAATGAGAAATGACATATTACCGATTAATGCAACAAATTTGACTTATAACTTCCTGAGATTCTTAATTGCTCACGTTTTTTTACATTTTTTTTGGAAAATAACTATTTAGGCCACACTAACTATACAGTACCCCAAAATTGACAGGGTAAGTGATTCACTCAATCCTTTTCAACATGCACCCGGATTTTGTGAAGCGAAGACTAATGAGAGTATGAGAGCAGACACAGGCTGAGTGAACATGAGTTATTCAGGGCTGAAGTGAACCATCATGTTGTGTTATTGTCATTTGTTCTCAGGCAGTACCCCCTGAAGTACAGAGGGCTGTGAGCAAGAGCAGGGTGCAGAAGCTTTTACCATAATGCACAGTCGGACTCCATCTACCTGCCTTTAGGCTGGAAAGCCCCACTAAATAAGATCTTGTTCTATGCCCTGAGACCATCAACAGATGGGAGGGAAGATTGCCCAAGATGAGACTGTTGTTCCTCCTGATGTTTGTTTCACTCACTTTAGAACAAACTCTTTAAGGGGGAGCAATGATTTTGTGTGTGTAGCTGACGCATATGGGTGTGAGCCCAACCGTCTGTTGCTGCACTCAAGCTCACAGTAATGGGAGTGTTATATAAACTGGAGCTGACCCTGTTTTTCTACCTAGCTGCTCCTATTTCCTTCCTTATTCTGTCCTCTCTTCACCATTCGCTGGCACTGCATTACACGATGTGTAAAATCACCAATGGAATCCATTTATTTTTTCTATATGTCGGCAGTTCATCACCTATTTCCTCTAATCATGTGTGATACAGATGAAAAAAGACAACAAGGGTGTTTTATTTATAGGTATCACAATACTTGTTACAGCAAATTTGAAGAAAAGTAACCCAACACCATCATCAAGTCGCACAACATGCTTACAAAGTACAAGCAACTCCAAAATTACAACATGAGCTACACCTGGTCTGGTCTGTACTGTCTTTTACACAACTAGAAGATAAAAAATGTTGTCGGCCAAATGTGCAAAACAGAATCTGTGGATTTGGGTTCTTTAGGGATCCCTAAAAGGTTATTGTGCTTGTTATTATGCTGTTTAATTGGCCAGACATTAATTCATTAAGTTCTGTTCAAGGTTTCAAGAAATGATGAGGAGCTTAAGTAACAGAAAAAAAAGCCTGATTTATGGTCTATGAGATATTAAACATTGTTTCTTGCTGATGTGGTTTTGTGACGGAAATAATGTACTTTTCTTCTCTCATATTGTGTTGCTGTTTGAACATACAGTATGTTTTGCAGAGGGAGGACAGTGGGAGGGGGTTAACCCAGACTTCTCCCCCAGAGTTTCTCTGTCCCAATGACTTGTTCAAGAGAAAAAAAAAAAAAAAAACATCTACAATCATGTCAGCAAGATTTGAGGTTGGTCATCTGTTGACGAGACCTTAAGTGAGTCAGTACAGAAACCACAAACTCGGGCAAGTCACTGCATTACCCTTAAATAAGAGTGTAATTTTGCAATACATTGCATGTCCAGTGTCTCACTAGTTAGCATATTTTATAGGGTAACATTCATCAATTTTTATACCCACTTGATTCTGTTCAGAGTATCGGTCAGTTAGCGCCCATCTAGAAGTCATTAGACTACACTCTGAACAAGTCACCTGTCCATCACAGAACATTTCTGGTGAAATAGATTTATTCCGAAAATAACAGCTTTTGATTAGTCTCCAAATTATTATCACAGCTCTGTATAAAATGAAATTACTTTTGTAGTATGACAAACGGTAAATGAAGCAGCTTCTTTAATGTGTTGTAACCTCATCTGCAATAAAAAAAATAAATAAATATAAAAAAAACAAATAATGTGTATCATCCCAAGTTAAGTAATGATCCCTTCTAACCTGAATTTACAGGTACTACTACTAAAATGAGTACCGCAACACAAAATTGATCATTTATTACATGCCTGCGCAATGCAAGATTTGACAAAACCAAAGAAAAATAAATAGTTTCAGTCAGTTGAATTAAAAGCAGTTATTCCACAATTATGCATCTGAAGAAATGGCAACGTGTCTGAAATTTTTGTGGAGTAACAAATTAATTCAGCCACGTGTCACTGTTCATCCCTCTAAAAATAAAAACATATTTTCCTATAAAAAAAGTTTTTTTGTCACATCTTAAACTGATACTTCTGTTGTGCAAAGACAAAACCAGTGCGAGTGTGTGTAAAAGTGTTGTGTATCCTTTCATAACCTCTGAGTTTTCTCACTGCGGAACAAACTGTTTATGCCTTAGGGTCTTTATCTGCTTTCAGCGTTTTTTCCCTTTGTTGGTGCTAAAAATTTATTACATAATGGACGAGTTCTCATTTCAGAGAGATAAAAGCACAAGACAACTCAACTCTCCAATTGTCTCTGTTATAAGTTATAAATAAAAGCAACAATTAAAGTTTCCATCCACACACAATGCTTTACTGTGTGCATAATTTTTGCTTAAGAAAACTTCAAGATTTTAGTTTACAGATACAGGTGAAGTGACAAGCTAAATTCTTCTTTTGTTTTGATTATGTTATTTTGTGTTTACACTATAAGGTTGTTTAATTTGATAAAAACTGATTTAAAACAACTCTTCTTTAAAATGGTTATTTTTCCAGAATTATCCCTGATGTCTTTCATCATTGCTTTTGTGCTAAAGCACATAAGATAAAGAGTATGGCAAAACATCACATCATTTTTTTAAATTGGTATTCACACTTGAGTATTTAATTCAATTCAATTAAGTTTATTTATATAGCACCAAGTCGCAACATATGTCGTCTCAGGGAACTTTATTTATTTCACTATATGTGATTTATCACACCTAGGTGATTTTTAACCTCTTTATATTTTATCAGATTGTTTAATGTTAACTCAGTTCTTTGTCAAAGAAATACCACAGTGTAATATTTAGTGTTATTAATCTGAGATTCTGAAGTCACCCACCTGGTATTTTTTTTTCATGTTTCTAAATGTAAAACTTAAAAATAAAAAAAGAATGAACTAACTTTTTTATATTACTTTACACCTAAGTGTCCCTCTAACTTAAATGTATTAATATAAGATGTCACCAAATTTAGGTTGTTAGAACCAGTTTATTTCACAACAATGTTGAAAACATCTTAACCTGTTTAGACGAGAATTTCATTTAAACTTTGGTGGCTGTGTGAATTGGTGAGTAATTTTGTCAGAACTAAGCAATGTGACAGGTAGATTTAGGGTCCTTTTGTCACTAAAGAACACTTAAAAGCACAGCTTATACTTAACGAATACCCAGGCTTGCTGGAACAAGAAAAGAGAACTGTCAAAACCCCCACCTGACTTTTTCCTTGGATCTTCACAGTAAAATGCTAAGTTGTTTGTGTCTTCTGAGGATATGGAAACTTTTACCCTACGGCCAAAATCTGATCTACCAACAGCAGTGTGAGACATACAGTATTCTTCTACGCATCATCACAATATAAAATGTTACAATATCAGATAAATCTAATGGGAAGATAACGAAATTGGTTGCAACCAATGAAACAATTTAAAAGTGTAGAATCAAACTGAGCCACGATGAGTCTATATGTTGCTTGGACTCTTGAAACACATTCCTGACATTTAAACCAACTACACAGATGAAAAGAAAGAATGCATTGGGCTGATATGTAACAAGCTCCAACACAAAACCCTGTAATCTGAACACTCCAGGCACTGGAGATAATAACACAGATAATTGTATAGTGGAGGGGAGGAGCTTTGGAATTGAAAGGCCCCATGGAAGACAGCTCAAATTTTTCAGTTGATGTACTCATAAGCATCAGTGGGAGTGGAAGTTGGTACCAAACAACTCATAGTCAAGACTCATTTTCTTTTCTTGGGACTGGTGTACTCAGATAAAATTTAGAATCAGAAAAACTTGCATTCTGATTCAAAGGGCTTAACAATTGATGAGAAACATCTAATGCAGCATTTTTGTAAGAGTCTAATAAAAGGAGCCAAGTATTGCATCCTTTCATTAACGATTTAAACAAAAACTAAATCTGTCGTACAGACAAAATAGTATTGTCTAAACTTATTATTGTAATTCAATAAACTCTAAAGGTCTTTGAGTGATGATAATAAAATCCATATAAATAAATTTGTCATTGAATGGCATAAAAAGGTTAAATAGATGTTTTTAACATAATCTAATTGTTTCTGTGAATCAACGGCTGTTTTTGTCAGGTTTTGTCGCAGAATGGAACCAGAGCACAGGCAAGGCAGAGTTTCAAAAATAAAAGGATTTATTTTAACTCAAAAA
>JARVJO010000330.1:20750759-20785010 GCA_031762555.1 Cynodonichthys magdalenae | reverse complement strand
AGACAGCAGGGGAGAGAAACACAGGGGAACTGAGAAAACACTAGAAAATAAAGCAAAAAACACACAGATCACGACAGTTTTCTCATTAATATAAGAAACAGATTACATACAGATCATTTACAGTGTCACTGCAGAGTCGTTTCACACAGGCCAGAGTAACCACTCTCACACTTCTTAAAATGACTAGTGTTCTTCAGTGTGAAAGTTCTTTTTTTGGTCCCTGTTGCTGAGCAGCAGCTGGTGTTGTTTAGTTGAGTGACACCTTTGTCCCTGCCAAAGTTTTCTCTAGAGCATCACTGTGTGCAGAGGTCACTGCAAATGTTAAAGCTGTATGGGGCTTTAGGTGCAGCAAATATTTTCTTGGGTCAATCTGAGTATTTCCACCTATAGACTGATTTAAATTTATTTACAGTAGATCCTACTAATTTATATTTAGATTAAGATTATAAAGACCACCAGTAAATTCTATACTGAGATGCTGGATGCTTTACTAAATAAGGATTTTTTCCCCTTATTTTAATTTGGGCTTATTATGTTCTAAAACTGAAACAATAAATTAAGAAAGGCAATATAAATGTCAAAATCAATGCAAATAAATTTGCTTGTTTTAAATGTCCTTTATGTTACGGTGCTGTCCAATAATATTTTCACCCTGTGAGTTACAGCTCAAGTAGTAGAAGAACAGACTCTGCTGACCACTCCTTAATTCCTCATTGACAACTTTGAAGTGCTTAAACGGCCACTGATAAAAGACAGAAAAGCCACAAGACTAGTGACTAAATCTACAAGTGGTTTTAGGTGGTGTTGTTAGTGTTTATTTCTTGTCTATAGTTTTTTACCTCTATTTTTGAAGAGATGGGACAACATCAGTCCAGTAACTTGTCTTTCAAAAAAAATGCAAATTAGAAAACTTACATTCATGGTAAAAAACCTGCCAAAGAATATGTCTGCAGCTAAACATTACAACCAGTCAGAAAAGTGAAAATAATTATGCAAAACAGACACTGTCAGAAATGGTTCCTTTAGATCACCGTTTGTATTCAATTTGAATGGAACCAGACATTATTTTAGAAACAAGTGTGACCAGATGCTCTTTGCAACGAAAATCAGAATGTGAGCAAAACGTATTTTACGTAAAATACAACTTATTGTTTTAAGAGATGGGATAAAAAAAAATCCATAAAACTGTTTTTATTTAACTAGTTTAATATTTAAAATGCAAACCTATTTGTTATCACTATTAAAACAGAAAGATGTTTTTGTTTTAAAAAGAAACAATTTTATCCTAACTGTGATAAAACAAGACAACGATTTTGATTATTTTGAAAAAGGAATGAAGCAATTTCCACAGAAATATAGGTTGTTTAATGAGACCCACTCAGACACTTGTCTATCAAATTCTTGGTTTTTCAATGACTTGTAAAAATGAGTATACATAATGATTTTATTTGACAATATTTTTGTGCAGAAAGTCTTCTCTACCCATTTTTCAGTAAACCAGAAGTCCACAACTCTGATCCTGGAGGCCCACTGTCCTGAAAGTTTTAGATGTTTCCCTGCTTTAACACACCTAACTGAAATGAATGAAACCTGATGACATTCTGAGCAGGGAATTTAATATGAATCAGGTGTGTTGAAGCAGAGAAACAGCTAAAACATTCAGGACAGTTGATGTCAAGGACCAGGGCTGGGGATCTCCGCAGTAAATCATACTCTAAGCTTTGTACTGTTATGGGCAAAAGCAATTTTTTTAGGTAAGTCAAAACAGTGGGGCAACTTTTTACAAACAAGAAATTCCATGTGTGATTCATTCAAGCTTTTCCAGGCAGACAAACATTTATTTCCAGGTCAGTAAGTGGGGAAAACCATGCATGCCTTTAGTTTGAGTGCATTTCTTTTTATATAGTACCACAAGTATACACACTACTCAAAATCACAACTGGGTCAACATCAAAATAAATTTTTATCTTTACCATTCTAATATTAATGAGGAGAGAATGCACATTTCAGGTTGTGTTGCAAATAGATATGGAAAAAAGCTACATATGTGTGTTCCCCTAGCTCAACATAGATTTTACCAAAAATACTTCAAGATGTATTTGTTCTGTGTTCTCTAACTGCTGCATTACATCACGTGCTTAAAATTAAAGTTACATGTCCAAGGTTTATATAAACCGACAAGATTGTGTCTTTATCATATATTTGGATTCAGCCCATGAAGCCATCTCTGAGTGCCACCTCAGCCGTAACACCCCTGGAGCTCCCAGCTCTCTGCTGTGATGCGCTGTTCTACAGAGCAGAAACAAAGTGAATCCTGACACACATGACTACACAAAGCAAGGTAGAAAATGAGCCCGTTTCATCTGAGCTGTCTTGTTTACAGTTTCAATAAAAATCTTTTTTTTTTAATCCAGTGGTGTGTAACGTTAAAAGTGACATTTAAACTAGACTTTATAATGCTTCTATAAAGCTACAACGTTTTAATCCTTGAAATAAAAAAAATTAAAAAATCTAACACAGGATTTAAGAAGACGATCAAAAATTCAAATTGAGAAAAAAAACAACAAAAAAAAAACAGCTTAGTTACTTTTAGGCAATCCAGCAGCATTGTGACATCATGAGGTTTCATAATTGTCTACTTGTTCATCATTAGTCACTGTAACATTTATCTTATATAGTAAATATTACATATCTAGTGTCTAATATAGTAAATAATGTCTAATCAAGAAGATAAAAAATATGAACATTGCATTGATTTGAACTATAAAAATATTCTGAGGCACAAAAATTATACAACCTTGTGTTTTAAAACCTAAACCTAGAGAGGGATGTTTAAATAACAGCAAACCTGCATGTCCCTCAAAATAACTTTTAATTTAATCTAACCCATTACAAAATAAACGGGGTAAGCCCTACATAAATAAATAAAGTTCAGTAGTGGTTGTTTTGTTAAATTCTCCTTTTAGTACAGCCAAAATTTTACAAGCAAAGCATTTAAAAGATCACATGACCTATAGTGCTTGTTGCCTGTAAATTTCTACAATATAGCCTTTATTCCACAGCACACCTTACTCTGCAGCTTTTGAGACTCTAAACCAGTCAGTAGAGTTATTTTTCTTTCAAAAACAGTTTATTTTAGAGAAACCTAGAGAGGTTGAGGACTAGCTGTATATGACTTTGTGGAAAGCCTTTAAACAAACATAACAAACCATTAGCTTTTCATTGTTAAGCTTGCTTTCCTGCAGTTATAACTGAGATTTTGTTAAAATTTACAAGTCAAAAAAGTCAGGATCTGATCTCCTGTCATGCTGAGCCAACGGCACACACATTACCATAACTATGACACCAGATGACCATTGTTCACCCTTCTCCCCACCGCAAGAGCCACAGTGGGTTTTAAACATAATGCTCAGATTTTAAATGAACTTCAACATCATAAAGTCCTCCACAACCCCCCGCCAGGATGCGCTCTGGGAATTCTTTTTGACTTTGACCGTCTCTCTCACATTTGCAATTCATCATTTATCTTTCTCGACATCACAAAACCACCAGCAGCAGCAGCAGCACTGCTTTGTCATTACAATGACACAAACACAGGCTGTATTGTTTGCTTCCTGTAGTGAATGGAGGGCAGTAAAATGGCTTACTGACCCCAGTGGCTGCTCAACACAGGTACCAACTGGAAGTAACCCAACCTAAACACACTCTTCACACGTCGCCTCTCAAGCCAGGCCTGATATGACTTCTTTGCACACTGATGTCTCATGTTAAAGCACAGAAGCAGATTGGAAAGGGTAGGGGTTGAAATCTATCTCCTGCTGATACGCCTCTGAATCAGCAAGTGGTAGTTAAAGAGCTGAACTGGTGTGAAATAAGAGGCGACGCATGTAGCTCACAACTTAAAGCAACAACACCTTTCATAGACAGCTGATTCCACAGTGCCTGCATGTGTGTGGAAGAGCACACACAGGATGCAAAGCTGAGCCACCTGGTCTGTGTGAATTAACATAGAACAAGGGTGTTTTAATACAAATAGGGTGCAATCAATGTGTGAAAAAAGCTTAAGCCTATAGAAGACCACAGGATGCTATTGCAATAAACAAAAAACTAAATAAAAGACAAATAAAACTACCATGTATACTTCATCAAAAATTATGGAATTTTTAACTTAAAAAGAACAACTAGTTTCCTTTTATAAGATCACCTACATGCAAATAGACATTCCTATGCTTGGTAAAAGGCTGAAATGTGTCATTACTTTTAAAAAGTGAGAGGTTTTTATGATTGAAGCCTGTTTTTCTCACTTATCGGCTAAACAGGTTGTTGCAAAAAGAGTAAAATGCACAGCAGCAAAAACAATTACTTACCTTCCTGTGTACAATTAGAGAGTGTTAATAATGTTATCCACAGTAACCATAAGAAAATCCACAAATCAATAAGGAGAAAAATGTAGGATCCGCTTTGAGGGCATTAGTTATACTCCTAGAAGTCAACAGCAGAAGAACTACAATTATAAGAAAGAGTTGGAAGAACTGAGGGGATGAAATAAGGGGAGTGACTATTCCTAACCCCCTCAAAACACACACTCCAGATGACTCTTGTCTCTCTTTCTCCTCCCTTTTTACCCACTCCCTTATTTTTTTATTCCACCCCTTTAAACTACAAATTTATTACCAGCAGGAATGTGTTACTTCCCTCTGTAATTACTTTACAAGACACAGGGTATTTACACTCTAGGTTCTATTGTAGAGAAATAAATGTACTTCATAAGAACATGTCAATTTCAGGTTTTTGATTCTCAGTCTGAACTGGCAAAAGTCTAAATTAATTTTTGGTGAAAACAAAATAATTTAATTGGGCAGGAAGTGTAGGATTTCAGCGATTGGATTCTGAAAAATGAGGGTAATGTTTGCCTTTAAAGCGATAAAACATGGCTGAAAGGTCACAGTGACTGTTACAGAGTATAATTTTTAACATTCAGACAACATACTGGACTAAAAGAGACCAAAGCGTCACAAGTGGTGTTGTTTCACATCAGCTGTGACAGCGGTACTGGATTGATTTTTAAGGTAATAGAACAGCAGAAGACACAAGGGAGAAGGAAAGGGCAGGATGTGAGTGCGAGGGCACCAGAACGTCTGCTCAGTTGCAGCCCTGCATCATGTGCTCCAGAAACAGCTCTGCATGCACACTGAACAGTAAAATATGCCCCGAGCAAGCTGAGAGTGTCAACACCTTGGTGACCAGAGAGGAGAGGCAGAGCTGAGCTTAGACAATCACAAAGGAATCCAGAGATTGGAGGGATAAATCGTCTTGTCTAGACTTCAAAATGATTACAGTTAACATTTAGCTCAATGGTTAAATTAGCCTCCACTTACATAACATAACAACATATAGTTATGTTCTTCTAAAAGTTATTACACTAAAATGTGACCAAAAAAATGTCCCTGAAAAGGAAAGCCCTTGGTCTATAAAACAGTTTAATCTGCTACACATTTTGAGCTTGATTATATTCATAATGTGCCAAAAAATTGTTCTTACACAAACACATACAAAAAACCCTATCAGATGGCAACCATGAGGTTCAAAAATAATTGATAGTGTATGACAGTGAGAAGATATGCAAAGAGAATACTCATCCAAATCAAGTGAGGAAAACTAAATACGTTGTTCAGTAAATGCATCTGTCAGTAAAATGTGGGTTAATGCTGACTCCATGCAAGTTGTCACCACAAGTATTTCAAAAATGTAAATTATTGTACATGAAGCTCAACTAAATAAAAAAAAAAATGCTTTCTCACCAATGGCTCATTGCCATTAAGCTCAGTGGTATCACACTCAGAGCTAATGAAATTGGACATCCAATACATTATTAGGGCATTCAATACTGTTGGAGCAATTTGGCAGGTGAGACTACACATCCCCTGCAATGCTGATGCTGTTTTTGGGCCTTATGCAAAATTACCTTTTATATTTTATTTTATTTTTACAAATGTCAATCACTGGAAAGATTTATTTCTTTCTTCTGTCTTTTTGAATCTTAAAAGTTTTTTTAAATCTATAAATGCAAAATGTAACGCAACACAGAACAATCCTTTCTTAAAAGGCGTGATTGTAAAAGTCTAAAAAGAAAAAAACATCCAACACATTTTAAATGTGTTTTAAAAACAGATCTTGTTAAATTGGTTAGGAATCTTTCGAAAAGCCATTTTAAACAATGCCAGTTTTTCTACAAAATTTAGGTCCCTTACATCCCAAATAATTCTACATTTATTCTAACTTTCTTGTTAATTAGGCTACATGGGTATTTTTAAAAGTAACGACAGTCTCATTTTCAAACAAATCTGTTACTCTACACTTAGTTTTGAGTGTGGCAGCAGAGAAGGTTGTTTTTTTTTAAATACCATTTCTGGTTACACATGAAGATTAGTCACATAGCTTTTTTTGCTCTACACCGAGGCTGTTAAAACCATTAGATGAGGCAAATGTCAGCAGGGTTCAAGCCTTTTTCAGGGCGCAGGATCCTAACATATCTAGCTGGTAAAATCATAGTCCTGCTTTCCAGAATAGCTTAGACAAAGGTCAGTTATTTATTGGCTACACATAATTTTAATACAGCAAATGTTAACTCAACACAGACTGTGAAATGTTGTAATCCAACTTTTTATTTGATCTTTTTTTTGATGTGGCTATGTAAAGAATCGTCAGTAAGCATTTACTTTACCTATAAAAACAAAATTAATTTCAGTTGATAAGAGCAAAGCAGGACTACAGTATTTGCTGAAAGAGGTTTTAATAGTCATAGAATAGCATGAATTCCACTGACCAGAAAAAGCAAATCAGCAAAAGATAAAGAATAATATGCTCAATGATAACATAGGATGAGTTAAAACAGATTTGACTAATGAATTAAGATTTAAAAAGTTACAACTTAAAAAAAATCCTTAGAAGCAAGAGATCAAGCATTGCTTTTAATTTGCTGAAGATCGCCAACATTATCCTCACCTATTATATCGAGAGAGACAGGTTATCTGTTGTACCAAAGAAAAGGAGTACTATGTACAACTGATGTCTAAAGAAAAAAAAAGCAAGTGCTGTACAAGACATGAAAGCACAAACTCCTGCCTGGGTAGAGATCATTAGTGGACGATCTAGTGGTCTCCAGCTGAGAATTGACTCTCAAGAGTAAACATCAAAGACAGCGGTATAGAGAGGAAAATAATTTAGAGTTCAAATGCATTGGACAAGACTGAGTTTTAAGGAGATGCTGTGAGCATATTAAAGTGCAGAAGTCTGAACTTTACAAGCTGCTTTGTTTGGTCACTAAATACTCCAAACACCTTTTTGATATATATGAGAGGTTCTTTGTTGTAATAAAAAAAAAAAATCTAAATATTTAGGAAAATAAACTAAAATAAATCTAATTTTTCTTAAAGTATATTTGTCATAATTAGGAATTTTAGAGATTAATATGTTAATTTTGCAACTTATTACCAAACTGAATTCAGCATCTAAAAAGGAATTCATAAGCACAAAGAGATGCCATTATTTGTTCTTGTGAAAGTAGTACTGAACTATGATCACTAATGATTACAATTTTTATAATTACAAGAAAATGTATATTTTATTATTTTTGACTGGAGCACAAAAGCCCTGCCCAGCACAAGAACTCCCAGCTATCCTACAAACAAGAAAAACTATTTTTTTTATTTTGATAGCAAGTTGTTGCTGCCTGTTTCAAAGGGCTTCAAGGGAAATTTTACTGACAGTAAAGTGTGTGCGTTTGCTAAGATGGTACTTGCAGCAAGGTGACTAGCCTTGTTTGAAAAGATTATGCTGTTCATTCAGGGATTGTTGTTGTCATTGATGCATATTGAAGGTAGAGTCAAAAATAACTCAGGACTATTGATGAGTCATTTAACACATGACTGGATGCCAATTAAACACCCTTTTCACATGCCAAACGTTAAAGTGATAAATGCATTCAACCGAATGTACCTCACCTGACCCACTGTGATGAAGCAAAATGTCAACCTAAAAAAATTAAATAAAACTTGCTATATCAAGATCTGTAAAAGTGTATTAGGAAGTTTTTGTTCATGAGTGATGTTGAAGTAAAATTAACTAAACTCCAGTCTCCCCAAAGTGACTTATAGCTTCAGCAGTTTTCTGCACTTAGTATCTATTATTCATTTAAAACCATGAGATTCAATCAGCCACGTGAAGCACATGACCATCACCATGTGCATTTTTGACAGCTGTTCTTAGATTCATACAGTCTAAAAAAAAAAAAAAAAAAAGGGAGGTGGAACAGAACGCCATTGAGAATATCTGAAGGCATATTTGTTTACTTTGACAAATCCCATGATCATTTGAAAACACAAAATACTTTTCAAATATAGAAAGTCACTGTGAAGCAAACAGAATCAGAAACTTCATGTTCTTTCAATGCTAGATCAATCTCAAATCAAAACAGACCTCAAATCAAAACTCAAGTTCTGTTTGCTTATCTAAGGGTGTGAACTAGAGCATGATGTTATTCATGAAGATTTTGACTTTAATTAAAATTAAAGCATGCAATAATTTATGAAACACTTCATGTCTTTGCTATGCTTGATAATAAAGCTGAGATTTATACAAAGCCCCTCTGTGTCAAAAGTTTGACCTTTTGGGATAAAAGTGCTTTAGGTTGGCGCTTTTCTTCCTAAAGTAAGTTAAACACAAACAGCTCTTCTCTCATACAGAGGCATCAAAGTCACCCTAATACACAGCACTGCTGAGGGTGTTGCCCTCGGGAAAGCATCTGGGAGCAAATCTTGGCGAGCCATCTATCAGATAATGCTGACTGTCAGCACATCATGAATTCAACACATACTAAAATATGTGGCAAGATAAGCCTTCTGCAATCAGCAATAAATTAGAAGAAAATATGCAAGTTCTTTCAATTTTTTGTTTTTTATTTTGGCTGCATGCTTTTGCAGGGGTTGCCACAGCAAGCAAACTTGTATGAAGATTTGGAAGTTTTACCAGTTGGGGTGGCTGTGGCAGAGTGGTTAGGGGAGTCGTCCTGTAACAGGTTTGTTCCCCATTCCATCCTTCTCAGTGATTGTGTTCCATGGGCAAGACACTTCACCTGGTGGTGATCAGAAGGTCCAGTGGTGCTGCTTGTTTCTGTCAGCCTGCTCCAGGGCAGCTGTGGCTACACTGTAGCTTACCACTACCAAGCGTCATAAGCACGCAGGATGCTTCATCCGAACTGACAAAATTGCGACCATACTAAAGCCTTTAGAGTGTCCTTAAAAAGTGCTATATAAGTTTAATGTATTATTATTTAGGCAGAATGCCCTTACTGATGCAACCTGGGCTCAAACCTGCAGCATCAGGACTACAAGACAATGACACTGCTGACCATGCTGCCATAGCCCCTGACAGATTGTTTTGTTTTTTTTTGTGATAAAAATTCAAAGTTTATGACGCCAAGTAGTAAACAGTGCTTTGATTACAATTATTTTAATTACTTGTTCATAAATGAGAACCAAAGTAAAGAGCTGCAAATCAATGACATTCACTAATGGAGACAGGTGTCCTGAGGAACAAGGGAAGGTTGAGTTCTTCTTTGTCATGCAATTCAACATGGAATTACGCAGAAGAGTAGAAGGAAATGCATTGTCCTTCTTCAATAAACTTGAATCTCTTGTGCTAGAAATATTATGATAAATCTGCAAACATGTAAGAAAATCGATAACTTACACCCACATCAAGCATATAGCGCAAATTAAGTGTCAGGTTCCAGAAGAAATTTGTTGCCCTAAGCAACCAGAAAGTGGATAATTCTTACAACATAAAACTGCTAACAAGCCAAGAAAGATTAAATTTACTGCATCTAGACAGAAAAGTTACTTCTCAATATTGCAGTCATATCATATGTATGAATCTTGTTTGTAACAGATTCATACAATAAAATAGTTGTAATTCAAAGCATATGACTTGGTAGAGCTCAGTTTTAAACTATTAGATATTTTAACAGTTTTCTTAGCAGCGTGCATGTAATAATTTAAAGCTTCTTGTCCTAATAATGGCCAAAAGGCAGAATAATAGCTGATATTATGGTTTTACACTATCAGGAAAATTTGTGCAGAGCACTGAGGGATTAGCTGAAATGAAACAGATACAGTGGGCTGTTCAAGTAGACTTTCTTCCTCCCTGGTTGTAATTTACCTTCTCTAATCAATATTTTTAAACATGTCTCTTATTGGAATGCGAGTGATTTAATACAAATTTAACAAAGAATACAGAAGTAATTGTTTAATTATTAAAGTGAGTAGTACATAGTCATGTTCTTAAAATTTGTATTATCAAATTAGGCCTTGTTTTCTGCTCACTTGACACTAAGCAGGACAGTAGAATGTCTTCAGTATGGTTTTTGCAAATGAACAAAGAGTTATGTGCAAAAGTGGGATGGAAATGAATAATTCACAAAGAGCACTCATGAGGGTTAGATTATGCACACTTCAAGAAAACAACTGTGTTTGGTAGAACATACGTGTCTGTACATGCTTGGGGAACAAAGTCATGGATTGTAAAACATATTACCATATGAATGTGGAGACATTCTTTCATGAGCAGACAGTTGCTCTAACATTCGAGATCCTTCAGATGCAGAGTAAGAGCATGGACCCAAAGCCAGAGAGGAACTAATAACATACAACTCAAATACACAAATGGGTACAGGCAGGGGGTCAGGTCAGGAAGGTCACACAGATGGCTTCGTGTTACCACTTTTAGGATGCAGCAGTAAATACTGAAGCCATTTTTGCTTGGTGTTTCAGTCACACGTCTCGTTTGCAGCAACAGTATTTAGGTATGAGTTCAGTACTTGTACAACATAATAAACACAAATTTAAAGTTTATTTGTGTTTTTATTAAACTTTTAAGTCTTTGACAAACTCCTAGAACATAATAAATCTGAATTCATATGATTTCATTAGCGAGGAAAACTTTATAACATAATATACAGCTCAAAGGAGTTGGGACTGGCAAAAAAGATGTAAAAGTAAGTAGTACAAATAAGAAACAGCTGGAGGAGAATTTTATAAGGAATAAGGTTAATTGGCAACAAGTCAGTAAGAGGATTGAATATGAAAAGAGCTTTTCAGAGAGGCTGAATCTCTCATTTGTAAATACATTTTTCTTGAATTGTTCTTTAACTGAAATTTAAAGACTGTTTTTTATGTTCATCACAGAAATAGAATTTTTTTTTTTTTTACTCGTTCATTACTTCTATTTTATGATTGGATTCATTCATTGTCTGCCAATAAAAACAATACATTTGGATTATTCAATCCAGATACATTTAAGAATTTTGCTCATATAAACATAGCTAGTGACCCCCATGACCCAGACAGGAAGAAGCAGGTTTAAGATAATGAATGGATGGATGAATACCTACAGTATTTGCTAATATCATCTACACAGTTCATATATATATTTTTAAAAGACTTTAAGAAATTAAAGAAACTTCTGAGTAAAGGACAAGGCCAAAAGTCAATATTGGATGCATATGTTCTTCATGTCTTCAGACTGATTAAACACAATTAATTCACAAACGCGACTAAAAGAAGAATTTTAACTATTTTAACCCCAAATACCATGTAAAGAGGAGACAGATAATCCTGCCTGTTTTTAGCACACAGTCCAACAGCCTGCCGCTCAAATGGTGTAGGGGTGCATTACACCTCTGGAAAGGCAAATTTAATGTAGACCAGTACATACAGATTTAAGAACAAATGCTCCAAACTGACATAAAATTTCAGCAATGAAGATCCAAGAGGTTTGAACAACTATAATTCTACACTGGGAAAAAAAAAAAAAAAAAACCCTAACAAACTTGTTTCCTCAGATCCTAGATTTTTACTGACTATTTTTCCAGTTGTTAAAATTCTAAAAATGTGATGTTATGTTCATTTGGAAATGATTGCATTTGGTTTTATTTACATTTTACACTACATCCCTTCTTCTCCTGGGGGATGTGCTGGCAAAGTTTTGTCTATATTTTATGTAAAAAATAAAAAAAAAGACCTCAGGATTAAGAGTGTTCTGGAAAGAAGAGCTACAACCAAGTTATGCCACAACTCCTTTTTATTCAGATCACTTCAGGTCTTTTTGTCACTAAAACTGCAAACTAAAGGCTTTTTACTCTGTAGTAGTTAACCATGAAATTTTGCTGCTACTCTGAATTTGTGGGGCAAGCAAGTGTTTGCTCACTATAAATACAAGCTGCTGACTGAGTAACTGAATCCGTGCCTCCCAGAGGTGAGATGGCATTTTTGTGCAAAAACGAATATTCTCTTAACAGAATATACAATGGCAGAAAATGCATATTAGTAAAAAAATAATCATTGTTCCTGTTCATTGTGGTCAGTTTGAAATATCAGAATAAAAGAAATGACAAGAAAACTGTGTTAAAAGACCATCTTGTAGCCTTGCCCACAACACATTTCCCTAAAATTGCCAGTTTGTCACAGTAACAGAGAAATGACAGAATTGGAGAGCAGCAACAGTAGACCGTGGCAGTGACGCTGCAACAATCCTGACACCATAAGGTCATTGGAGTAAAGCAAACATCGCCTTTCCTTTGAGTCGCTTGCACTCGCGTCGTTTCATGAAGGGGGCATGTATTCCATCAAAACAGCAGCTTTTATTTGCGCAATAAGTCCAAATAAATAAATTTAATGTTATTCATGTCTGGCCATCGTGCATGTGTTGACCCTGATGTATCCCCTTCTCGGGCTGTAACCACAGAAAACCACTGCTTCTCGCACAACAAATCGTGAGCATAAAATTAATTAATCTTCCCATGTTTGTCTGCCGGACCGCGCCGCCGACGCCGCTCTCTCTCCGGTGCGCCAGCGTGTAGCCTCCGGTAAACTTGTATGTTTAAGTGACGCGCTCATGCGTGCACACGCGGCGCTAGGACCACGCAGACTCAACACGGGCTTATTTTTCTTTTTCTCGTGAAGATGATTAGGACAGAACGCTTCCCAGTCCCCTCACATACATACCTGTCTCCACCTCCGCCAGGATATGGCCGCTGCGGTTCAGACTTGGAGATATCCATTGTTTGTTCTTTCATGTACCGGTGTTGCTCATCTCCTGCCTCGGAAATCCTGCCGCTTCTCCAAGGTCTGCGCCTCTACAGACCATGCGTGTTGTTTCCACATCTCTGTGCGGGGCGGAGCTCGCGACCCTTGGAGACGGCTCGCAAGTGGATCAGGAGGATGCCACTTATTTATCCGCGGAGCCAATCAGATGCAGCTCAAATTCTCTCCTTGTTCAATTACTATGAGTTTCACGCAATAAGCTGTTTTGTTTGTTTAATGATTAGATTCGTTTTTATAAACCCATTTTTATTATTCAAATAGCCTATGACTCAGAGTGTGCAGGTAGGCCTAGCCTACTCCTTGCACATACAAATAACCTACAAATGCAACATGGATTTTATTTTATATATATATATATGACTTGGGTTAAAAAAGAAGGAATTAATTATTGTCCAAATGTGATGAATAATGCTTTTGCTTTTGTCTGTTACCAAAATACCTCATAAACAACTAGATGGGTTTAAAAAATAACTTGTTGAAGGTATTGCCTAATCATCCTACAACCAGACTTGATTAGCTTTTAGAGTCAGCCAGATTTAATAAAACTGCCACAGCCAATTGAAATTAAAAAACAGGAACATTACTGTACATTAATCCATTTTACTGGCACTGAGCTAAAATATCTGAGGCTGATCCCACATATTTTGAGCTCAGATTGAGCAAGGTCTCTCTTTAAAACTTTGTGAATAATGTTTTCAACTCAGTCAGTGTACCCCGTTCCTCAGTGACTGCTGGATATGGCAGCAGTGACCCCCATGACCCTAAAAGGAAGAAGTGGGTTAAGATGATTGATGGATGGATGGATGGATGGATGGGTTTTGGACTCTATTCTGTCTGACTGTTAGCAAAATATCTTATGAGCCTCAGTAGGCCTACCAATGTTACTGAAACTCTTAGGAAATAATCATTGGCTTTACCTTTCCCACATAGCAAAATGTGTCTCTGGCCCAGTTCTGGCCCACACAATGACTCAGCCCAGAATGGTGTCCCTTTGGTGGCCCAGATGGTCCATTCATGAGCCAGCACCACATAAACCAAATCACAACTGGGCCATTTTTTGCATGCCATCATACAAAGAGTGCCATCATTGTCAGAACTTGCCCACATCTGATTGACAAAGCACTTTTCAAGCCATCAGTACCAGCTTGATACCAGATCTGGCCCACACTTGCCTGCTATGTGGGTTACAAGTGATTGAAGTTATTCCAATTCAAGATGTCCACAAACTAATCGCAGAAGACACTTAGAACTGAAACTCGTTCCATTTTTATGATATTGAGCTATTTAGATGTGGTAGTAGCTGAGAGTCATTCACAATATATACTCTAAGCATCAATGTGAGATCATGCAATAAACTTCAATATTTCAAAAGATTGCAACTTTTGTTTTAATAGAAAGGCTTCAATTTATGCCTCAACTTAAGATGATCTAACTCTACAAAAAGCAGTTGGTGATGTGCATTCTTTTAAATAATGCTGGGCTTGTGGTATATGATTTAGACACTGTCCCGAGATAACATTAGTTCAGAAATGATGTATGAATAAACAGAAATAAAACTTAACCTATTCTTAAATCCTGTTAATGTTTAAGTTAGCAAAATGGAGCCAATTTGGAAATCACTGAACATTTTCACATTTATATAAACTGATTTAGTGAAGTGAACATGACAACAAACTTTAGAAACAGAAAACCACATGAACAAATTGAACACATTTTAATAACTGCACATAAACCTACAAGGTGTGAACTCAATGAATCAACAGAGGTTGGGCATAAAAAGTAAGATTTATTCTACCCTCTACTGGCAGAAGATGTACATTTTTTTTCCCAAAATGAAATTTTGTTATTTCTGTAAAAATTGAAATCAGTTTAGTATTTCAAAAAGCTGTGTGGTATTAATTATTCTGAAGAGAACTTGAATAAAAGAAACTGTTTTTTTCTTTTATCTGAACCAAGCAGGATACCAATGTTAAAGCATAAACTGCACCAACTTCAAATATAAAAAAAAGGTAAATATATACAAGTACATACAGTACGTACAGCCAAAAATGTCTCCTCTGATATATCTACAGGACCACAGATTACTTTCTGGACAGTGCTGTTGTGTTTTGTTTTAGACACAGAAAGTTTTAGAGGTGTAACAAGGCTGAATAAAGCACAACCAGCATTACACTAAAGTCTTTAATAAAGTAGAAGTCTTAATCATTTAACTATTCTTTACCACCTCCCTCTTTGAAATGGTGGGTATCTAAGTCCTGGCCTCTCAGGTCTGAAATGCCCCCTCTCACTTACATCCATAATCTCAGGTCTCGGTGGTGGAAATCGTTGAAAAGGAGGACCACGAGGTGGGAAGGGCATGGACATTCTGAATCTCTCAGGTGGAAACATCGGTCCTCCTCGCATCATTTGTGCAGGAATGTGTTGCATGTTCTGAGGCGAGGGGAAGGGACGCATGTGAGGATTTGGCATTCCAAGGGGAGGCTGTAGAGGCGACATGCCCGGTCTGGGGGGTCCCTGCATAACTGCAGGGTTTGGCATAGACATCATCTGTGCTGCTGGAGACCCCAGCTGGTTGCCAGTGCTCATAGCATAGGAGGGATCATTGTCTCCTGTGGAATTTTCTGTAGAATCCTCTGGAGCTTTGACATTTCCTGCTGTATAAGAGGGCATAATGAGATTTTATGGATTTACGAGTGGAATTAAGTATTTTTGATATTTATGAAAAACAACTAGACAAGAAAAATCAAAAGGCACAATACTTATTTTTGAAATATGTACAGTTTGTTCTGCTGGAATGGACCCCAAACAGGACAAAGAAGGTTCTGGATAACTTACCTGCAAATTCTGCAGGAATGAAAGGAGCTCCTGCTGGAGGCATGGATGTCGGAGAAAGCATGATGGGGCTCGGAAAGGCAGGTGGACTTCCAATGGGTTCCGCCTGTTGACCTGTCGTCATCTGGAAGACAAATCAACATAATCTTAGTCAATATTTAAATTAAGATGCACTGAGTGGAACTATAATCACTTTTTTATTTCACAGTGGGACAAAGCTTCACATAAACTGCACTGAAAATAAAGTCATAGAGCACATTAGGTACATTTATAAGTAGGCTGCTGAAAAGACAAAAAGAGTCAGTTAAAAGAAGCTGCAAGTAGCCAGTTCAAAAACAAAGCTTGAATAAATAATTCTCCATCAAACTGTTGTGTCTCCTGGTCTTCCATGAAGGCACATCTAAAAAAAAAAAAGTTATTTCAGCAGAAAATGTAACATTAGTGAATAAAATAGTTGATATAAGTATATAATCCTGACCTTTGACAATAGTACAATATTTAAATGGAAAACAAACCTTATAATACATCTTACATATAGCCTTTGTGGTTGTTCGCTTCCACATTACACCCCCCACCACCACCATCACATACATACACCCCCCCCACACACACACACACACACACACGCCACACACACCTTGAAGAAAATTTTCTGTTGCAGATAAATTTAAAGCATGCTTGTGATTTTCCAAAGGAAAAAAATAAAAAGGGTTTTTAAAGTACATAACTTTTTATTTATTTTACAATGCCACACTCCAAACGCACACAAAAAAGAAAAAAACAAAGAAAATAACACGCGCGCATTAAAATTTAAATATACTGTCCTGGTACTATTTTTTGACTGTATATTTTGGTATTTCCAAGTAAGCATCAAACTAATGGTCAAATACTTACATTTTAAGACAAAGACTTTGATTCCAGTAAAACAATGAATTGTCCCTAACTTACTTATTCACTTGTTAAGTTGCATTTCAGAATGCTTATCTGTTCCCTTTACAGAAATGTGAAATGTGATATTCATCAACAATTTTGCTAAACAAAATATTTTGATTAGCTTTAAATATGCTTTGAAAGCCATGATACTGGTTGGAGAGACAATATAAATTAAGAAAATGTGGACAATCGATCAGCTAAACAGACAGACATGAGATGACTGGCTTCAGAAAATTCATGTAAAATAATTAAATAGTTAAAAATACACATTTAATGTTTACCTTCACTGAACCAGAGAAAATCCTATTGAGATCACAGATATGTTTTCAAGGGTGGCATGATTTTTAGACTGTGGGCAGAAACCTGAGTATGTGGAGAGAAACTCATGCACACACAAGGAGAACATGCAAACTCCACACAGAAAGACCCCTGGCCCAACAAGCTAGAAACCATAGGACCTTTTTACTGTGGGGCAACAGTACTAACCACTAAGCTGTTGTGCTGCATATTAATTCATAAATAAAACATTTAGGATGCTACATATACTAGTTTATAGGCCTACATAATGTTTAACAACACTTTTGGGAAATTAAGAGGTATAATGAAAAAAATATAAAAGTATAGTTCTTTAACACATCAGTCTGACTCCATTTTGTCAATCCATTTTAGGTTGAAAATTGAAAATAACCTGTCAAATACACTGAGTCAGAAAAACAATGACCCATGTGTCCACAAATGAGCTGCAGCGTCAGAATTGTTTCAAGTCTGAAAACAAAAGAAAATATTCTTAAAGTTTAAAGTTTAAACAATTCTGAAACATTTCTGCACACATGAAGTGCAGACAATCCCATCCACATCAAATATAATGAATATATTAAAAAACTATACCTTAAATCAGAGGTGCCCAAAGTGGGGCCTGCAGGTCAAAATTGGCCCACCAGCAGTTGCCCTGTTTGTTGTAATCTCCTGTCATCCTATGTAAATGCACTGTATTTCCACTAAGTCATTCCACATATTGGTCCAGTGACTTTAAAAAATGCTGGAGCGCAGACAGTCTTCACTCTGGTGCTTGTTTAATCTTTAAATTATATTAAACTTAAACATGAGTAGCAAAAAGAGACATTTAAATTAAATTTAACTGTACATGTGGATTTGCACACTTTATAAGCTTACAAATACTCATATATTTAACAATTTATGAAATGTACTTCATGCCATTGCTGCATGGGCATATCGAACATTCTCCAAGTGCACGGGTAAAAAAACTAACAAAAAGCATGGGCCATCAGGTGAGCTGCTAGCTTAATCCTAAAAATATTTGTAATATATTATCACATTTGGCCTGCAGCTTTCAGATTTTCTTTTTGGCCCTCTCGAGTAAAATGTTTGGGCACCCCTGCCTTAAATATTTGTCTTTGAACATCAGAGATAAAAAAACAGTTTTTCATTTTTTTTTCTTTAGAATTACAAGATTTTTATAAATTGTCCCATTAAAAAACAAACAAAAAAACATTCTGTTGCACTTATTTGAAAAATAAATTTTTTGCAAAGATGTAAACATTAGCAGACAGCTGTTAGTATCAATGTGTGCAAAAGCCATGGTGGTTCTGCAGACAACTGCTACTCTACACCACAGAGTGAGTCAGACTGCCAACTCATCAGTGAGTTTCATCAAGTCTAATTAAATAGATGTAGAAAACATCTAAATGAAGTTTAGACACAGCTTGGTGTCACAATTTAAAAGCACAATTTCAGTTTTTCTTCTTAAAAACAGTGTAATGATTCAGCTGAACTTTTAGTTAGTAAAACATGCCAGTAGTTTCGTCCTAAATGCTGACCAAATTTACCTTACATGAAATACACACACACACATTTTTTATATATATATATATATATATATATATATATATATATAAATAAATGATAAATGTATATATCACAACATTTACACAACATATGAAGCAGAAATACCTGATGTCACACTGAGATCCAATGGATGGACTGGTGTAAGGTCCCATGTGCAATATTGGATGATAGAATTATGTTGGTTTTGATTTTATTTTTTTTACTATAGGACATTTTTTATTGTCCACCCATCCATTTTCTTCTGCTTATCCGGGATCGGGTCGCAGGGGCAGCAGCCCAAGCAGATGCCAGATCCACCTCAACTGGCTCCTCTCGACGTGGAGGAGAAGCGGCTCTACTTGGAGTCCATCCATGATGACTGAGCTTCTAACCCTATCTCTAAAGGGAGAGACCAGATACCCTGCGGAGGAAACTCATTTTGGCCACTTGTATCCTTGATCTTGTTCTTTCAGTCACTACCCAATGTGACCTTCTGGCTCAGCTCTCGCTTCACCATGACAGATCGGTACAGCGCTGGCATTACTGCAGATGCAGCACCAATTCGCCTATGGATCTCCTGCTCCATTCTTCCCTCATTCATGAACAAGACCCCAAGATACTTAAACTCCTCCACATTTTTTAAAATTTCTTTGTTTTACTACATTTTTTTTTGTTTACTGATAAGTCCTGATTCAAGGTGACACCTCCTCCTGCTGGCAAAAGAGATACAGTAAACCCCTCCATCACTGCTTCTCATCACTCTCAGTTGAGACCATTGCTATATACAGTACATTCCCCTCCAAAAGTATTGGAACAGCAAGTCAAATTCCCTTGTTTTTGCTGTACACTGAAGACATTTGAGTTTAAGATCAAAGATGAGCATGGGTTACAAATGTTAGGTTTTATTTTTCTGGTATTTACATGTAGATGTGTTAAACAACTTAGGATATATCATTGTTTGTATTACACCACAGCATTTTTAGGTGAGCAAAAGTAAAGGAACAAATCTTAAAGTAAATAAAATTTAATATGTAGTGGCATAACCCTTGCTTGAAATGACTGTCTCAAGCCTGCGACCGATCGAGATCACCCATCTGTTGCATTCTTCATTTGTGATGTTGTTCCAGTCTTTTACTGCATCTTTTTTCAGTTCTTGTTTGTTTGTTTAGGAGGGGTTCTCACTTCAGTCTCCTCTTCAAAAGGTGAAATGCTCTATTGAGTTAAAGTCAGGTGATTGACTTGGCCAATCTAAAACCTTCCACTTTTTTCCCCTGATGAAAACCTTTTTTGTTGGTACTGTGCTTAGGGTTATTGTCCTGCTGCATGATAAAATTCTACGATTAGTTTGAATGCATTTCTCCATAAATTGTCAGACAAAATGTTTCTGTACACTACAGAATTCATTCTGCTGCTACCATCATCAATAAATATTAATGATCCTGTTCCAGAAGCAGCCATGCACACCCAAGCCATGCCATTACCTGCACCATGCTTCACAGTTGAGCTTGTGTGCTTTACATCATAAGCAGTTTCTTTCTTTTTCCACCCTTTGGCCTTTTCATCACTTTGGTAGAGATTAATCTTCGTCTCATCAGTCCATTAGATTGTCTTCCAGAACTTTTGCATCTCACCTCTGTACTTCTTTGCAAATTTCAATCTGGCCTTCCAATTCTTATTACTGATGAGTGGTTTGTATTGGTATGGCCTCTAAAATTTCTGCTCTCGAAGTCTTTTTCAAACTTGGTACCTTCATACCGTTACCCCTGCACTGTGGAGGTCGTTGGTGATATCATTTGTGTTTTGGAGGTTTTCTTCACAGCTCTCACACTATTTCCGTCATCAACCACTGTTGTTTGGCCAACCAGTTTCACATCTGTTGCTCAGTAGATCAGTAGTTTCTTTCCTATTCAGGACATTTAAAAATGTTGTGCTTGCTATGCCCAATGTTTGTCCAATGGCACCGATTGAATTTCCTTCTTTTCTCAGCTTCAAAATGGCTTGCTTTTCTTCCATTGACAGCTCTCTGGTCTTCATGTTGGTTTCTTATTTAACAAGAAATACCTACTTTATAGGTTTAAACCCGGGCCGAAAGGTAGGCTAGTCATGCAGAGCTATTTATTGTTTGAACAATCAACCTTAAAAGGCAACACTTGGTCATTAAGAAACACCTGTCAATCATATGTTCCAATAGTTTTGCTTTTGTTTATTTTTCACTTGAAAAATGGGTGGGTTCAAACAAAGGGTATGTTCTGAGTTGTTTAACGGTGATATAGCCTAAGTTAACACATCTACATGTAAATATCAGTAAATAAAAGCTAACATTTGTAACTCATGCTCATCTTTGATCTTAAACTCAAATGTTTTCAGTGTATAACAAAAACAAGGGGATTTGACTTGCTGTTCCAATACTTTTGGAGGGGACTGTATTATAGCTAGACACAAGAGCAAAAGCTGGAACAAAGTTGAAGCCACAAAGGATGATAAGGGTCTAAGGTTGGCTGTGGTACAAATTTTAAGTTTAGTACCTCATTGTAATCAAATGGGACATTTTTATGACATCATATTTTTCTTATCAGATGTTTATTTTTGAACTGTAGGAGTTTCCTGTTCTAGATTGACAGGAGTGGCACCCACTGTGGTCTTCAGCTGCTGAGGTCCCTTGACTTCACGGTTAGACGTGTTGTATATTCTTCATACTTTTGTTTTGAACAAATGGTTATTTAAGCTACTGTCACCCCATCTCCTCTGACCTCTGATATACATGGCTTTTTTTGTCCACACAAATGCAGCTAACTGAATATTTTCTACTTTGGACCACACTCTTTAAAACCTAGATATGGTTGTGTTTGGATCATTAGCTTCTAAAATACTCTGACCAACCTGTCTGGCACAAACCATGCCACATTCAAAGTCACCTCCTTACTTCCCTATTGTAATTCTATTTTTTTTTTAACTAGGCAAATCTAACAGATTAAAAATCATATTTACAAGACTGTCCTGGCCAAAACTGGCAACAAAGCAAAAATGTTTCTAATTTCCCTCTGGGATCAATAAAGTATTTTGGAATTTGAATTGAATTATAATTTTTATACAACAAACTTTTCCAACAATAACAGCATTTAAATAAGAGAAACCATAACTTTTTTTTTCTAAAAATAGGATGAATTCATCTATGACCAAAAACATATCTACCCAGATCAGATAAAACACTTACAATTTGACACTTATTTCTCAAAATCTTATAAAATAACCCTAACTATGTTTACCAAAAACATTCTTTTCCATTTGTAGTCTAATCTGAAGATGATTCCAGGTTGACAAAGGATTGATGCCAAGAACTTCAGCAAGTCATCTTCACTAAGCCAGATGTCTAAATATCAGTTGCTGCCATGCAATTGGCTGATTAGCTTTTTGCAGCAATAGGTGTAGTCTACCAAACAAGAGTAACCAGTTAGTGTATGGTGATGGTCAGAACTAATTGGCTTCTCTAAACTGAAGTCATTCAGCACAATATATAGCATGTAAGAACGGACTACTTATAACATCTCAGAAAATCCACTTAAAGAAAATACTTGTTTTTTAAAACACTGAAAATTAGTCACCCTAGAGGTGTCTTTATTTTTTCTTTAATGTCTTTGATGGAGCCTAAAAAAAAGTCTAATGCAGTAGTGTCTCAAAATACAAGTTTCAAGTAAATCTGGATCTGTGTATATACATATATATATATATATATATATATATATATACATACATATATATATATATATACATACATACACATATATATACACACGCACACACACTACACATACATATACACACACACACACACACATAAATATACATATATGTATAGATACATACAACTTAATGGAAATTTACATTGTGTCAATTTACAGCATTATTTTGCAAATTAATGGTATTACTGAACATAACACTTCTAATATGTACTAAACACAAAGAGCTTTAAGGTAAAATGGCAAGTATAATAAAAGATTTAAAGCCCAACTTCTAAGCCCATTAAATTGATTTTAAAAAACTAGTTACATATTAAGTCTAAAATCTATTTTGTAATGTTAAATTATAATTAACCAGACAAAAGTCTTAATTTCAAGAGGACCTGTATAAATTCTAGTCTATGCTCTTTATTTATTATATATCTTAACTCACAAGAAGTTTATTTTATAGTTTATAATTTGTCAATAATATACTAGTCTATTATATTAAGACTTTGTCTATAATATTTTCTTAGTGGGAAGTAAATTATTTTAGTGTGGGAAACAAAAAAGTTTATAAGAGTTTGTCCCCAATAAAAAAAAAATATTTAAAGTACAAAACAAATTAAGACAAATATCCCTAAAGGCATCAACAGTCAGATAAACATTACAATTTCTAATACAAAATAAATTTATGCAGTCAAAAAATTATCACTGAAAGATATACTTTGTAAGTCAGTCAATAAATGGATCTGCTCTTACCCAGTGAGTCATTCCTTCAGCAGATAAAAAAGCGACAGCAGCTGCTTCCCCTTTCCTGCAGGTTAAATCCTTAGAGCAAACCTCATTTGGCAGACAGCCAAGTAATAGATCTTTCATCGGAACCCTGATTCTTGATAGGTTTCAACTCTGGTTTTAGTTTTGTAGGGTCACTTCAACACATGCAAAAAGTATATGGTAGCACAACAAACAGAACTTAAGGTTTAACAATTTAAGACTGGAAAAAGAAAAAAAAATAAAAGGGTAACTTTCAGTTATCATGAATAAATCATTCATTTCCATTTGACAATCCCAACTCACCTTTGTAAGACTTCATGTAAGTCTGATGTTGTCCATGGATTTAGATAATTGTATTGCTTTATGTGGCAGAAGAATCCCCCTTCTTGAAATGCCATGTCATTTGAAAATGATCAACAGAGAAATAGCTACAATTTTCATTGTAGTTTAGACTCTTCATTTCTCAGTTACATGAAAATAAATAAGGCATACAAGAATGCTATATTGTTCTTTGACTAGTTATTTCTAAAGTCAAGGAAACATAAAAATCAAAAATTAAATAAATTAGTAAATTTAGGTTGTTTATTACATCTGAATAGGCCGTTTATGTCTCTTGCTCAGTTTTAAATGCTTATTTAGCTAAAAAAAAGTCAGTGAGAAGGTTTGTACTTTGACAAAAAAATACATATTTAAAACTTTGTAACAATGTAGAATAGTTTTCAGATCATTTTCATTTCCAATGCTGGATTTTTACCACTAGCATTTTTAAAACTTTTTAAATCATTTTTGAATAGCTGCCTAACAAAAGTTACAAGTAAGGAGAGTCCAAACTAACTTTGAATTAATTTAAATTCTGATGATCTTGCAAGAAGTGAGTGAGGCCAGGAATACACTTGTGAGCACTCTGAGGGAGTTACAAACTTTAGCAGGTGAAAAGGAAGAGACCGTTCACACAACTGTTGATCGGGTTCTTCGAGAGTTTAAGCTTTCTAGGACAAGAAGAGAGCCGCTGTTGAAGAAAACTCATTAAATCTTGACGAGGCCGTCAAGAAGCACTTGACAACGAACTCATCCACATGCAGACAAGATTTAATACACTTTTTCAATAGAGGCTTTCTCTTTCCCAACTCCTGGGAAAGTTAAGGACATTAGAAATCCTTTTGTATCATCCCAATTTGTTCTTTTTAATAACCTTTTCATAGATTAATTAGGACAGCCACTTTAAAGGAGATGCATATTTTTGAAATAATTTATTTAAACTTTGCTAGCTTTATTAAATTAGTATTACTCTGTAAAAATCTAATTTAATTTTTTATTTTGGCATTGAAGGCTTTTTTTTTTTTGTCAAAAAGGGCATTTTTTTCATTAACCAAGACTGATTTACTGGGGTGGCTGTGGTGCAGTGGTAGGACAGTGGTCTTGGGATCAGAAAGTCACAGGTTTGATCCCCACCAAGCCCACGTCATGGTGTCCTTGAGCAAGACACTTAGTCCCTGAGCTCTCTGGGCGCTTACATAGCTGCTCATTGCTGCACTTGGGTGTATATCAGGTGTGATTGTCTAATGCAGAGCACAAATTCCATCACTGCATTGGAACATGCATTGATGACAATACATAGCACATCATCATTGTCTGATGAAAGCATAACATTCAAAGGATGAATACTTTATATAGGCACTGTAAACACTAAAATAAGTGTACTTTGTAAGATTTCTTTAAGTACATTTCATATGTATACATTTTTATTGTATTATTGCTGTCTAGAAATGTTTATCAAGGACAGATTAGCCAACTCAAGCTGAACACAAGGGGTCAAAACTGAAATTGAAAATCCTACTCCCCCACTCAAAATCCAGTAAAAATTCCAGAGCCAAAAGCTCTGTACTAAAATAAAGATGCTAAAATCGGTTTGCTTCATAAGGGGAAAAAAATAAAAATATATTTAACCCGATTAGTGTTCAAAACTTCAAAATTAAACTTAATGCTCAAGAACTTAATTCCTCATACATGTCACTGCCGATACACTTCTTCCTTAATCATTATTCTTCATTTCTGCTGGTGTTCTTGAGGACAACTGACTGAAATGCCGTAGAGTTCAATGTATAGTCGTGTCATTGCATACCAGAAACCAAGCAGGCAATGCAGATGATATTCATTTTGCTTGTGCTGATTCAAGAAGTAAAATAAAACTACAACTTTTCCAGACTGATAAACTGTATTCAGAGAAAGTATGACAGTACATCCTAAAACACATGGGACAGGACAGCGATGATACGTAATGTTTCCAAACGTCTTTTGAGTCAAGTCTCACTTCAGGCAGAGCACAATTTACTGAACCATACAATGGAAATCCTTTCCATGGTAAGTTGATTTGCACAACAAAAAAGAAAGGTGATAAACACTAACTGAAATCAAGACTGACATCAGCTTGAATTCATTTGTGAATTTAAAAGTGCATTTCTTTAATATTAAAGTTACTTATTTCTGGTATTAAACTGAATTTTGGCTTGACCAGTTACAAATGGACAGCTCATAGAAAAGCCTCTTCAAACAGACCTAGAACCAGGATCAGTCACTAAAACCACATTTGAAGGTAGTTGCAGAAATTATGTGGTTGAATCCCCTTAAAAGTATAAACGCGCAGCCTGTGCCACATTATTAATTCGCCAACTCACCTGATGTGCCTCCAAACAATCCACAAGGTTTCAGCTAGGATTTTTTTCTTTTTCTTCAGGCATCCAGAAATGTAAAAATATTCTACATACAATTGGAGTCCACATACACAATGTTCTTTATCTACAGAAAAAATAAACGGTTTCTCTTTTGTGTCGGTTGTGAAAGTGAGCTTCAAAAGCGTGAGCCTCAAACTTCTGGGTCCATCCTGTTAGTTCTTGGAAATGCAAAAGCCTTGAGAGCCAGGTCACAAATATCGCTGACCCTAACAACTGGTGTTTAGATTTAAAATAGTATATATGGGGAAAAGTAGAACTCAGTTCTTAATTAGTACTAACATCTCATAGGAATTTTAAGCACACAGTCCAAAAAGAAAAATGCAGGAAGCTTAAATACTTCAGTGTATAATCTGTGAGCAGTGATGCAATCTAAACTCCACATCACCACAATCTGTCCTGTTCTTTTAATTTTTCTCTCATATCCCATCTTTTACACAACACCCTGACAGAATATTTGCCAAAATACAGATTTTAAGAATAGAGAGAAGAGTGTAAAGACAGGCAATCCAACAATAGTATACATCAGTAACTACTAAAAGAATCCCCACTTCTATTTACATGACTAATTATGTGCCAGAAGTTTTATATGAATCATTTTAAAATCCATATCTGAGTTTCAAATGTTAGGGGACCATTGTGACATAAAAAAAGGATAAAAACTTTTAATTATGTTAATGCAAAAACAAAATTGTATAAATAAAGTTAGAAGCATTAAGAGATTGGGCCTCATGCAAGAACTGTTCGTACAAACAGATTTGTTCCTAAGTTGTGCGTACGAGTAATTTAGGAGAACTTGTGGCATTCATCGATACGAACAAAATTAACGTGTTGTCCAGACCTGTCGTATATTTTACATGTAGTCAGTCTGCTGTTATCCAGACAGATTTTCTTCATTAATAACTTTATATTTCATTAGTTTGAAGATATTTTGAGTTGAAAATAAATCACACTCCATAATTATGTTGACAATATCAAAAAGAAAAATTAAGTAGGTCCTCTGGACGGGTTCTTCTTAAAGAAGTCTCTTGGAGAAGAGACGAAACGTTTCATTAAAGAACCCGTCCAGAGGACCTATTTATTTTTTCTTTTTGATTTTTCTACCTGGATTACTGAGATGCATCAGGATATGTTGACAATAGGCTATTCTGTTTGAATTAGAATTATATTTTTAAATGTAATTAATGTAATAATGTAGACTAACGATATAATTTGTTTAAAAATCTCAAACTACAAACCAACTTAAATTATGCATTAATTGAAGTTTAATTTGTCTGTATATAATGAGCTTTATAGATCAAATTTTATTTTGTTGAGATTTATTCAGCACATCAGCTATGCTATTTTCTCCAAAGTGCCAGACATATTTTGGCGACATTTTAAAATGCTTTCTGCAGAACTGCATGTGACACTGGGGGCTGTGACGGTACGGGCTGTGGCTTTTCTGAATAAATGAAAATTATTTAACACAGTTGTTTATTTGATATTTGACCACAGGAAAACCGGAACAGGACTAGAGAGAGATGAATATGATTTAGATTGTTATGTCTGTGACTGTACGCCCATGGGAGACACGACATTAACAGCAGTCATCATTTCATCTCTAGGCTTTTTGCAGGTCAGCTGACGCTGCTAAAAATGACAGATTTTCTTTTCTGGATCTCTGAGCGCAGGACTCCAGTCTCCGAACTCGTGAAGTTGTTCTTTTTATTTTGTGCTGTCATATTCATGAACGCTTCCTGGTATGTGGGGCAGGAAATGTAACCTTATATGGTGTTTTTGGGGTGGTAATTATGCTAATCTCCTCTCCTCCCACACTTTTCCTGAAGATAGAAGCATTTGGTTTGTTGAATCTGACGTGGCATGTTCGTAAGAACCGTTCGTACGAACAAAAGAAAGAGAAATTTAGGATAAGAATATGAAAATGTTCTTGCATGAGGCCCATTGTTCAAACATACCAACAGAATAAAGCAATGTATCGTTGGTTTGAGTTGTTTTGTTGTCCAGCAAGATTGATGTAAACTTTATAAAAAGCTCAAAGATGTGATTAGAGAAGCAATTTCACCCTATGCTGTAATTCACTTCATAAGGAATATTAGGTCAGATTTTGATTGGCATTACGTACCCTATCAAAAATGTTTATCAACAGATTCTTTATAAAATCTCAGATCCTGACCAGTATTTCTTAACAAGTGGCAGGCCTTCTGTCAGCTTACCTTGTCTCCCATTTCGACATTCCTCTTCTTAAATCAGATCTTTATGTCTCACCAGCAACCAACCATAATAAACTAGATGACAAGAGATTTCCAAAACCCACTCTCTCAGTGAGGAACTGTAATTGGCAATGAATAATTCAATACTGACTCCATTTTGGACATATATGAATCCTTTATGAACATTTATTTTATTACCTTGAGTTGTTGAAAGCTAACAGTCTTTTGTTACCAAGGTAATAATTTAGACGCAACATGACTTTTCTTTGTTTAAAGGCACTTCAACAAGTGGTTAAATCTGCATAACAGATCATGGGATGAAGCTTACCACATATCTCTGATCTTCAAATCACTAAAAAGATGCAAGGACAGGATTGCTGGCATCATAAGAGATTCCACCCACCTTGTTCATGAACTGTTTGCTTCCCTGCAGTCACGCAGGAGACAGAGCAGAATCCCGGCAAGGACCACCAGATGGACAAACTGCTCAAAAAGCCATGATGAAACTTCTGGGGTGGGCTTTATTTTAATCTAATGCTCTTTCTAAGGTTACGTTCACACATTCCAACTTTTAGTTGTGGTTGCTAATGTTATAATTTAATGCAACTGCTATTAGACTCCAGTGTGTACAGTCAATGACCCTGAAGAGACCCATGTGTACAAAAGAAGGCATGAAGTCACATGCAGCACGTTGTGTTTAATAAGTAAATATACATGCTACACGTTAGCATGATGATTATTGATTAAACAGTTGTTGTGCAATCTGGATGACTAAATTAATATATCCCATGCTTATTTTATGCAATGTTTATGTTTGATCTTGCTGCTTCTTACCCACTCAGGTGCAGAATTGCACTTCTGGAATGGGAGAGACATAGTGAAAGTAGAAAAACTCAAGTATCAATCCCATCATGCTAGAATATCTAGCATCAATTTGATCTAACATGTATATCACTGTTACTATTTCTGTAAATTCTGAGTCATCCAAGACATGGTAAATCTAGTTAAAAAAATGAAGCTACTAGACTTCTGTTCTGGAGTTAAAGCTGCACAGAATTCTGAACTTTAAACTGTATGACTTTGGTAACATTAACATCTGGCTCAATCTGTATACCCCAACTTTGACGTAATACGCTAGCTGAAAAGCAACATTACCATTCAGACTGCAGTCGCTTTGAAATTGGATATGATCTGATGTAGTACCAAATATGAAAAAAAGACCTGGATTAGATTTGTAACAGCTTAGATTTGACATGTTAAGACTATTGTTAAAAAAAATCTGATATAAGTCGCACGCGGGGAAAAACAAACAAAACAAGCAAAATAGTTTAAAAAAATCTGACTTGGCTCACTTTTTCATGCAGTGTAACATAGCTGGTTCATTTACTTTATTTTATCAAAACTACATTTTAGAGTTTGTCATTTACTTTTGCTCTTTATACAGTTTCATTTTTAGGTTTTAGGAATGACAATAAATGTTCTTAAATCTTAAATATTTGCCCACTTACACTTTAGTAAATGGCTAAATGTTTTTTATGCACTTTGCTGCCAAAAACAGGCATTTACAAATATTCCTGCAAAACACACAATGATCAACGTGCTCTACACATTCTAAATAGTTTAGTTACTGAACGCAGAAAGAAAAACAGAAATGCTTCCCTGCACACATACCACAGTAATTAAAGTTTTTTAATCTCAATTTTATTTAAATGCGTTTGATAAAACAGTACAAGATTACTGATTAGAGATGAAAAGACTTTGTAAGAAAGAGAGAAGAAATTAATTATAAGCATCCCTGAATGTAAACTCCACAAGTTAGAGGAGCATATCTGAATGGTTGTGAGGAAGATGAATATAATTTGGATTTATCATTTGGTAAACCAGAAAAATACTGGTATGATGCAAAGAAAGTCATTATGAAAAATATCTGGACAACTGTTTAATTAGTCAAATACTCATGCAGAATTAATCTTTAAAAAAAAAATGGAAATGAGATTTTTGAAAATTTTAATCTTATGTGTCATGCAAATGTTGTGCTTTTAGTTACTGCACAACTAGCATAGAATAATTTATAAATACGGTAATATATAGCACCACTTTTACTATGGTGACTTAACACGTAACCTACAAAGCACAGGAATCCTAATTCTAATTTTAAATACAGTCAAATTAATCTAAACAATCAGTCTAAGTATCTGTATGTAACCAAGTTAATGGAGAATATTAATACCAAATACATGATTATTTTTTATGCATTTGTATAACCACTACCAATTTTATTATTCTTTACTCACTTTACCGTGGACTAACTTAATTTTACATAATTAATATTTTAGAAAACAAAAACTACAGGCAATGGTAACTGAACTTGCTTTCATATTTCAACAGAAGAATACTGATCTGATGTTTGTTATGGCCAATAAGTCTATGCAAATCTATGCAACACAACAGACCATTTACTGTATAAAATATACTGTATTTTTCCTATATATAATTATAATGTGGTCCTTTATTAAATTGTGCACATCTTTATAACATTATTTCATATGGGACTATTTAAGATGAGAATATGCCAGGATTGAACAAATAAATTAAATGACGATGCAGGATATTCAGTCAATAACATATTGAAATAGTGATTTTGAAATGTAAAGTTGTTTTCCCTGTTTAAGTCCTAATAAAACTGTTTAAAACATAGTAAGTTCTAGGCCTTTCTTAAAATCATTTTTGATTGATGAGATATCTAAAAATAGAAGTCTGATTCAGATAAGCTCCACCACTTGTTTGCAAGAACAGTTTATTTTTATTACAGCAGCAACAAGAAAAATTTGGAAACAATGTCCTCATCAAGCCCAATTAACCAAAATAATAAGAACACCATTTTTAAAAAGAAAGTGTTAAATGACTGCATAAGCATTACCTGAATATGAGCAGTGAGAGTAGGATCTGGTACCATTTCCAATGCTCTGTTTGCAGCTGGCTGGTTGTGGAGTTCCTTGGAATTGTTCCACTCTAGAGCAATGACAATATAATGCCAACTTAAGAACACCTTTTTTTAGGCTTACAGCAAGTGACTTCAGCTCATGCTAACAAAAGCTCATGCTTACCTGGATTTAGCGTCTCTGGATCCAGCATACCCCCTTCTCGATAGCTCTCCAACTCCTCTACTTTGACTTTGCCCCAAGGAATGTAAGTAACTCCCTGCTCCACATCCCAGAACTTTTTGTGAGCTGGTTTTATACCTTTGTTTAATGCCCAAGCAATCTGTGGGGAAAAGGGATTAGGTACACAAGTTGTGTAACTCAGAACAATAAATCTTACACAAAAGAAATACGATATTGAACAAGAAATATGAATTAGCGAGCACATACCTTAACAGGTTTCTGGTTGACTTTGTATGACCCTCTACTGAGCTTTTTCAAGGCAGTATATGCATCTTGTCTGTGAACCATGACAATGTAGGCACAACCACGTGGTGGAATCATCTAGAACACAGGATGAAAAGTAAAAATAAATACATTATGTTCACAGTAGCTGAAAAATTTCTTTGCAATAAAATGTTCAAACTTACATTAATCGACTCAATCTGGCCAAACTCTTCTAAAAGGGACATCACATCAGACTGCTGAGTTTTCTTGTCAAGCTGTCCAACCCAAAGTGTAGTACTGCAAACTAAAAACAAACAAAAAAATAAAATTCAAGTTGTTTTGTATCAACTTTCAGATAAAACGTACTTCCTACACACAGCAATAAAGGAACTAATCCAGAAATTCTGGTTTTGGTGTGTGGTCTGTACAAATAAACTGAATGGTGAGCATGTCATTTTGCTGTTGTTAGGAAAATTATAGGACCGAAAGACTCTGGAAGTAGAGATGTACAAATTGACATCTGGTTCTGATCCTATTTTTAGGCCTAAATTTAAATACTGGGATCAACAGTATTAATTTCTTGGACTTTCACTTCACATATTTAACCAGGAAAAAAATTGGTTTTATGATGAGCAGAAATGTTCTATCAACATTGATTTTTTAACTTTCACTCTTGCACACCTTTGAGATTCAAGGTACTTAAGAGGGTGAGCCCCATACAAGTACAAGTTCATGACTCAAAACTATGGAGAGAATCCTGTCGCATAAAGGGAGTGCATGGCAAGATCTGAATGCACACGATAACATTCAGATGCGCACACAAGATTCGAGTGAACGCATCTATATTTAAGCAAGCATGCAACAAGATTTGCACGTGCACAGATCCATTTGTCTGTGAATTTGACTTTTGAGACTTTCACACGTGTAATGCTGCATTCAAGTCTGTTGAAAAGATGGGAAATCTGAGCTTTACCACATTTACTTTGTTATTGGACTTATAGCTCACAACCCCAGCAGCATATTAAAAACACATATGCTTACATTGACATTACTGGGTTCCACAAATGTTGGACCTTGTGGACTGTATGGCTGAAATAAACAACCTAAAATGAGTAGGTTGAAAATTTATCAGAACAAATAAATATATATTACCAGAAAAAACACATTTACTTGATAGTTCCACCAGAAAAAATATAATTTTGAGTATTAATTTCAGTTTACCAATAAATATATTTTCCAGTATTTTTCCAGAGGAAATAAAAACTAACTGTTTTAAGTAATTTACTTCGAATGTAGCCTAGAGTCCACAAAAAAATACAGGGAATTATTTTTTTTATTATAATTCTTGGTATTTTTTATTTTTGCTAAGGAACACTGGTAAATATGTTTCCAGTAGGTTTTGTAGAAGAATAACTTAATAATTTACTCATAAATTAACTTTAGAATTTCCTGTACTTCTTGTGTGGACTGTACATGTGCTCGCTCAAATTACACTCCATATACAACTTACATTAAATGTGGGGGGGAAGCTAAAAAATAACTGAATAATGTGTTGAATGGGTAAAATCCCATGATTGAAATTTACAACCAAAAAAAATTCCTTAAAAATAAAACTTATTGAGTACATACCACCAAGTGTCTGGCTCTTTATGCTGGGAAAACCTTTTTGCCTGCGTTCTCTGTCCTTCCCTCTTTCACTTCTATCCTGGGAACGTGAACGAGATCTCCTGTGCTGATCTCTGGAACGAGAGCGTCGAGGCCTTGACCATCTAGTGTGAGATGAAGATCTTGACCTTCTTCTTCTAGGAGATCTGAAATTAAAACAAAAAAACTATTGAACATGACATTATAAAGTTACTGTTTCTTGCACAGCATTATTCTTTCTACCATTAAATTAAAAAGAAAACACATCAACTAAGTCATAAAAATGTACTTCAAGTGTTTTGAAATCTACCCTACAGGATGTAGTTATAATTTCAAATGCCGTCAGCATAAATAATAACTGGACTATTTCTGCAGCGAGTCTGATTACATGATTCTGTGCAAAGAGGTCATCTCATTAGGAAACACTATTGCCACAAAGGACGAGCATCATTTGCAACAATGGTAAGGGAGATAGTGTGTCGAAGTCCAAGAGGGCTCAGCAGAATAATGCACAAAGCATTAAGCTTCCAATGGCAGCTGGCCCTCTTCTCATCCTTCTGTCAACTCTTCATTTACTAAGCAACACACACACAAACGAAGTGCGAAAATTTTCAAATCTCAGCACTGATAAAGTGATTAAATCCAACCCTTCTAGCCTTTTCAAAATTCGATGTATTGAGACCTAAGTGTTCTCAAGGATCATTAAGAAAACGTGAACTATTTTTTAATTAACAAGATCTCAGTAAGTTCTAGATGTTGAGCCAAAAAAATATTTATAATCACATAAAACATATGAACAGAGCTGCACAACTGCTTCTTAAGACAGCAGTTACCTGGAACTAGATCTCGATGTCCTGCCATAGCTTCTTCGTCTGCCTTCCAGCCTTGTAGATGAATTTTCTCTTGAGTTTTCCTATTAGGTATTGATGACAGGACAATTTTTTGATGAAAAAAAAAAAAAAAAAAAAAAAAAAATATATATATATATATATATATATATATATATATATATAAAAAAAAAAAAAAAAAAAAAA
>JARVJO010000330.1:20703813-20736234 GCA_031762555.1 Cynodonichthys magdalenae | reverse complement strand
CAAAATGAAAGTCAGCTAAATTTAATAGTTTGGAAAAGTCTACTTTTTACAAGTGTTCAAGTATTCCATTTATCTTTTCATGGCGATGATGTCGTTACAGATCGCTCTGATGGCTGTCTGAGGTTTTGATGATGTGGAGACCTTTTTGTTTTTGCTCTTGACTCTGGTCACCAGACGAACATGAGACAGGAACAGTTCTGCTGAGGCGGCCCCACTCCACAGCTCATGGATGTACAACGACAACAGAAACAGTCCTGCTTCTGGAAAGAAGAAAAGAAAAGTTCAATAAACAACTTATTACAAATGAGAACCATTGTGTGGCCTACTATGCTTTCACACAGAAATAATAAACATGCACATACAGTACAAGTTTCTAAAATACCTCTTCAATAAATCTACCATGGAGTAAAATAGTTTTTTTTGCTTTTTAGCTACCATTTTGTTACTTTTAACTAATGTTTTGGTCCCAATGTGCCAGAAATGTTATTTACAGAATGATTAAGGAACACCTTTATTTGCTGACAACCTGCACAAAGAACTATTTTCTACCTTCCTGTTCTAAGAGACAGAAAAGTTGATCTGTATTCAGATCTGCAATCAAACAAAAACATTTGAATTAACTTTCTGACCCCTTAAGTTTCCTAATGGAAATACAATTTTAGAAGAGAGAACAATGTGCATTTAGAATTTTAGAGCCATTCTGTTGTATTCAAAGTAAACATATAATTCTTAGTTTCTTACCACATCTCGATTGATCATGATGAGTCAAGCAGGCAGAGAGAACTGACTGATGGAGATCTGAAGTGTGGCCTTGCATCTCTAGTAAACCAATCATAATGTTGGTAAAAAGCTGCAAAATTTCTACTTTTGTTTCAAAGCTGGAGTGACACCGAGCTTTAACGGTGAGGTGGAAGAGCTGAAGGAGGTCGGCTTTCAAGTCAAAATCGAGCATCACGGCATTTTTGATTTTCTTGTGTTTCATCACAGTCCTTTCAAACCAGTGAAGGAACTCTCTTGTACTTTCATCAGACGGGTTCTCCACCAGCCCCCTCAGGGACCACTTTGTGAGCAGGAGTGCAGTGTCACCAGCTAACTCACTGGAATCCAGTTTGTCTCCAGACTGATCTGCCTGAGGATCTGAGAAGCGAAACACGGGCTCCCAGTGAACAAAGATCCCGCTGAGGTGAACTTTACAATCTGTCAGGAGACACCCCTCTTGAGTCTTGATGTCCTCTGGTGGGTTCACGTCTCGTCTGCTGCCTTGATAGACGTGGCTCTTACCTCGCACCTTAAACCTCCCCCAACCTGAGGATAAAGATGAACAAAACAGTTTTTATTGCATTCATAAGCATCGTAATAAATGGAAATGAATAAATGTTCTGGGAAGTCAGGAAAGAGAAATTTAACTACAGGAATGGGAACAGGCTCAGCTAAAATACAACACTACAACTATTACTGACACGAGCTGTTGATGTTGGATTGTTTTTCAGATTTTTTAGAATAATTTAGAATAATTTAATCTGTTCATTACAATGATAAAAAGTAAAAGGCAACATATCAACAAGCCTTTCTTAAATCAATGGTTAATGTGTCCTTGAATTAAACATTTTTAAGCAAATTTTGTGACCAGCTGCCATCTGCTACATACATTTGTTTACCTACAGAAACAGAACAGCCATTAGGAAATTTAAGGTTGGTTTTCTGCACCTGTTGTGAATCAGTTTGTTTACCCTAAAACTCCTCCACTAAGAGGTTTATTGAAAGATTTTGATTTCTACTTCAGCAGTGCTAATTTACTCCTTCCTTGTTGTGTTTGTCTCAACACACTCAAGTTCTTTTTTTTTTTTGTTTTGATCAAACTTATTGAAGGCACTCACCCATGAGCTCCTTTAACTTGTGTTTTTCTGACAAGGCTTGTATTTCGGCGAGAAGAGCTGTGCACTGGGACAGGGAGGCCCAGGAGAGAAGCAGAGAGAGGGTTTCGGTACAAGAGAGTGGCTGTGGATGGAGCGTGAGGCGGTCGGCTTGTTTGTTTACACAGTGAGCTGTCGCCCGGTGCATCAGTAACGAGCAAAGAGTCCGCGCAAACAAGCTGAACTGAGTGGCCTTCACGCCCAACCTGCGAGGACGAGATCAAACAAACACTGAGACCCTTGACCAAATGACAGCTGGCATTCATGGTGACGGACATCTCAGCTTGTGTTAGCTGTCGTCTGCCTGAACGATACCTGAGGTGTCTGTTGATGGCCAGTGACACGCAGAGGAACTCGCTGATGAGTGGAAGTGGAACACATTTCATTAAGCTCTGAAAACTCTCCTCAGTAGAAGACGTGACCTCATTAACCTTCTTTTCCTTCTGCCGGAGGATGGTAAACCACAGCCCATGGAGCAGATCAATCATGGAGCATAACAGCTGCTGGTTTAGATTTCTGAGGATTCAAAAAAAAGTACAGGTTAATGCAGCAAATATTTAACAGATTATTGCTGTAATACTACGTATGAAACAATAACAGCCATCATCTTACCTTTTCTCAACTACTTGTATCATCCAGCTCAGCAGTCCACAGTTCCTAATGAGACCATAAGCTGCTTTTGTCACACTGGCAGCATGACACAGCACCCTGATTATCTGAGTCTGTGTGAAGATTAACATTAGGAAACACGTACACATCACAATGTTTCATTTTTTTAAGGAGCATTTCACAATTACGTATATTTGCATTTCACATGCATCACACAGGTGAGCAGCTCTGTGTTCATGTGTGATGGGAAGAATGTAGAGAATGAATTTCTCCATTGGGGAGCATTATTATTATTATTAATATTATTTTAGCTAGTGTTTTGTTTCTATTATCTTTTAACCCATTTCGTGTTCTGCTTAGGGCTGCACAGTTATTATAATAATCGATTAATCGTTCCATTACTTTTTTTGATTAATGAATGAATCGGGGGGAAAAAAAGCTAATTTGACCTCTTTATTCCAAAATAGAAAATTTGGACTGACAGCAAATCATATAAAAGCAGGTTATATATAATATTAAATTGTATGCATACATAAGTGAATATTTGTCAAATAGCTTCAGTAAAAATACAGATGCACACAAAAATATACACAAATGTGTGCTATATCCTTGAAAATTTGTCCTTGAGAGAAGAGTGTAACCTGAAATAAAAGTATGAACTATTATAGTGAAGCCTTTGTCTTTGACCGTGGACACGTCTCATGTCAGTGACGATCGTGTTAAGAATACTTTCAGTCTAGACTTATTACAATAATTCAATAAATATCTTGTTTTATTTTCAGTATTTGGTTAAGACAAGTAAGTAAGGTAAGTGTGTTCACTCAGACATTGTCAGCAAATTAAAACTTAAAGCTTAATCGTTTAATACATCATAAATGACCTGACACAACAAATCAATAATGAAATTTGTTGCCAACACTTTTTTTATCGATTTTATTGATTTGTTGTTGCAGCCCTATTTCTGTTTCTTTCAGCTTTAACAACTCAGTTTCAGCTTCTTTGTGATATTTCGACAAATTATTTAGCACTCAGTATTCCCACTGCATTTTCATATTAATGCAATTTATCTAGTGTATATAATAAGTGTGTTTAGAGCAGTGTGTACCTGGAAGTATTCACTACACAGAGGGCTGCTGATGAAGCCCAACAGGACCTTAAAAACGCCTTGTTGGTTACATATTTCATAACTGCGTCCATCGTTTATCCCTTCCTCAAGCACATTTAAGATCCACTCTCGTTCAATCTTGTACTGCAGGAGAAAAAAAGGTTTGAGTCAGACACCCACAGCTGAAATACTTCCCCAGAAACAGATAACAATCTGAAAAAGGGCCTAAACTGAGCAAATAAACACACCAAGGTCATATCTTTGACTGGAAGAAGAAATAAATTACAAATTCCTGAAACATTCACCTGCCATCTTAATATTTTTAATAACTTAAACAAAACCAAAGTTTTTTACACTTTTTTTTATACTTTACCTCTAATTCAAAGCCACAAAAAAGATTGAAGAAACTTGGGATTCGTATCAAGTCCAAATCCTGGTGGGCCAGCAGAAACCTGTTTAACACCACATACATGTGGTCCTCTAGAAAAACAGAAAAATGCATCAACAATCCTGGAAGCTGCAGCATTAATCTATTGGTGTGCATAAAAATACAAGTAAATAACCCAAAACGGAACTTCCCTATTGAGTTAACTTGCTGTTAACACTTGGTTCAGTACACACAGAGTTAAATACGTCAGGGACTTTTTACAGTGTTCAGGGTTACACACCAGGTCTGAGCATCAACTGAGCCACTTTGTTGATGTAAGAAGCCAAAACGAATGAAACCCTTTGATTCTGCCTTCGAATCCCATTCTTGACAACAGACATTAAATAAAGCAGCTGTTTGGAAAAACAGATTCTCGTCAGTGTTTCAGGACGTGATTCTCCACATACAAAATATTTAAGCCTTTTACACTTCACATACCTGTCTCTTCTCTCTGAACCGAGCAGCCTCCAGGTGGTAGTGAAAACAGGTAAGCACATGATATGCTGCCGCTCTCATATTCGAGTCGTAGCTACTTAGAGCTATTAAAGTTACTCCGAGAGCGTGGCTGGATGCAAACTTGAGGCAGTCAATAACACACTCTGTCACAAAAAGAAAAACAAATGTAAGAGATAAAAATACTACTGGTGATATAAACTTAGGTTTCTGTAAGGCTGTCAAGTATCTTAACCTGGTCGCAAGATGGCGCTGAACAGAGGCAAAAGAAAACATGGATCATACAAACTTCCAAGATCCTCCACTGCATCACTACTATACAGCAGCTCTGTACTGTCCTATAGGAGAGAAAACAGAAAAAAATAAACCTCTCAACTGTCACTGTCTTCATCCAGTCATACATATGATATCAAGATATTCTACATTTGAGAATGTTTTAAATTGAGCATCTATTTATATGGGAAAATGTGTTACTTAAAGAAGACTAAGTGTAATTTAAAGGAAAAAAATGACTGAAGGGTTAAATACTTTATAAATACATTACAATACAAAAGTGCAAAATCAAAAAAAAGAGGTGACTTAAAATATGAACCTGAGGGAAGATTGTGCGCTGCTGAGGAAACTTTAAAATAGTTTGGATCATCACGTCTGTGTTCAGCAGCGCCAACACATCGTTTGAGCTCGGCTGCTTCCACAGAGAGGCTCCCAGGCTTTTCCTGGTTTTGTGATGCTCCACAGCAGCAGGGCCCCAAAGAAATGATCTGCAGATAAAAACTCAGCGTCAGGAACAAAGTCAAACAACTGCAGTTAACAAGGTCAACAAAAAAAATAATAATAATATATACATACATATATACATATCACTAACTTACTGAAATTTAATCAGGCTGACTTGGTTTTTTTCATATTCCTGAAGAAGCAGCAACAGCTTTTGATCTGCAGAACAAAATATGATTTAAGATAAAAAAAAACACATAAATCAAAAAACACTTTTTGATTCATGACTAATAAATGTGTTTTACCCGAAGTAGAAAGTGTGGCTCCGTATGCTGCCAAAAGTACAACAAAGTGATTGGTGTTACAGACCATCGGACACTTCTTCACCAGACAGTAAAGAAGGGACACCAACGCCTCTGAAATGACAACAAAATACACAAGTTTGTGTTTAATAGGAATGTAAAGATTGTCTACGATATGAGAATTAAAGTTTAGTACAGTTACACCATAAAAAAATAAACAAATGAACTGTTACATCCTTAGTGTTTGATATTTAAAAAGATAAATGATCGACTGTAACAGACCTTTAGCTTGAAACTTGGTGGGCTCTTCTCTGGAGTCCAGCAAGGTGGGCAGGAACTGAGAATGGCTGCTAGTCATCATATGCAGGGTGGATAATGGTATCAGGTCCTTTTGGATTTCACTGCTTCCATACATCAGTTCCAACAAGTTACTTAAAGTATTTAGGAAATGGTGATCACCGTAGCGATTTCTGAAACATTTAGGGAAATATTTCATGTCAGTTAATAATATTTATATTACAAAGTTAAAATAAATGAAGAATGGATTAGGATGCATCATCTACCTCAGCCCATTTTTGACAAAACTGTTCCAATCAGATGCTGCTACGTCTTCAGGAGAGGTCTGTGTATGAAAGAAAAATTACACAAAAAGAACTCCTATTTAAATAAACTACATGCAGGAGGAAACCCACCAGAAGTTGCTGCAGTCTTTTTAAGATGCTCTGTTCCTGGGCTGATGGGGAGGCAGCGTGATCTTTTATGTGGCAGTATGAAGTGATCAGACACTTGAGGGCTGAAGTCATGACAGACTTTCTCCATTTTTCCTGTTCAACTGGGCAATCAGCAAGTTTCTCTGTGATAACATCAACAAGCTGCCAACTGAAGAACAAAAAAACAAAAAGTAGTTGATAATATTTGAAAGTGATAATACATTTTTATGGCTTTGAAATAGCTTTTCACTTGTTTTAGTTTTCAGCTAGCATTTTGCTACTTCTAGCCTTTTTTTCTTAGAAAATACTGTACAACTTTTCTAGTTAAGTACTGCTGTGAATTTTACCTTTCAAAACTGTCTATGTTTTGAAGAACATCCGGAAGATTGGTGATCAAATCCTCAATGTCGTTCCTGTCTGCAGAGAGCTTGATGAGACTCGTAGCAGTTTCTACTAACTGGACTCCAGGGTCCTCTGCCTGGTTTCCCAGAATACTCCAGGACAGTTTGGAAAGCAGTGTTTGCTTCAAAGCTTTTAAAACAACTTTTTGCACTACAAAAAAAAAACAAAAAACATTTAAACAAATTTAAATGATCACAAAAGTAGCAAAAGAGTAAAAAAATTGCCAATGTTTTACTCTTTTAAAATAATGTTTTTGACATATTTTTAGTTTTTTTACACACCGTCTTCAGGTCTGGCTGGGTCCTCTTTACTTGCCACCTGCAAATATGTGTTAACTAGAGGAAGGAAGTCTTTTGTATTTGACATCTTCTCTATGTTTGTGGACTCTAGGCACCAGACTTCAAAGCGGAGGCGATGAGAAGAGCAGTTTTCCAGCAGCAGACAGCTGATAGCCAGAGTATTTTGGAGAGGCTTCTGTAGACAGTGGAGCAGCACATCTGTGTGGATTAACTTGGCACTGCCTGGATCGGAGGACAAAGTCTGGAGCAGAAAAGCTTCCAGCTCAGGGCTGGAGCAGGATACGAGGAGGGTGCCAAGGCCATGAAGGTGTGCCTGTGTCAGAAATCTGCTGTGGTCTTGATAAGAAGTAGATGTACACTTCGTGAGGATATGCAGAGCTACTTGGCCGTAAACACTGAGCTCCTGCTGCGGCCCCTCACTGCTGGGACAGATGAGGCTGTCATGAGGGAGGAGTAGCAGCCGGGACACCACTTCTCTTAGAATACGGGAGTCCATGTAGTTGTGCAAAGACAAGAGTGCCTGAAAAGTTCTGGAGTGTGTTTTTGGAGGCTGAGAACACTTTTCCTGTAATTCCTTCAGAGTGGCCTTTTCTAAAGCCCCCATGTAACTACAAAGAAGCTCCAGGTGACTCAGATCATAAAGAGCAGAAGCACTTATCTTCAGCAGGGTCAGAATATTATCCGTCATCTGAGCACACAAGTGCTTTAGTGCGATAGGTTTCAAAGAGTGAGGAGGAAATGCAGCCAGCTCCAGAGCCAGAAACCACTGCTCCAAACACGGGTGCTTAAAGATGGAGGCCAGAGCTGAAACAAGAACCTAAATACAGATGGTGTCAGATCAGAATCAGTAATGCACAAAATCAAACAAAAATAACTTCAATGATGAACTCTTCTCCAACCTGCTCTTTATTGGCCTCGACTGTTGGCGATTGGTTGACTTCCAAAAAGAGATCTGATTCTTCTTGTGATTTCTCTGCAGCTGGTTTAGAATCTGAAGTCTCCTCAAAGCTTTGTAGTTTAGTCACTAATTCTTCAAGCATTCCCATCAAGATCCCCAGAAGAGCTCCCCCAATGTCCTTGGAGAACTGTGCAAAATAGTTTGATATTTGATCTTGTTAGTTTCATAATTTATTGAGTGCTGAGCTCAATTTTTGCTCTTACCTTGCCAAAGTTATCCACAGTTGATTTAATGTAGAGTAAAATCTGTTTGATTACAACTGAAAACTCTGTCATTGGCAGGGAAGCTAGAGCCTTTTCTATATTTTGCCTGAAGTTATCTTCAAGCAAAGCTCCTGGTCCCTGGATGTATGCAGCTTTCAGTAGTGAAGAGCATGATGCGGGGGCTGACAGTTCTTTTGTAAGGCATTCAGAAGACTTAAACTGTACAAGAAAATAAAAGATTTTATAAATATGGAGCCAAGTGTCAGTAAACATATTATTGGCACATAAACACTGACCAGTTGTTCGCGGCACTCCTGTGGCAGCCACATGGAATAATACTGATGAAAATGTATGATGGATTGATGAACAGAAGCAGGGAGTTGGGAGGATGCGAGCTCTTTATCGTACTGCAGCAAACTCAGACAGAGAGGGAGTGGCTCTCTCTGAGAGTGCAGCACATCTGAGAGCACTGCAGACAAATATTCACATACCACCCCTAAGGGAAGAAAACACAGACGGTTACAGACACAAACAATTTAAAGCTTAAAGAACATGCTTTGAATTAGAGTAGATTTGAACTTAATACTTTTTTTATTTTAAAAGTAGAGATAAAAACCTTTAAGGTTATTTTGAACAGCCTTTGCACAGACTGTGCTCCAATGCATATTTTGTACACATACATATTGGCTATTGGCATATCTTTGAAAAAAATGTTGCCAATAACTCTCTAACGGTCTTTATCAAAAGATCTCATGAACCAAAACTTTCAGGAAATACTCATTGGATGCACCTCTACAACTGATTAGCTTTTGGAGTCCACTTCAAGATGGCTGCCACAGCTAATCAAATTTAGAAAACCGAAAACTGGGTATAACTCTTTACAGATATTTAGCTAAAATTTGTTCCAAATTAGACTGAGAGGTTATAATATTTTTACCTTTATCTGCTGGAAGATTGTTTCGAGCTTCAAGAGCAGCAGGAACCAACGCACTGAATGGGAAAGTTTGAATAATGAGGTCTTCACTCAAGGATGGTCCAAACTCCTCCATCTCACCATCATTACCTTCCATAATCACATCCACCATGTCCAAGACATCTGAAATACATCAACATTCAAATCAGAGTTCAAAACAAAGGTTTCACAGACATATTTATAATTGGAAGAAAACAACATGTCAGATTTTCATACTCACCGTCTATGTGGGATACTGGAATACTGACAGCATCCCCCTCCTGATTACTCAGATTAACCTGCAGCTGACTCGCCTCCTGGACGAAGCTAGCAACTTTATCTGTGTATTCATGGGAGCTGCACACCAGTTTAATCAAAATCTAGAGTGAGAGACACGTTATCTTATAAGAATCAAACTGTTTTAATTTGAAAAGTGAAAAAAAAAAATGTTGAAACGTCAAACATGGATGTAAGTAGTGTAGACTTGCCCTTTCTAAAAATGGAATAACTGTCTCTTGCTGGTTTGGTTCTAGTCTGGCCAACTGTTCCAGCCACAACTCAACCTCAGGCAGTGTGTACTCAAATACTCCAGTGTCCTTCAGCACCTGAATAACAGGAAATAAAAAAATGCTGGTTATTTTTTATATATGAATGTTTTAAGTTAATCCATTTATTAAAAAAGTTTTTTTTTTCAGTTAATGTGATCACAGAAAATCCAGATGAACTTTGAACAAATATATAAAAACTATACTTTCAGATTAATAGCATGTGATATTTACAATATGTTAGGGAGAAGAGATGAATCATGTCTTGTTTACCAAGAGGAGGAAATTTTAATTAAGATAATGTCAAAATCCGTGTCATTTTATTTAGCATATGATGGCACAAAGCTACAGCACAGCAAAAATAGAAACAGTTCCTACTTTTAGAATAAGCTTCTGTGTGGAGGATCTGAGGAAGCTGCTGCTGTTGATGCTGCTCACAAACATTTTGAGAAGCAGGTAAAGTACTGACTTCTCTCCAGATGATGATTCAGAGTATGCAACATCCTGTCAAAAGCAGGAACAATACAAAAAACATATAAAGGTGATTGTTAATTATAAAACAATATGTTAGAAACAACAAATTACCATCAAAGTCTATGATAAACAGAATAAAACGTGTTCACCTGAATGCGGCACCAGGAAAACTTGCTGGCAGGAAGATCTAAGGCCAACTGAAGTATCTGATACTGCAAGATGGGCGGGATTTCTTCCCTCATTCCCTTTTCAGACACAATCCCTGAAAAAACAATTCAAATCCATTACAAGTCTATTTTTTTTATCTTACATCAACAATAAATCAACAACAAACACATTACCCTTTAGGAGTTTGCTGAAGTCAAATTTGCTTTGCATGACCAGATGTGGGACCACCTTCTGGTAAAGACATATGACCTGAAGAATCAAAGCCTTCAGCAGAATGACCTCAGCTGCATCAGCAACTAGATGACAAAAAAGCACAAAAGGCATCAGTTTACACAGATTCATACAGAAATAATTGTAAAAATCAATGTTAATAAGTTATTACCAGGCAGTTCATTTTCATTATTTGCCTGTTCTGCACATTCTTCACTTTTTGTCTTATCATCCCCCCCTGTGTTTTTCTTCTTGCTAAGTGACTGCCATGACGAAATGATGCTCGTCATGTCGGGCAAAATCTTGAACACAGGATGAAAAATGAAGAGGGTCTGAACGTGTGCTACTAGAAATTGCAGATATTAAAGCAGCACCTCCCTCAGCTTACCTTGCCAAGTGCCTCCCTGTACAGCTGCACCAACTCCTCCATCATGCTGTCAGTGTACACATCTGATTTGTACCCCACAGACTTGTCCAAAAGATACTCCATGCTCTTATTGGCTTTTTTCAAAATGAAATTCATTATGGACACAGTTGTAAGCTGGACTGTTGAGTTGGCAAGCTGTTGAATAAATCAATGTATGTTTATTTTGTTTCAGTGTTGGCATTAAACAATATAACATGAAGGTGACTTACATTGAGGCCCTGTGTGAAAAAGACTCTGTTACAAACCGGAGGAACAGATATCACCATAATCATGGACAGCAAGCGAGGCAAAGGAATCATCTCACCGCTTTGAAAAACTGTAGAGATTTCAGGCTGAGCTTCATAGATCTGATGCAAAAATGCACAAAAAGTCATCACCGACACAAACACCCATAAATAAAGCAACAAACCCAGCAACAACATTTACCTTTTTAAGTAGCTTCACATTGTCCTGCCAGGCACTTCTGAGGCGCGGGGTGTATGAATACTGAGTCTCCTTGAAATACCTGGACAGAATGTCTGGACAAGTTTTCAGCACGTTCACCACCAGATCTGCCACCAAATCATCCTCGGTTGCCTGCTTCAGCCCAACCAAAAACTGAAGCAAGACAAGATTACCCGCTCTACAAGACAGGAAACATCATGATCAGCATGAGGTGTTTTCAAAGGAGTAAAATGCAAACTGGAAATGTTTATTACTTACCTGCCTGATGTGCCAAAGCTTGCATCATTAAAGCTGATGCCGTGCTTATAGGAGCAGCACAAGTCAAGAAAAAAGCTGTGAACAAGTTCCCGGACAACTGATATCCCAGAAGAATCAGAGTCCTCTGCAGTCTAAGAAGAGCGCAGTGAAGTATAAGTGTGACTTATATGCTTTTGAAGCTAATTTAAATGAAACAAAGTTAGTTTTATTTGATAATTAGAAAAGGAAATTCGCAACTTACTGTGTCATCATCTGTGGAAGCATCTGCAATCCCATTCCATTTATACAAAGATGCAAGGTTGTCCAAAACAGCAGGGGTGAAGAAGCGCACTTTCTGAGTTTTACTAATAGCTTTGTTGAGAATAACCTATGTAAAGACAAGTAACAATAAACACATTTTTACAAACTATAAACAGATTTACTTTAAATGTATGAACACCTTGGCACTTACTCTTGACTTCAGTGTTGACAAAATCAGATTGACTGTCGACATCCTGTCCTCCTTCAGACCCGTATTCAAGATGTGCGGCAGGAGCTCTAATCCACCAAATCAATATGTTGTTGACACAGCAAACAAAAATTATTCAGTGTTAAAATAGACATTTTACTCACAGAATTAACTCTTCTGCAATGTTGGTTCAAACCACTAAATTCACAGGACCATCCTCTAACAAAAGAATCCTAATTTTCATGGCAAGTGAATGGGAATAAATCTGCATTGATCATAAATAGAAAAAGTACCCGGAATTCCACTTTCTATCAGTTTACTTCATAAATGAGAGATAGCAATAGCATTATTTTTAAAAATTTGCTCCAACAAAAAGCTGTTTGAATTTTCCAAAAAGTGCAAAAGTACATTTTTAACAACTATTTTTTCTGTTCTTTTTAGCTCTAATTCCCCAAATAAACTATTTTGATTTGGCAACAGTAAATTGTTAATGACAACATATTTACAATATTATTTTCTGTGGTAAAAAAAATCCATCTTTGTGGAGAGTAAACATTTATTACTTTGTTTTTTATTTTAATATTGTTCTAATCACAAAAAACCTTCTGAACTATCCCCAAAAACATTCACTTTCCTACTTTCTAATGGTCTATTTTCTAAATAAATATAAATGACATCAGTATTAATATAGTTATTTCAAGCTCTTTCAATCCAAGTAACTTGTTTTAACATAAACCTCTCTTGAACATTTTGTCAGCATACCCATACAACAAAATCTTACCTTTAAAGTCTAATATTTGTCCAATGATTGCATTATTCCCAGACACCAAAAAGGAGAGCACAAACTGGATAAAAGCTAAGCGCACATCGGGTTTACCCTGAAAAAATAATGAGAATATTTCTTATATTTACAGTGTGCAAAAGCTTTAAAGCACAGTTCAAACAAATAAAAATCATATCAGCAACACACCCTTTTATCCCTTCTTGTTGCCAGTTTAGGAAATGCTTTAATTTGAATGTAATTTAAGACTTCTCTGGCAGCTTCGACACCTTGAGACACCATGGCAGACAGTAGATTGAGGCACTGGCGGACAAACCTGCATATACAACATCAAGGTTATGGGCAGAAGTTTGTGTGCAGAAATGTACTGCTGTCATTGTACAAACCCATGATTTGTTGACTGAAAAGACCCTTGAAGAAGTTTCATGTAGCTCGAAACAACTTTTTTCACAATAGCGAATCCAACCATGTTGAAGTGGGAGAGGTCACTGGCTGTTCTCAGAAGAATCACTTCTAGGCTCTCAAAAACCAGCATCATCTAAACAGAAACATGGTTTGTTTAGAGTCATACACTGGAAATCATGCAGTTCAGTCTGACAGATACACTTCAGCTTACTTCAGTTTCTGTGTGCTTCTCTCCTTCTAGGAGACTGAATATCTCTGAACACTCCATAGAGATTTTGATGTAACCCTCGACGACATCATACATGTCAGAGCATGGCAGCTTCTTCGCAGTTAATATGAATTTTTGTAGCCCTGCAGGACAAAAGGTTGATAGACTGATTAACTGTTTTGTTTAACTTCACTTATATAACTCATTATAAGATTATGCGATTTATATACACCTACCCCTCGTGGCTGTGGTGGGATTCCTAAGCATGGTTTTAAATTCAGTGCCATTGAACTCCGGAGCTTTTCTTTTCTCCGGAGGCTCCGACTCCGCCGGGACGTCGCTACGGCGCTTTTTATCCATTTTTTATATCAACTTTAAACCAACATTAACGACTTCTTACGTAGATAAATAGTTAATTCCACTGATCTGTCAATAAAATGCGATCGAATAAACCCACGTTGAGGAGTAAACAGAAAAATCCCCAGATTTTACTGTTCCGTCTAAAACACTAGTTTAAACTTTGGTTCCGCGTGCTTCCTGAACAAGTCAACTCTTCGGTTTTTTTTTTTACATAAAAAATGCATCATATATAATATAAATAGAAACCGAAAAAAATAGCAATAGAATAAAAATGATGCTATTAAAAAGGTTTAAAAAACGGTTATAGCATTTCTTTTTAAGCATCATCTTTACTTGACTCATTTGGAAGAGTAGGTTACCCTGCATAAAATCACAACAAATGATGGATTAATTAAAAAATAGGTAAATTAAGTTAATGGCAAATGCTTTTTAGCTATTGTTTATATTTCTTAATTAACAGACATTGATTTTATTATACTTGTTTGCAATTCTGTATCACCTTGAAGCAGTTTTAGACAATATTGTTTGCTTTTACATTGAGATGTCTTGTCCTGTGCTTTATAAAACATACAACAAAACAACAAAATGAATTCCTTACTTTTAACAATTTTACTCTTAATAGTGTATTTCATAGATGTAAACATAAATCTTATGTGTTTAACCAAAATGTTTCTAGAAATGTAATTATAAAATGACTGCAGTTTTCCATCCTGTTACAAAATTTTTAATTTATTGTTTCATTTTGTAAACATCAGTTCATAACACGCCTTGTTTTAGTCTTCACATAATCTCAGCATAAAGCACATAAGGGAGAACATGCATTTCGTAAAATACCATGTAGTTGTGGTTGAGCTTGTAGACTATTTGAAGAGTTGATGGTTTTCAGCTAAAGTGGAACTTTTTCTTGGTTGTGCTTTTAGCAAACGTTTTTAGACACTGCCTGACCATATCTAAAAGTTGATGTTGAAGTGATGATTGCCCACTTGAGTTCAGCTAAACCTTTGAAAAAAATCAAAGAAAAAAGTTTTAGTTATCCATGATAGTAAAACAAATTTGCATAATTGTCCTTCAGTTATTATTATTATTATTATTATTATTATTATTATTATTATTATTATTATTATTATTATTATTATTATTATTATTANNNTATTATTATTATTATTATTATTATTATTATTATTATTATTATTATTATTATTATTATTATTATTATTATTATGTCATCAGTGACCCCACTTGACCCTGAAAGAAAGAATCGGGTATAGATGATGGATGGATTATTATTATTTGTTTTGCTTTTGTTCTTTAATTGGTAAAAGACAGAAACACCAGCATAACAGAGATTAAATTCAAAGCTCAATCTGAAAATTAGGCCTCCTTCATAATCAGGTGTCTTTGTGCTTCCAACAAGATTGTTGATGATTGCTGAGAAAGTCCACTTCTGGACTTCTTGTTATTCATTTATATTTCCAACAGGGGTCACCTCTGTCTGAGAGTTTAAGAGTGATACATTGACAGTTTTGAAAACTGAAGATGCTGGAGGACTTAGCAATCAGAGCTAAGCTGTTCAGATGCACCACACTGATAAGAATAATTAGAGGCCTTTAAAGGTACTCTGCTGCAAAATGTGTTTTATGTTGTATGTTTTGATTAAAGTGAAGCTTCTGGAGTCAAAGTGGGTCATCCACGATTATTTCACATCTATTGTGAGGGTTTGGCTAAAAACTCCTGCTATTGTCTGGAATGTTACTCTGGTTTCTGGGGATTTAATTATAGCTCTCAGCTGTGTATGGAATAAAACACATCTGCCTGTGGAGTAGAAACCACTAAAAACCACTTGAATGGCATTTTAGAACTAAATATGTTCTAAATATTCCTGAAATGACAGCATATAAAAATTCTTTGTCCATTCTTCAGTCTTTACTGTTTAAACACAGTTCCTACTAATTTTGTTGTTTTTCTTTCAGCTGCTGCCTTCTGTAGAGATTGCCTTGGCAAGCATGAAATATCTGACAATTGTTTTACGCGGGATGGCCTTCCTGACATAACCTGCAGCATAAGTATTACAAAACCGTCCCACTGACCACTGAGCTGCCACAGCCCCACAGTTCCTGTTCATATAGCACAATTCCAAACTCTTTTGCCATTTTTGTTTTTTATTTATAGTTCATGCACTTACTGTAGTTATCAGTAAAAAATCCTGTCATGAAATAAAAACTACATATGATCTGTATGCTTTGATTCTGCTAGATGAAAAAAGTCTGTCAACTCCCTTACAGCTCTTGACCAAAAATAACATTTAGTGAATACATGTCTAGAAGATATGACAAAACAGATTTTTCTGCAGCTGTTGTTTCAATTATTATAACAAATTTTTGTAAATAAAATCATATAATATGGCTACAGTATTTCAAATGTCCACAGGAAATGAAGTTATTATTTTCTACAAAAAACACTGAAATTAAACTGCCTAAAATGCTTATTTTTTACAACAGCCTTATCTTCTTTTGAATTAGACTTAGGTTGTTTCTATGGACTCTGAAAAGCGACTTTTTATTTTTATTTTATTTTTTATTACATTCTAACACCCAATGTTAACAGTGTTGTCATTTGAACACGCTACAAGACTTTATCTTGTGGATTGGAGGTTTGTTGTTCTGAGATCAGCTGTTTCTGTTTAAAGGGTGTCAAATATCATATTTATTTGCAAACAGCCTACGTATGGTTTTATATGCAGATTTCTAATTGACTTTATGTTGTAATTTTTAGTTACAACCTATTGTGTTCTTTGTCACAGCCATGTGCAGCACAGTTTAGGTGCAGTGTTGAGGTCGCAAAAGTTTTTTTAAATTTTACTCATAATTGGATAATATCTAAAGTGTCAGGCCACGTGGATATTAGAGGAATCTCACGGAAAGTTGGGATGACAGCCTGTGGATGTTGGCTTTGTTTTGAAAAGTTTGGTCTACTATCCATAATTTCTTAAAATATGGCCCCTTCAAACCAAAACGGTGGGCGTACAAAGCCTGTCACGGCCCTGACAGGGATGGTTAGGACTTTAGCTCTGGGATGTAGGAGTAGGATATTCGAGGGTTCAAAGAGGTTTCAGCCATGTGTTATCTTGTCAAGGAAAACTCTTTCTTTTCTTGGCAGGGAGAAAAAAAGAGGTTATTTATGACTTTGGTCTTTTCTTCATCACAATCTGATGCACCAATCAACAATAAAATGGACTAAGCATGTAAAAACTGAGCTGTGTCCAACAACAAATACTTTTATTCAAGATTTTAGCACCAATAGAGTTTCTAAATTTCTTACGTTTTTCACTTAAAAATTCCCTTGAATATTACAGTCTTTTTTTCTCTTCTGCTCAACAGTAAATCACAGTTATACTATACTTGTGTTGACTTCTTCTGTTACAATGCCAGTAGCACAACTGCGTCTGGAGAGAAACACTGGGTGGCTTCCAAAGAGCTCTTTTCCACAGCTGAAGCCACTTTGCCATGCCTGTTTTCACCACAGTGAACCACAAGCCCTTCTGTGAGGTTGCTGCACTTCCGTTGTGTGTCTCTCAGAAGATTTTAGGCCCTGCTCACAATAACACTGCAGCCAACGCTGTTAAAGGATCAAAGATCACCTTCTGCTTAACAAACAGCTAGACACTCTGCCTATCAGAAACATCTGGGAGTGGTTGGTTGCAGCTGTTGGTGTGTGCCCACACCCCTGAAACAATCAGACCAGATGTAGAAATCATCTCACGTAAGGTACAGATGTTTTTGTTACTTTGAGCCATTCACCACAGGGAGATGTAGGGTGCTTTTTGAGGTCCTATTAAATTTAGACTGTTTGTGCTGCACCCAGATTGGGTTTGGTGCCTTGGGATATGCCACTGGCTTGTGGGTTGTCACTATTCAGCAAGCTGATTGAAAACAGGGCTGGATACAAAATGCTTATAGGAAAACGAGCAAGAAGTTGTTTTCTTTAAATGGTTGAGCTAAAAGTACTCATTGCAAAGTCATTAAGACTGGCCTAAAAAGCTAATTCATATACAAATTTGAATTTTTAAAGAAAAAAGCAAAATCCATACAAGTTTTTCTTATGCTTTATGATAAAATGATTTTGTATTTGAGCGATCATGAGTTTAATATGAAAAGAAAATATTATTTGATAATCAGTAATCTTATTGCATCATCAAATGTCATACAATGTGACAAATAAAAAAAAAGAAAAAATAGTTGATCCTCTGGACAGGTTCTTCTTTAATGAATTGTTTTGTCTCTCCTCCAAGAGACTTCTTCAGTCTGAGGAGTTTCAGGTGAACTCAGCGTTATAAGCACTGCCTCCATATGGAGGACAAACAGGTTAGTCACAAGCAAAAGTCGTCACTAACGACCTATCGTTTGGCTGATGGTCCTCTTTTGCATGTGACTAACCTGAGGCTGAGTTCACCTGAAACTCCTCAGACTGAAGAAGTCTCTTGGAGGAGAGACGAAACATTTCATTAAAGAAGAACCCGTCCAGAGGACCTACTATTTTTTCTTTTTGATTTTGTTCCTGGATTACTGAGATGCATCAGGGCAATGTGACAAATACATGCTCATATCTTTGAAAAAAACCTGTCACGAGTGAACATTTTTTCATACAATTTAAAATTAAAATAAATAATGTGAATCGAGAAATATGTCTGGCCTTTCTTGTGTCCAGTCTAATACTTGATGCATTAGATTCACTTTGAAAACGCAAAGCCAACAATACATGGATATGAAGGCAGAAAGTCACTGGGTTGACTAATTCATATGGTGGATATGATGCTAATACCAGACCTGAAAGAGTCTGGAGAGAGTCTTCCACTCTTGCAGACTCCCTCCGGTGAATAGAAAAACATGTTGGTGGATATTACACCTTGTTATTCTTTCCCTGTCCTGTCTCTGCCTTTTCTCTCTCTCTCTCTGCACACCATTAAAACAACATCTTTGGCCCAGGCTCACTGAGCATGACACTGGAAACAAAGTTCAGTGAACTACCCTTGCTGTGACCCCCTCATACCCCATTCATATAAGTAAAATGGTTCTGTTCTGTACATCAAAGGGAGGTCTGCTGTTTTACCTGGCTGTGACTCTATGCTCTTCCTCAAGTATTATCCTGCAGTTTAATCATGATCACCTTTGTTTAGGAAAGAAACAAAACTATCATTATCTTTTGTTGCATATTGAAAAGAGCCTAATCTGCTCTTCTGTCTCTTCACAAGTTTGTACTTCAGCCTGGTTTTCATTTGAAGTGGCTTCGTTTTTGCACCCAGAGGCCCTCAGATACTAGGTGATAGTTAGCTGTCAAAAAATAGCTGGATTCTGCCTTCGTTATCTTTGACATTTTCAGTCCAGAAATGAAGCAGGGACACTTATGAGTGGGCAGAGTGGTGAGTTAATGGGGTTTTCTCATACATTGGTTAGTAGAGGTGCTACAAAAGCACGACCTGAAAAATCTCTCGAGGCTTTTCTGCAAGTGCATAATGTTGTATTTATTATTAATTCCTAATAATTGCAGAGATCACTGGAAATTTTACCACCGTAATTAACTTTGAGGTATGTCTTTCAGTTTTAATTAAAACATTACCTGAAATATGGGATAAATATGCCACTAATAATACAATCATCAGGTTTTTCATGATAGCTTCTTGGGTCACAGGAGGATAAAGCAGAACTACACAATTATTTTCTGAGTAACCTGATTTCTTTTAGTTTACTTGAAAGTTTCTCTAATTTATGTCACTTATATTCTTAGCAGTGCCCTGTCAAAGCTGTTTTTTTGTCTTAGAATATTTTGATTTTACATGTTGAGCAGTAGTGAGTAAATAGACGTTATTTTCAAAGTTATAAAATCAGTCCTGGAAAGATTTAGCCTGAAAATACAGAAGCTACAGGCTGCCTAACATCCTGAATCCTGAACTTCTCTCACATCGCTGTGATCAGGCAACTATTTTATTTGTTATGACAACCTTAACATTTGGTAATTATTTAGTAGGCTCCTGGACTGAAGAGATGAAGAGTAAAGTAAGTCCCTTTGGTCCAGGAAGGTTTTGATTCAAAACCTCAATGAATCATCAAAGCCTCAAAACAGGATGTGGTGATGTTATAAATGTATGCTTTTAAAATGATTTCTGTCACCAATAAAATAATGATGCGGGCATGTTCATCTCTAATTTCTAATGCACAACCTTGACTGTGGGTGCAGCTGCTTTTTCAGATGTGCTACTGATTACAGACTTAGTGGGAACCAATGCATATATGGCTGTGACAGCAAAGCAGCTTTCTTCTTTAACATCTGTGCATGACTAACTCTAAAACATGCCTTACTGATGTCGGCTCGTCCCATGGGACTTTCATAGATTAAATTTACTGCCCATCATCTTTGTACTCCATTCTTCTTGTTGAGCATGCCATATAGTTATTTGGCTTTGCTATTAAGCATGGTTCCAAAACTTTAACAAGAATTTATTGTGTTTTCCAAGACAGACTAATTTTAAGCAGCACACTACAGATACAGGTCTCTCTTGCAATTGAGCCAATTGTGTCTCAACGAGACTAACCTGTAGAATCAACGGAAAATCAGTTTTGTTCAAACTAGCTTAAATAAAAATAATTTACTGGTGATGGATTATTCATTATTTATTTATTTTTATTACTGTGGACTTAACCAAAAGCTTCCTATGTGCCAAGAAAAATGATCACAGTGAAGGAAATTTTGTAATTGATCAATGGAATGTTTGATGCAGTTTTGTATTTTACACTTTCTGATCATTGCAGCAGTAAGTTTAAAACAGAGTTGATGTGTGTGTTATCAATGTTTTTTTCTGTCTGTATAAACAAAAATGAGTTACGTTTTACATTTGACGTAAAAGTTACCACCTTCAGGGTTTGTAACCAGGAAGAGACTGAAGAGGTAATAATGTTGAAGTTTTTAGAAGTTGAGAGAGTTTTGCAGAGTCTCTGTTCAGATCCAGTCTGGACAGACTGGACTGCTTTGTTTGGGTTATCTCAAGGCATAACCTGATAAGAGTCAGAGATGAGAATAAAGTTTTTGAGAGTAAATCCAGTGGATTCCTGTATTTATTCAGACATACAATTTTGAGCATTTGCATTTTTTATTCTACTTGGAACAGAAAAAAACTCATTGTTCATGTTTTATCTTACCATTGATGCTTTGAAGATTATAGCAAAGTTGAGTGAGCCTGCCATGGCAAATAGACAAAGGAATTCACCTCTAATCTGACCCTGCCAATGATTGTTCACTTCATTGCCAAGGCTTTTTGGTTTGTGTTTAAAAATGATGGAATAAACAGATCCAAAAATTCTAAGCGTTCTCTAGTGACAGCGCTGTGAAATGTAGAGTAATGGGATTAGAGGCGTATTTTTTTTCTGAGCTTGTTTCTCTCTTCAAAGAAACGTTTGCTTGAGCAATTTAATTGTTTTGGGAATTCCAGAGCATTTCTCTCAATGCTGTGCATTCCTTTCCTCCGCAGCACAATGCATTCCTGGAGAATAAAAGTGATCACCATTAGAATCAGTTAGACTCCTAACAATGTCTCAGGAATTTCTTAGAGCAGTAAAAACAAACTGTCAGATGGTGTGATGGATAGTGCATTAATTAGAGAGCAGTCAGTGTTGAAGCAGGTGTGTCTGTTTTATTCCAGACTGCTGTTAACTTGATTTGATCCAAAGTAGGTCAGGCTCTGAAGGTTTTAGAAGCAAAAAATTTGAAAAAAAAAAATGTTTTTTTTACAAATTTTAATGTACGTTTGAAACAGATGAGTCCATTGTCACCACATTACAAGCTGAAATTATTTTTAAATGTGATACATATTTAAAAGGCTTAGCTTTCTTAATTTCAGTAAGATGCTTGAAGGAGTTGTATGTGTTTTACTTGTTCTGAGGCAGTTTTGTAAATTTTTTAAAGCATATTATTATTTATTATTTTTACAGAAATCAAATAAATGTCAATCATTTCTTGAAGGAATGCACATCATCTGCCACCCTTCCCACCAGAGTTTCAAACTAAGATCATTTTATGTTGAGAAATGGAAGAATTAGAATTGTTTTGGTCAAACCTTAAAAACAATAATACACACAATCTCATGAAAAATTGCAAGATGTTATTCTAAGAATGCATGTTGTTAATGGCTCCTTGCTATCTCGCCAAACATGAGCCCAGTATAAAATGTAATGTGAAACAGACTGAGCTATAGCCATCTTTGTGTCTTGTAAGGTAACAACAATCAAGACGGTTGCTACCACCATCTTTATTTGGGTTGACTCCAAATGGTAATTACTTGTAGATGAATGTCAATTTCCTAAAAGTTTCAGTAAAACCCATCCAGTAGCTGTTTTGCCAACAGACAAACAGAATTGACTCAGTTTATTACTTATCTTTTACCCACTTCTTCCTTTCAGGGTCATGGGGGTTACTGATGCCCATATCCAGCAGACAAGAATTGACCCTAATTAAAAAAAAAATAATCAGAGATCTTGTGCAATCTGTCAGTGCTCAGAATGTGGTTGGGGATGACTCTCAACAAGCAGCACCTAATTTCAGATCAATATACTGTAAGTAAAAATGACTGAGTTGTTCCCATTTTTCTTTGCTTTCTAAGGTCAGTTTGAGGCCATCTTGAATTGGGTTAACTTAAAAAAATATCTAGTTGTAGATCTACATGCATTTATTATTTTTGTGAGTTCCACTAAATTTAAACTAGTGATTTAAAAGATATTTTGGAAGTGGGTAATTATATTATCATTTTTGGATGTTATCGCCTAATCATGTTTTTTTTTCAGATGGTAAATAGCTAATGTTATCACAGAAACTAGAAGTTTGCCCAGAAGAAAAAGACAAATGCAAAAAGTATTGTCTGAATGTATTACAAGTCATTGTTTCATTCTAATAGAAAACCCTGCTGTTGTTTGCCCTTTTTTGCATTCAAAATATAATAAAGTGCTGCTTTGTATTCATGTAGTGACATAAATTCACAAATAAATCCTGCCTCTGGAGAATAAACTGTTGAGGAAAAAAAATTACACTTTTCCTTAACTAGTTTCCATATAGAAAATAAACCCAAATGTTTGAAAAACTTGCTCTGTTATGGAAGTGGAAATTTTCTGTTTTTTTCCATAAAAAAGAGAAAACAGTTACGGATCCATAATGGCTAGAAACCGCTCAGAAAGCACAATAAAAAAGAAATATCTGTAGTTTTAGTTGACTCAGAAAGTAAAGCTTTGTGGCATTGCAGGCAGGTCTGACCCCGCAACAACAGAGTGGAAACTGGCTTTGAAAACTGATCTTTTAAAAACCTACAGTGGAATGCAACTGTGGAGGTTCATAAATAAGATCTTGGTAAAAAAAAAAAAAACACACACAAAAATTCTACATTTCTTTGGGTTTCGTTTTGGTCTTAGCTCCATTTTCTTATAGTAATATTGTCCCCTATATCATTCCAAAGTCAAACATTGGAGTTAAAATTGATTTAGAGATATTTTACTTTCCATCTTGTTTTGTTCATACCAGAATAGTCTTTTCAACACTGCATCATGATTAATGTGTTCATATACAAGGACCACAGAGTGTGAGGACCATAATTTCAAAGTTCAGTTTTGAGTGTCAAAACATTAAGATTTATTTTCCTCAACCCTCATTGCAGCAGTTTTAGGAGATAGAGGGCAGTAGTCATTCCAAACAAAAATCTATTAAATCTATTTTACATCATGATTAACATTAAGAAGATGACGAACACACTCCCAGAACCTTTCTTACCCAAATAAAAACCATCTGTGCACTTAATATCCAATATCCTCTTGAAAGGATCATGCAGTGTAAGCATGCAGAGTGGGTCACTGTGCATACAGTGAATGTGCACAGTGCAGAAATACTCAGTAAAACTGATATCAGATTTCTAATTTGATTTATACAAAGTGTTTCAAATGCCTCGTGAACTTGTCCCATCTACATCCTTTAAAGCTAACATTCACCAAACCAAAGCTCGTATTTCCACAAATGCAAAGCAATCTGGAGGAAATTGCCTGAAAGTGATTCTGGTTAATGTTTGGTCTCAGTCAGTAGAAGCCTTCATCAGACTTCTTATTCAAATCCAACCCCCAAAACCTTATATTCACTCCACACTAATGAATGACCTCCCAAAACATTTTGGTTCAAATGGCAGTTCCGTTGATTAGTAATATGAAACCTGGATCCTATTAACTTCTGGCATTTTAAATAATTACCTAAAGAAAACCCATCTGAGTCACTGAAAACAGATAATTTATGCTTTAGTGGTTTTAGTAAACATCCATTTACTTGACTTAGATAGCAGCGTAAATACAGTAGATTTATATCAAATCCAAAAAAAAAAAAAGAAGGTAAAAAAATCTGTAAAAATTAGAAACACAACAAAATGTAGTTTCACCAACATATTCAACCACATCCACCAAAATTACACGCTTAAGTGAAGAAAATAAAATATATTTAGAAAGTACTGGTGAATCTTTTTTTTTTACATGTATAAGTTAGCTTCAATAATATTTTGCTTTTGCATTTTTTTTTTTATTTAAATTTTTTTTGCAGCATTAGCTTGCTCACCTTTATTCTTGATTAAATTAGATCTGTTTATTTTTTCCTCCCATGCATTTTGATTAAGGCTTAAGGAGCCAAGTTATGCGGTTTTTCTCCTAATTCATGTTCAAATGTCACTGAAATAGGCATCACAGAGAAAGTCCTGAGACCACAACCTTGTGATGTGGACAGAATCAAACCTCAAAGTAAAATTGCAGATACATGCTTCATTACCGCACCTTGATTTTTATTCATGACCTGCTATGAGTCACATAAGCAGTGAAGAGAAAAAGTAAAAGTTGGTACTCAGCTAAGCTGATTGCATTGCACATCATAGGACAATACCTAATCTGCTTTTTGCTGTTTGTAAAATGATAAACACATACATCAGTTTGACGTTTTAATTTCAGAACATCTTTTCATCTTTTATCATATTTCACTCAGAGACAGCTCTGTCAAGAGAACATATTGTCTGATCAGAATGTGGAGATGAAGGATATTTGACAATACATAATCTTGTCAACAAGTGTTTTTTTTTTGTTAAACATATTTGCATTTAAAAATGATTTGTAGTCTAAAAGTTAATCTTGATGTGGCAAGGAATTTAATTTTTAATAAAACAAAATATGATGAATAAGGTATCTTACTTATTAGTTTATCTAAAAATATGAAGCTGCACAAGATGATATAAAAAAGGAAAGCACAATATTGATGTTCTTTGTTTTTTATTTCTATATGTGATGTCTTTAAATAAATACATGCTTTGATTTGCCTCTTTGGTTTGCTCTTTTCTTCCTTTGCACACTATATAGTGAAATTCACAAACTGAAAGTTTTGTTGTCTGTCTAGATATGAAATGAATGCACAATGCAACTGCAGGAAGCAATAATGATTATTGTCTGACTGTAAACAAAGCTGCAGGATATCTACTCCCATTGATTGTTGCCCAGTCTTCTGTCACATTAATAACGAGAAGCTGCTACCTGTGGACCTCATTCCAACTGATGATTGAGCAAGTCACAGAACAGGGAGACTTGATTTGGATGCCTGGAAGAAAAAAAAAGGTCTAACTGCAAAACTGTTGTGTTATGAGAAAGACACTGACCAACAACTGTTTAAAAAAAAAAATCAGGAGCAACAACATAAATCTAAGCTTCTCCAGTAAGATGCTGACACAGCAGGGTATCTTTTGTCATGCCCTCATTTTTCAGCCCTAAATGCAAAGTTGCTCAGGTCCAATAATCACAGAGCCTTCAGTGATTGACAAGACAGAAGAGTTATGACTCCAGCACTGGGAAAGATAAAAGTGGGGCTCCTCTTGGGAGCTGACGAATGATGCAGTGTATGCTCCTTTCAAGACTCACGAGATGCCAGGAAAAGTTACAACCTTTGTTTCTTTTCTAGACCTTTGGATGAAAAATCCCTGCAGGAGGTTTCTTGGCTGCTAACATCTGAGGGAGAAATGCTGTGCACTAGATGTCATGGCTTGGTCTTCTCATGGTGCAATGCATTTGTAAAAGAAGATTCCTTTTCCAGTTCTTTAAAAAAAATCATATTTTTCTTTGTAGCTGTGAAATAAAATGTGCAAATTTTACATCAAAGGTGCAGCTCAACTGTGAATGGTGTTCTATGAGTTTTGGTAATAGTACATCATACAATAAAGACAAAATTAGCAAAAGAATACACAAAAAATCATAATGCAATCAGTGGTAGCCTATTTATTGTATTTGATTTCTGTATTTGTATTTATTGTTTGTTGAAAAACAGTCTTTTTCTAGCTTTATCACTTAGTCATAGAAACATTCTAAGTTTAAATAGGTCACAAAAAGTTGGACTTTACATGTCAGAACTGGAATTTTATTCTACAGTCTTTACTTAATCGTAATTTACATTTTTGATTTCTGGAGATTTTCCCATGTTTTGTGATAGCTGGTGAAGTCACTAACCCTAATATTTTATATGAAAAAAAAAAACTAAAACCTTTGCGTTGAACGTTTTATTGCTCTCACAACTTCTTTGGTACATGGAGAAATTATACATCAAAACATATTGCTTTTTGACTTGTTTCATCCAGTGTCTCTCACTGCTATAGTGCTTATGATTTTCTCTTAAATCCCCCCAGAATACAAAGATTAAACACCCAAGCTTCCACAGATTTAGTATTTTAGCTCATAATATTCTCTTAAACACTGGAATTTAATTTTTTTTGTTTAACTTATCATATATCCTACTTAAAAACATTGTAGAAACATATCCACAATGGCAAAGACAAACCATATAAAAACTATTTGGAATCAAGAAGTCTGACAGGTTTGATATTTGGTACAGCTTTTTTTTAATCCTCTGATTTATTGAGTATATACAGATAAAAGTGCTTTGTTTATACTTACTGCGTTCCTGCATTTCAGTTAAACTCTTCAAGACTGAAACCTTTGATGTACTTTAAAATAAACATTTTAATGTTTAATTTTGGCAGGATGGCTCAGTTGGTAGAGCCGTTGCCTCTCAGCAAGAAAGTTGCCGACTCAAATCCCAGCAGGGGACTTTTCTGGGTAGTTTGCATGTTCTCTTTGTGCATGCGTGGATTTTCTCTGCATACTCTGATTTCCTCCCACAGACCAAAAACATGAATGTTAGGCTAATTGGTAACTTTAAATTGTTCCTAGGTGTGAGCGAAGGTGCGAATGGTTGTCTCTGTCACCATGTGGCCCTATGATGGACTTGCAACCTGTCCAGGGTGAGCCCCGCCCCTCGTATAGTGTCTGCTGGAAATGGGCATCAGTGACCCTGAAAAGAAGAAGTGGATAAAAGATAATACATAGATGGATGTTTAATTGCCGTGAGTACCTTTAATTTTCAGTTTGTTTCCGTCTTTCTCTTAAGTTTTCTGTCAAGGAGTGACAGACAGGTGTGTGGTTACCAAGGTGACCCTGATGAGCCACTTGCAGAAACTTTAACAATTTATTTTAGATCTCGGTTCTTCTCACACATCCTATACAGTTTATACATCAAAGCATCGTTTGATGTTGGAATTCTGGGTCGTTTTCAGAAAATTTCAGAAGTTTGTAATTTTTTTTTACAGTTCCTTTTTAGATAGGATGGTGGCACCAAAGTTCAGCTGTAACCCTGTGACTGCCTCCTTGCTGTGGCTCCTTGAGGTAATCACAGCAGCAGCAGAAGCAGCGGTAAAGAGGAGAGGAGCAGGAGGTTGCAGCCAGTCACGTGTTGAATAAATCAGATTTTGGAGACGGACGTCCACTGCACGGCCCCCACATCGTTCCCTCTTATTAACAGAGTGCAGCCAGCAGCAGTGTGTGTGTATGTGTGTGTGTCTGAGACCGTGCAGACAGACAGAGGGTGCACCGAGAGAAGCTGAGGACGAGAAAACTTTTACCGCAAGTTTTTTTTTTATTTCCACTTTTACTGTTTTCATTTAGAAATCCGAAAAAACAAAAGAACTTGGTAGGGATTTTGCACAGAATCGTGCGCTGCAGAGAAAACCCTCCTTTGAAAAGAAGACAGGACTTTACCCTGATATGGATGTAACTTTGCGCTTCACAAAGTGGAACTGAAAGGACTCTTTCTGGACATCCTCGAACTTTGTTAGAATCACATCAAAAACACCACATGAAGGTGAGTATCGTCCGCAAACTAAGATCTCCTCACTCCACTGATTTAAACCTTTAACACACGCAGAGGCTGTCAGAACAGTTTACCCAGAAGCAGCTTGTCTTGTGTTCAGTCATATGGCTGCAGTGGATGCTTTTAGTGGCGGGATGTGTGAAATTTATTGACTCAGGATCAACTTTTTTTTTCTCAGCTTGGCGGTGCTGTCAGCCTTCAGTCAGTCTGAAGATAAACTTTCCCATCATTCTCACTTAGCTCCTTTTTAACTTTACTAAGATTGAGGTTTAAAATCTGATGCAGTTTTTTAAAAGCTAAAGGCTCAATCAATGAAATTTTAGTAATTAAATATATTCACTGCAAAGTATCAAACATAAAACGGTTATCCTTTATACCAAGTAGTGCAGTTTAAAAGACTTTACTTCAGCAGTTTTCCTGTTCTATAAGATGCAGTTCTGAAATGCAGGTCCACATTCAGTGTAAACAAAGCATGTTTCTGAACCGACTGAGAAGCTTGAGTCACGATTAACCCCCTTTAAGCTGGTTGTCTTTGTTGGTAAACAAATATGGCTGCAAGTTTAACCTGTTTTCAGTCACTTTGTTTTTTTCAAATAAGTAAGCAAACATGGTGGTTTGCATCCAGTCACAAATTTAGCTTTTATTCTTGTTAGGACACATTACCTGTTGATTAAAAAAAAGTTGGTGCAGATTTTATTTCTTATTTTGTTAAATTGTTTTTTCTGGACTTCATGCCTTCGCAATGTGCACCTTTATATAGAGCTTCATGCAATGCACTTACTACATCATATACCATGGTTGTCTTTGTACAAAAGCATATTGCATTTTCTTTGAGGAACAGCCAGAAATGTAACTGCCTGTTTTGTCGCTTTTGATTGAAGCCCCCTCTAGAGACAGACATTCCTCCCTGTGTGTTCAGCCTGGAGTTATTGTCCTACTGCGGCCGCTGCAAAGCCTTGACAACATACCGGATGGTTAAACATGACAGAACAGTGATTGTGACGGCAGACTTATGTTCATTGTCCATGAATAGGTGTTCGTTTCCCTCAATTAATTAATCAGTTCAATCTTCACTGGATTCTTTCACCTGATACTTAATTGCTAGAGTGATTGTTTCTAATGTGGTCCCTTACTTGTTTTAGTCTGAACGGCCATTGGAAAACTTGAAGGTTTGAAGGTACTCTTTGTAAAGTATGAAATCTAACATAAAAAAAGTTATTCTAGACTATATCAATGCATGCAGTTTCAAAGAGTTTACTCCATAGTTTTCTAGGCTTATTGGTATACAAATCTGAAATGCAGGTATGCACACAATGTAAACAAAGTACATCTTTCAATCAAAAACAGAGACTACTGTTCGAAAACAGATTTTTCATGAACATTTCAGTGACATTTTTTAAATCAGTAATTTCTTTTGTATCAACTCTACTTCTGGTTTTTATTATAATGTGAGCTATGTTCAGAATCTGTGTTGAATTAAAATAAACCGCACATAGAAAACAAACAAAACAATCAACACTTTAAAAATCAACCCAAAACTTAAACAACTTGCAATCCAAGAATTATGTCATAAACCCTGTGTCTTACATGTCATCAAAAATAAATTTCTCTTTGTGGTGTGCAATGTTCTGTTGATGAAGCTTGTGCTCAATGTTTTACTTCTTAAACTTTTGGAAATCTCATTCAGTCCTGTTCTAGTCTTAAACAAGAACAACTTAGACTGTTTGCAGGTAAAGTAAATCTTAGTCGTCTCCTCAAACCTTGGTTCTATGTTTTGATACACAAATGTGTGTTTTTAATACAGTAACTACCTGCCAATGCAGTGACAAATGGAGCTGTCTTAAGCGATGTTTGGTGTTTTTTTTAAACCATCTTGCTTCTGAAAGAGCTGAACCAACTTATTTTGTTTGTGATGTGGTAAAGGGATGATTTTTCTTGTCATGCACTCACACAACCCTAGCCTAAAGGGATTTTACCATCTCTAACAGGCTAGTTTGCTTCTTCAGTGCAATGTTTGTCAAAATTATAAAGTGTATTTTGTATCAGAGGCCTGAAATGGCTTTTTTTTTGCTCTTTTTACTTGCACAAAGACCAAAGTTTCAAAGTTTAATGTACGGCACAGAATGGCAGCACTTAGTTTGGCCAACATTCAGAGCATTTTAGCTTGCTTTGTGCTAGGCCTGTCATCCTCATGTCCAGGCAATCTGCTGCTCTGTCTGTGGTTTCCATTATGGCTCCACTGAGCCTCACAGGCTGGCATGGTACTGAAACCACAGACGTTTTCTTTGAGTTAACTGGAATCACGGCATGCTCTTTATACAAAGTTTGTCACTAAAGTTGGCTCTTTTGGCCTGTTGGTGATTAAAAATGATTTGTTGTGTTAATTAAAGTAGTTCATCTGTGTTATTGCTTCTAAAGGTCATGTGTTTAATTGGATTAGTTTAAGGTAGGCTTTATGCATTTTTTCCACCCCCACTAAATAAAGAGATTGTCATAATGATTGCCATGGTACAATCTCTGTTATGTATAATATCTATTTTTGTTGACTTAAGTACATTGATGGGCAACTGGAACTTAGCAACATGATATTTCTTCTGTTTTTATCAGCACTAAAGACTACCATTTAAAAACTATGTTTTTATGAAGGTAAGCATTTTTATGCAGTGTCTTTATTGGCTCATTGAAAAAGGCAGAAGTTTGTTTTTGTTTCATGCAGGATTTGCCAAACCAAAGGTCTGCTTGTCTTCACAGTGGTGCAAAACTGACAAATAATACATCACAGAAAACTGAGAAACCAGGTACAAATAGGAAAATTTATTTTTCAGAATAATATTTGACACATTTTCCAAAACAACGTCTAGACTGCTAGTGGGGGGAAATAACTGCAACCCTGATGTTTTCAGCAGTCACTCAGTTCAGTCCATCTAACAAAAGTCCTCAGAATGAAATTATTCACTGTATTCAGAGTTTTCACCCTGCCTATAAATTCTATAAACATTGGGTTTTTCGTTGTCTGACTTAATATAAAGGATTTAGAATAAACTGGTCCATGGCTAATGTTGTTGCTATTGTTATCACACATACATATATATATTGCCAGTTTTTTTTTTTTTTTTTTTTTTACCAATGAACTGTATATATACAGTGTGTATATATATATATATATAATCATTGTTTCTTGGTGGAAGGTTCATGAGGTTCAGTTCTTTAGTGCTTCCATCACTATAACTAAACTCATTATCACTGCTTAACCACTTAACCGCATGCAGAATTTGTGCTAGTGATGCAAGAGGAAATTTCAAACCAGAATTAGATTATAAAAAAAATAAACAACTTCAAATAATTATCAGCTTTTCCAAAGTGTTTATTTGTCAGATTCTTCACTGCTGATTACCAGGTTTCACATATCAAACTCATAGTCTCTGTGTTGATGGTAGACCATTTGTAAACTTCTTAACTAAAACACAAGAATCATTTCTTCATTGTCACATATTTTAAAGCCATATGTTTTTCTCAACCTGGTATTGTGCAATTAGCTTACCCAGCTGTGTCTGCTACATCCATTAGGCCATGCTGCTCTGTAGAGGTCCTCCACTGTGGCTCAACTAGAAAGTGCATCATTTCAGTTGTGGCATTTGGTCAAAGATTTAGGTCTTAAAATGCTGAAGTTCGTCCCCCAGTGTTGTCGTAAAGTAAATCAATACTGAGACTTCAAAGATCTTGTGCAGTCAGGATTTTCAGGCTGTCATGGATGTTCTTATATATTTGTTTTGCCAAGAACAGAAATAACAACAGTAACCAAAGATATGGAACACTTACTAATGCTTGTCTTTTATAGTCTTGTCACTTGAAGTTTTAATGGTTTCTATGAAGGAAATAATAATTCAAAATGGGTGAAGCCCATCAAGCCAGAACTCATTTTAGTTGCCAAACTGTGAAATAATATTAGATAGTCAAACACATTAACAGCACCGTGTCTTATGACATATATCAAAATGACTGTTCATATGGGTTTCTTACTACTCACAGTAGATGAACTCAAACTAATATATGACATTAGAGTTAGCATCTTCAGTGTGGTGGGCTCTGATTCATGGTAGACTGAAATTAGGCCTGGAATCTTGTGTGCACATGGCCAACTTCCAGAGAACCTCAATTATAATGCTGTAGAGCCAGAAAAAGGGAAAGAGGTAGACTGCGTGGAGCCCTTCAATTCTGCTGTAGCCTGCTACTCTGTCACTCAAACACACTGCTACTACCGTGGCTAAAACAGATCACCACACTGCGTTCAGAGACACATGGGAGGGAGTTGGTACACACACCACATGCACACACGCACACACACACAGTCTGGTACAGCTATCTTTATGGGGACCTTGCATTGACTTCTATTATTTTTTACAGC
>JARVJO010000330.1:20680021-20693157 GCA_031762555.1 Cynodonichthys magdalenae | reverse complement strand
TTATTTCTATTTAATAATTTACTATAGTAATCCTGTTTAGCTATTCGTAGAATAGCAGTTAATTTATTCTTATATTTCAAATTTATACAAATTTATTTTTGTACATCCTGGATAGGTTGCAATTCACAGAGACAAAGAAGACAAACAATGTTTCACACTCTTACTCAGACCTAAGGACAATTTAGTGTCACCAATTAACCTAACATGCATGTTTTTGGTCTTTGGGAAGTACTGGAGTGTCCGAAGTAAACCCATGCATGCACACGGGAGAACATTCAAACTCCATCAAGAAAGGTCTTTGGCTCGAAAGCGATCCTGCAAACCTCTAACCACTGCACTCCATTGAATCAGAGTTGTTTTTACATTAAACTGGAAAGGTTGTGCAACATTTTAGATTCCTCTTTAAACTAGCATGTTTTGCACCAAAGTTGTTGATTGAACTTTTCAAACTCTTGTCTCCAAACACATTTCTTGTAAAGATGCCTTTTGCATTGTTGCAAGAAGTTTGTCTAAAATACTCAGTGTTCAATAAAGCACCGGGTCACTTTGAAGGACCTTTAAAAAACCCAATTAAAAAGAGAGAGACAGATAAAAAAATATCAAGTGCAGACATTTTCTGCTCTTTGTACCTGACCCAGTCCTACAGCATTAGTTTTTCCAAGCTTTGCAAAACAACTCATGTGGGAGAGAAATGGCCACCAGATGAGTCACCTCTCAAGCCAAGTTTGATACACCTTTATTATATTGCAATGTCATGTGTAAAGGCTGAAGGGTAGAATATGTAGGCTTAGAGTTGATCTTTTACTGATAGACTTGTTATTGTGTCTTTTTTGCTGAAAAGATAAGAACGTTTATGTGAAAGGAACTGATGATACGCTGCAGGGAAGAAAAAAACTCCACTTTTTCATGGTGTTTTTCTTACTTTTAAACAAAAATGCACCCAAGCCTGCTTTTACTAGACAGCCAGTCTTTGTGCACAAATTTACCACAGTGGTTGTCCATCACACTGTTGCTGGCATATATTAAATCTTTCACAAAGTCTACTAGTAATGCCCCTCATCTTGTAAGGGAGAACCTGTGTAATTCCTTTTCTCATCTGTGGTAATGCAACCACTCTGTAGATTAGTTTTAATAAGAAGACAACTGCTTGGCTTAATAGTGATTTCCTCAGAGTGCATGGAGGTGATTTAAAGATTTAGCAGGGGAACTAATTATCACAGGGTTGTGTACCTCATCAGTAAAGCTAATTTGGTCTGGTGCTGTAGAATTTATGTTAAGAGTGGTGTGCTGCTGCTTTTAAACATTGAGTTGAAAGGCCAAATCTTTGTTTAAATTGTTGTGTGTGGCCCGGTGCGTGGGGAGCATATCAAGCTGTGGGGCTCTCTGCTGTAATTAGGTGGAGCTGGTATGCAGGAATCAAGACTTGTGATTTGTGACAGATGAACAAAAACCAGGGACTGAATGTGTGTATATTTTGTCACGACACAGACAAGATTTTAGGGTGACAGATTTTTTTTTCTAATCAGCACCCTTTGTTTTTCCCAGACTGCCTCAAAAAGATTTTTCTGGGATTCAAGGAAACCACTCTTGACACTCAAAACAGGAATATTGTTGGAGCAGATAAGATTTTTGTTGCTGTGACAAAACTAAAATAATTTACTTTGGTGTTATGCATTGCTTTTTCATTTTACTTTTTTATTTTACTACAGGTTCAAGGTTAGAAAAATAAATAAAAAGAGAGAGAGAGAAAAAAAAACAGCCAGTTGTCATGAGCAGTGGCTACAGTTGCTTTTACTGCAGCATCTTGGATTGCATCCTGATAATTTTTTGTTCACCTATAAATGACATCAGCACAACGTTTGAGAGAAGTTGATCATTTTCACAGGATGAATAGAAGTCTTATTGTTGGTTAAGTTCTTCTATCAATCTGGAGTAGCCTTGGAGAGACTAGTTGTTGAATGTTTCACAACACATCATTGCCAGGGCTAAAGGCCCACAGACATTTGGTTTGAAAGTCTTTCTCTGTCTGGATCTCAAGTTCTTGCAGTTATTTGTATTATTTGTTTAGTTAATTTTGTTATTATGTTCCTTATTCATTTTGCTTGTGTTTTCATTTATTTCATTCCTGTTTGAACATTTGTTGATGTGGATGCATCTGCTCTTCTTTAAAAACAAGTGTCTTCATCTCTTCTCTCATCTTAAGCTTGTCTCACCAGAAAACCTCTGCAGCTTTTTTAAAATGTATTTTATTTTTTTACATGGGGAGATTTGGTTAAGACGTGTGTAGATAGTGTTTGTAAACCTGTACAGAGATCAACATTTATAAGTGTGTTGTTATGATATATTTTTTAAAATCAGTCAGATGTTATCTTGGTTTCAGCCATTCACTTGAATACAATGTCTATGTTAGATAAATTTAGTTGTATTTCAGCTATGCATAACATTTAGTAAACATCCAAATGAAAAATGTCAAAGATTCATCAGACAAAGAAGACACGGGTACAACCCCGTGAGAAGGAACACACTAGATTTGAGGAAATGCTTGTGTGAGAAGATTCATCGTGTTCCCCATTTGTTCAAACCATCACTGAGATACACAAATGATTCTAAATTCCTAGCGAAACAGTCACTCAAACTGCATTTTTGCCCCTTTAGACAGTTAAAAAAGCTTATGAGCCTACTGAACTTGAGTGGTAAGTTGTAGATTGTAAGTCAAATGCTTTGGAGAACCCCTGGGCACAGCTAACCCATAAAAATAGTAGTAAGTCAGTGAGCTCACAGTGGTTTTTATAAATAACAGAAACCAGGCAAAAGTCAAAGACATGAACAGTATCTTTGTTATAATAAACAAATCTCCTATTTAAATTGCTGCTTTCAGCCCAGGCAATGTTAACATGTGACACAAGAAGATACAGAGTCATTAATTGTTTGTTTTCAACAAAGTACTTTACTACACATCCTGACACTGCAAAGGCAAAGTGAGAAGAAAAAAAGAGTTAGGCATTTCTTACTCTGAATTTTAGCCTGTTTAAAGTGGCACTCTTCCACTTTCACTATCCTTTTCATCACTGTAGCTGCACCAGTTTTATTCATGGGTTTTCATTTCCATGATTTTTTTTAGCCTCAAGCATACTTATTCTCTAGCCTAACGCTTTGGGATATCAATTAAAAATTAATTCTAGTATAATTATTCAAGTTTTTTGCTCTAATAGTGCTTCTTTTTAAGAAAGATGCTATAGCTTACTTTAAGGAGAATTAAAATCTTAAAAAGTAAAGGTGTTTAAATCTGTGGATTTACTTTACTTTGCTTAACACTTGTCTGAAAGTGCTTTATTTGGAAAACTCCTCCGAGCCTCCCTTCTCCTGCAGTTCTGTAAATTACTTGTAAACAGGCTGTTTAAGTGTGAAGTCACCCCGTGCCCTGCTTCCGCTCTTTATTCATCATGCTGACACACAAACACATAGAAGTATGGTGAATGTTTTTGCTGAAGAGCTGGGGGAAGGGCTCCAACTGCTGTTATGGGACCAGGCCAAAGTCTGACACAACACAGAATATTTTTTTTTTCTTTTTGTTTTCTGCAGATTTTGTTTTCTTTCTTTCTTTTTTTTTTAAGCACGTTTCAAATCAGACTGAAAATGGTTTTTATTGTTTGCTATTTAGAATTCAAAGTTATCTAATATAAAACAGCTTATTTATGTGGACTTTTCTGATCATTTACCACTATTTGCTATGCATAAAGTTTTGAGATTCTTTTGTTAGGCATAATAAGTCGCACACACATGCTAACAATAATAATAATAAAAAAAAACGTGAACAGAAAATGGGATGCAATTGATAAAAGTGGAAAATTATTAAATTATTAAAACAAAAGTGGCATGTTAAAGAAAGCAGAGTGAGGAAAAAAGGCAGATGCTGAGAGGGGAAAAGGAGGCGATTTACCTCATGCAGCGTGAGTGCAAAAGCAGCATGTATATGAAACTCTAGTGGTTTGTTACCATGGTAACTTTTGGAAATGAGAAAGGGGGGTAAAGAGTAGCCTAAAAAGAAACCCCATCGATTCAGTGATGAAATCATTATTCCAAAGTGACTGGCTCTTAATTGTAATTTCAGGAAAGTATTTGTGTATTTAGACAATCTGTGAATGAATTGGGGAATGCTGAACTCGTTAAACCTGCACAACTCAGCACATGCTAATACTGTTCTTGACTTCTTGTTTTCCTCAAGTTAGTGGCTTGTTTAGAGTTAAATGTTTCTTTTTTTCCAGAGTTTATTCCTGTTTCCTTTTTAGACTGTCTTGCTATTTCAGTTATCACATGACATTATCAACACATCCTAGAGGCCTGGAGAACATGTAGCCAAGCCTGAAATGTTTGTTTGGGGATAGAAACATCATGATCCCTTGGCTAGAGAGGTTACATTTATCCTGGTGTGTAAACACAAAGTATAAACTGAGGTATCGGATGGATGTATATTGTATATCAACTGAGGTTTTAATTCCAAGGGGAAATGAGAGTTGCACAAGACTCCATGTGTTTATTCAGCATGTTTGCCCTCCTAAACCCCTGACCTTCATGTGTTGTCAATGACTGGGCCTCTTCATTTGTCATATTGGACACAAATGAGAGAGTTCATGTGGTCTCCTTTTTCCAAAACCCCTCTTTTACTCGGACGTGTTTGTCCCTGCTTTCCATATCACTACATGGACTTTTGTTCACCCTGTTCTTCTCAGTTCTGGTTCCTGATAATGGTTTGGGACCACCTTAATGAAGTGCCAGCATGATTAGATTCAACTTCTCCTGTTTTGTTTCTTTGGAAGGAAGAACTATCAGTCTGAAAAACACTTCCCATCTGAAACACACTTATCCCACACCTACAGAATTTCCCTTGCTGCCAAAAGTTGCCTGACTGTTTCTTATCATTTAGTTTTTATCTCCAACAACTTAGCCATGTCAAGAAAAAAAAAGACCCAGATGTTTTATCTTTGGCTGAACCAAACCTTTGAGAACAACAATTTAAACCATCAAGAACAACTTCAAATAGACTCTGTGTGACTCATTACACTTTTGTTTTAGGAGTAATAATACAAATAGTTTTTAAAACAGATTGTTGAACCAAGAATATTGTTTCTATTGAGCAGTTTATTTCTTAATCCATTTATCTAGTTTTTTGTTTGTTTTGCATCCAAATGTGTTTTTAATAAGAGGTATTTTTTGCACGCCAGTGAATGAAACTTATCAGATTTTTTTCCTAATATTTAAAGATTTTAAGTGTATTTAGAAATTAGTTAGACTTTCACTTGGACAAAATGTATAAATGTTTTTGAGTGATTCACTGGCCATTTCAAAATACAAACAAAATTTGTGTTTTAAAAGAATAAGAGAGAGGGAAACTGTGCAACACTATCAGAGTGTTCTGTTCCCAGACTTGGAAGTTGGAACAAAGCTGCAGGACTTGGCCGAAGCTTGTGCAGCAGTAGAAGGGCACATCGAGATGAGGCCAAAGCGCACAAGCTGAAAAGATTTTTGGCCTCAAGATTGGAGAGACAAAGCTTCTGTCACATCAGATCCATACAGATAGACCAGTGGGAGCTGAAAACGATTTACTACTCAATTAAACAAATTCACCTAATGTGAATTAAGGTAAATCAATAAAACTTTTTATTTGTACAAGTTATTTATGCATGTTGTCATCTGCTTTTATCTAGAACCAGTTTTTAAACTGACTTAGTGTGTTTTGTATTTGAAAAGGTTCTTTAAGAAGCACATGAAATCCCAGTGGATGTTTAATTCCTACAGGATTGGTCTTTAAACATTTGGGTGGGTAGTTATTCTCTTAACAGACTCATGTTTGGTAAAGATTGGATTTCTTTCGAAATCCTATACTATCATACGTATGAAAAGTTGAATTCATTTTTTTGTCTTCTGGAAAGTTCATTAATTATTTATGGTTTGTATTAAATAATATTAATGAAGTCCTAGGGGCAATTGATTTTGTGTGGTCTGGTGTTTGGGTCATATAGTTTTATGGATTAATGGGAATTCAGATTGCTCATACTTGGAAAAATAGATTTGGCATGCTCACATAACTGTCTTCAAACTGGACATTATGCTAGTTTCCAATCACTGCTTAAGCCTGGGAAACCTCAGATGTGGTTAATGAAGGAAACCAGTGAAAAAGAACACCGTGACATTGGCGTGCTCTGTGGATGGTAGAGAGGAAACTGTTTGCTCATACTAGTTTACAGGTTTTGAATAGTTTCCAGACTCGTCAATGAAGACTTTATTATATATCCACTTTTATTTTCTGTTCTTTAAACCTCATTAGATAAACAAAAACAAAGAACACAGAACAAAGTGTGTTTTCCTAATGCTTTATGTCAGACTAGATTGATGGATCAACCATTTCCCCAGATTCATGCTTTTGTACAAAGTAAATTATTCAAATTAATTCAACTCTGCCTGAACAACTGACAGAATACTTTGTGTAAAACCCCTTTTTTTGAGGTACAGAGCTCATTTAGCTATGGTTGTTAGGTGAGCAATGGGTGATGCTGGGAGGAAAACAAATTCATTCTAAATCAATCAAATGATTCATTTGACTTCCTCACTGCACAAAGTACCAAAGAAATATTAACATTTCCACACCTACTGTATGGTTTAAGTTGAGGGTTTGTTTTGTTCACCTTCCACTCTCCAAACTTGCTACTCCCATTTTTAAGGTCCTACAACTAATCCAAATTTAGGGATTATGTAGAAATTTGCACCATCCTTGTTGTAATGTTTTTTTTATCCCAGAGTGCTAATGTGAAGGTCTCTTAGGAAGGCTGGCCCAGACTCTTTTCAGTCTCAGAGCTTTCTGTTGCCAGGGTGCTAAAAATGCTGGAGGAGTTGCCACAATGTGCTTGTGTAGAATAGCTTATGGCACAAACATTGCACTGTCTATGTCTGCAGGAGCTGTTGATGTGAGACAGCCGCTTTATGATGGTAAACTCTCTTCCTGAAAGTTGGCGACCCCCTGTTGACTCACCGGCGTAAGCGCAATGCATGTGAATTGACTCAACTTGTTGGATTAGCCAGTTAAATGTAGAAATCCCTTCCTTCAAATGTACAATTATGTCATTTGGTGCTTATGATAAAGACCATTCATTCATTCTTTTTTAAATTCAGTCCAGGGTTTGCATTTACTGTATATTTATTATACATTTTACTACAAATCTATGTACAAATTAGTCACATTTTCAAAAACTTTAAAAAGAATAAGAAATTGAACAGCTTTTTGGTTTTGTTATTTCTTTAATAAGGGTTACAGTGTTTTACATACATTAAACACATATACTGCCAGACCAGTTGCATGAATATAAAATTTCTACAAAACAAAAAATGAGAGAAGAAAAACAAAGAAATACTAGGATCTAAACCATAAACCAAGCTTTGTTGATTTGTGCTCACCTTTATCCTCTGACACAACATTCACCATCACAGAATAAGAATATGATGGTAAAGAGACAGATGGAAACAGGAGAACCAGAGATCTGGGGAGGGGGAAAAACAGCAGCAGTTTAGCATTGTAGAAAAAAGTGAAAGCAAGAAAATAGAGTAAAAATAGCCTCATGATGGAGATGGTGTCTCTATGAGGCAGCCCACTAACCTCAGAGGCGCCACAATCCTTGCCTTATCCCACCCCAGAGAAAAAGGAGGGGCCACACCGCAGATCTATCTGACTGCCAAAACTTCAGCATCAAGCCACCTCTTTCTCTTTCAGGCTGGTTTTGGGGGGGCCAGGCATCTCAGACTGTGAAAAGACAACAAAGCGCTGCTGCCATTTCTGTGTGGCAGGGTGGCCTCTCAAACCTCAGAGCAGGATCAGTGACAAAGTCTCAACTAGCTGACAGTCTCCAGTTAAAAATGTTGTTGCAGCCAACCAACAGAGCAGGTCCATTTCAATGACTACCAATGTAACCTATTGGCATTTGCCCATGTTCAAATTGTCAAAGAAATTCAGAGATGCCTGGTGCTGAAGAGGAGTCATTAAAATACAACTCTATGCGAAAGATTTTTAAGTTTACAGGCAGACTTACCAAACAAGACAAATTAGCGCATGACCCCAAATTAAAGTGACCAGGGTCATCTGTATATACTGTGTTGATCTGAACATAGCCAGCTTGTTTTTTTTTTTTTAATGACAGGACTAGTGCAAATTAAACTTGGGACACAAACACGTACACTTGTTGATAATTGGGTGCAGGTAACTTCCTAACAACACAGACGCTGCTTGTTAAGAGCAACCCTGTTTAACACATGCAAAGTTATTCAAAAGTCGGTTTAGCCAGAATAAAAAAGTTTGCTTTTTAGACTGCTTCTGTAAAAATAAGAAAATAATGTTTTTTTTTATTTTTAGTTGACACTATTGTTTTATAGTAAATCACAGAGTAGAAGCTGCTGCTTCAGCCTAAACAATTTTGAGGATAGTTTTCTCCCATTTGGTTCAACTTACTGTAGGTGCTGTCAAATCCACAAACACAAGCTGCAGCCAAATATTTTAGGGAAAATCATAACACAGAAAAATGTCAATATCAGTGTTAATTTTTAATATTACAATGTATAAGATACCTCTGAACAATTGATGCCTTGGTTTCCCTTAAATTGGAAAATCAAAAGTAGCAATGCCGATAGATGAGCGGTTCAGAACCTCACTCAAAAGCTCAAACAACCAGTTACCCACAAAATGCTTGATTAAACAAAACAGCTGATTATGACTGTTGATTAAAAGTAGTGTTTGTCTTTTGTAACTGTTGCAACAAATGGATTTCTAAGATAAAAAATGCCTGAATTAACCAAGCTTTTTAAATCAAGAGGAAAACATAAACAGAAAAACTTTGTGTGTTAGACCAACTTTGAGAATGGTTTACATAAATCCCTAGCACAGAGAATACTAAATAAAACATTAGATAAGACAAAAATAAAAAAAACTTAAACACATGACCCAATGTAAACACAACCTAATGAAAAGTATGCACTAATTTGCTGGGAATCATTTGCTTCAAGTAATTTAATACAGGTTGAAGGTTTCAAATTGTCTTAGATTTGCTTCAGTTAATTATGCAAAACGTGACTTGTCTATCAATACATTTAGATGATGTCTTTCTCGTTCATTCACTCATTTTCAGAGCTCACTGTGCTGTTCAGGGTCACAGGGGGGCCGGAGCCCATCCCAGCTGTTATCAGGCAGGAGATTTGGTACACTGTGGACATTTTGTCTCTTCATTACTGGGCCAACACGGAGACACATCAATCATCCAACCCTGCATATACAAACCCCAACACACACCTACTGAGCAGTCAAATTATTACATTTTTCTATTATATGGTTCAATCTAGTATGGTAGGGTTCTAATATTCACTATTTTACCCTGCTTCATTTTCCACTGTGAACATTACCCTCTGTACGTGAGTGGAATCAGCTGTTTATTATCAAAGCATGTTTGAAGCTACGGCAACACAAACACAACTTTCCATGTCTATTTGTCTACGTTACATTGATCCAGCAGACGCTATTTTCCAAATGATTCACAAATGAACAGGACGAAAAAGGATAGATGGAGGGGATTTTTGTCGCTGAATGAGTTTTTGACAGGTTTTAGTATTAAAAAAAGATTTGAATGTCTAGTAGGAATGATTATACCAAGAGCAGAAGAGGTCAGGTGTAGACAGCGGACCAAAAAATAAATAGATCTGTAAATCTAAACATACAGTTTATATATCCACTAGTCATGCACACCAAATGTATAACTTATGTACAAATGAGATTTATGTGTTTTTTTTTATTTTTAAAGTGGTAGATTTTCAATCTGCTTTATAAAATAAGGATGTTAGTTGATATGTGTGCTGCTGCAGTGCTGTTTTTTGTTCCTACAGCAACAAGCTTTCATTAAAGTTTCAGGCTTAGGATGAGTTTTCAACAATATCTTCACTTTTCTAAAAGATTTTTTTCCCTTCGCTTAGAAATCAGTTACAATGTCATTTTCTTTCTAGTAAAGTTCTCTGGCTCTGATTGATTACATGGTGTTTTAGCAAAGACAAAAATTCTGTTCCAAATATTATTACTGGATTTAAAGACTGACATTGGAACTGCGTAGGTAAAAATATGCTGCAGTGTGTTTTATTTCAGTTAAAACAAGTTGGGGGTTTATTGTAATGTCAACAATGTAAAAAATGTTTTGTCTTGCAGTTCTATAGAAAAGCTTACTTTCTGTTGAAGGTTTGTTCAATTTACAGAGTAGAATGGAAAAATGTTAAAACTTCTGATTAGTTTAATCTCCATTAAACTTCAGGCTTCTTTCTGTCATCAGTCATCTTAGGCAAGAAGCGACTTTAAATCCTTTATACCAAGTTTGTTTTTGCTTTGTCATTGTGCAGTAAGTAAAAGGTGCATGTGAAAATAACTGATTCTAATCAGGAAGTGAGCGCTATCATCTGGGAAATACTGACAGACAAAGGAGAAAAGAGAGCTGAACAGCTTAGCATGCTTGCTCATCTGGAGGATATTCAGAAGAAAAATATTTTCATAACTGTTTTAAATTTTACATAACAGGTGGCTTAAGGGCATTGTACACATGCTTTTTCCTCTCAGTTAAAGAAAGAAAAGGTCTGGACTGCATTAGTTATGTGTTGAGGGTATTTGTTTTTTTTTGAATTTGTCATTTTGCAGTCACACAGAAACGCTGCAGAAAATATGAACAAAATGATGCAAAATATGTAATTGTATCTGCTTTATGATTTATTTTTTATAGCATATGCATGAAGAATACTTAGTACTTGAGTAATTGAGGTTTACTAAATGTAAAATGTATATTTTTGTCTCTAGTGCTGAGTATACAGTAACTGTCAGCTGAGTACAAATTACAAGTTGGTTTTAAACTCTTGTAATTTTGTTTGTAGTTTTTTTGCTTAGGGAACAAAATAGAAATGATAAAGCTTTACAGTAATTACTTAACTTATTTTTACATTGAATTTATTTTGTGTAAACAATGCAAATGATCTAAAAAAATGATCTGAAGCTTTTTTTCTTTCCCATGCTTAAGTCAAAATTGATGAAATTGCTTCTTCAGCTTTATGTCTGCCTTGTCAGCAAAGAAAATAAGATTTTTCTTTGTCTTTTTTTAAATACAAGCTACATCTTTCTACCAGAGCAAATCTGAATAAGTCATCCAACAACCAGATAAAATCCAAACCAATATCCTGTTTGCAAATCTAAGACTTTATTTTCGTATTTGTCTTTGAAAACCTTTCTAAAATACATTGTCAAAGAGCAAACTCTGTACGACTTTGCCTCAAAAATCTTATCATCAGGCTTTTTGGAGACAAGTTGCATTTCTATCTTTGTCACACTGCCTTTTTTGTTTATTTGATAAAGCGATTCAGAGAGTGTAGACTCATAGATTGATTCAAAACCACCAGTTTGCACTCTGAGACCTTTTCATCTGGTAGCAATCTTCTTTTGAGCTTTTAGTCTCCAAAAGCCCAATCCATCAGACACTGTCATTTGCTGCAATGAAATGTGAAAGGGAGTGTAAACTTGCAGAGACATAATGTACTTTTAAAATGGAAAATACCAGTTTAAACTTCATTTGTGCATAATAGCTTTTGGGAGGACAGGAAAATAAGGACATCAGTTCAAAATCCCCCCCTATTTATTTTAGGAGGGGCATTAACTGAAACACATTTTCTCTTTCAAAACTTGTTGCTCGTTCATTACTCCTAAGATAACAGTGGGATTACAGTTAAATGTGCTTATTTCTTATGTATACAGCAGACTGGTTTTAATTGGTTCCTCTTTTATGTTTCCTGAGACAGTCACCACACTGTGTTTGGGTTTGATGTGGAAAATGAGCACCAGATTGCATAAACTCCAATGCAAACAGAGAAAATGGGTCCTGTGTGCTTGCAATGTAAGTGATTGTTGCCAGATTATATGTACCATATGAATTCCTTCAAGAGAGTAGACTGAATATCCTTTTTTATGAATTCCACCTAAAGTCATCACACAGTGGAGCCATATTTATCTACATTGGCTAACTGGTTCCATGTTTTTCAATTCAAGTTTTCATGAGCCTGTGGACAGATGATAACAACACAGCAGGTCAAAGAAGGACGAGACAGCCATCAGCTATCTACCACACTTAAAACAATTCATATTTGTTCAACTTTAAAGAGTAAGACCTGGGATAAAAGGTAATATTAACTGTCTGTCTGAAGAGATGAAAAGCAGCCTGAGACGGGGTGTCTTCTCTCCTGCCTGCAGCAGGGTGCACGTGGTCAGTGATGCAATGTGTCGCGTCAGAAAGGTCAACGGAGGGCTAAATCGTGAGATTGTGGGACGCAAGATGTCTTGCTAGACTGAGAGAAGGAAATGAGAGGTGTCCAAATAAATCCAGTTAAAATGAGTTAAACAAAATATGAAATGACATCTGCTTTATTCACTCCTGGCTTAAGATGAGATCAATTCGATCTTAGAGGAGAATAAATAAGGATAAACAGTGGAAAAACTAAGAAAACTTATGGAAATAAAAAGAATAACAGCAAAATGATCAGCTATATTAATCAAAACCACTGAGAACATCTTACAGACAAAAGAGGATTATATACTTAAAGGGACTCTGATGAACAAATGGCATTTTTCTTAAATCAGAATCAACTTTTTCAATAATAATGGGTAATAAGTTTGTAGCCTCTTTATCCATATTAATTTACAACATTGTTAACAATAACAACAACAATGAAGATGCAATAAGAGTAAAAACTGAGTAGGTTTTCCAGTAAAACACCTGCTTAAAATATACATAGTCCATGTTCAGCAGCCTATTTGAGGGGGGAACAAAGGATCTTGTATTATATCGTATTATCAGCGATTGATTCTCATCCTGAACAGAGAGTAACATCAGCCTGAAGGTATTGACAAAAATTTAATTTTTCATAACTAAATGTAATGCTGACTAACTTTCCTGGATAAAAGTAACTTAAGCTGCGTTCACACCAAACGCGTTGTGAGCAGCTAAAACACGCCTGACGCCTCAAGTTGGACGCGCTACGTTCAGAGACGTTCAGACCAGAACAAAACTAGACGCGCGTCTAAATGG
>JARVJO010000330.1:20660346-20674368 GCA_031762555.1 Cynodonichthys magdalenae | reverse complement strand
ACCAATGAGTACCGGGAGGCCCTTATCTTTAGCATAATTGACTATTGCCACAAACTCCTGTGATGGAGGTGGCTGCTCTGTTAAGATACTTTGGTACTATGCATTGGTGAATTTCTTGTGGTGTAATCTGGCAGGTCCACCAGAATCAACCAAAAGCTAGGTGTCAAATAATGCAAAATGACGACTGTGTGATTGGATTAACTTTAGAGAACCACAATGCCTGATTAATGAAAATGACCCAAGAGCAGAGTGAAGCCATTGTCTGCACGGTGACATAGTCCCGGTCTAACAATGGTATCCTTAACAAGATTTCACAAAGTAAACCAGGCGTTCTTAATTTGTTGGCTTAGATCCCTACCCTGGCAGCTAGAGAAAAGTTTTCCTTTTGCCATGGTGATATTCCAAACTCTTGCCAATAAAATCTGCAATTGTATAAACAAATAACTTAATTTCCAATGCTAAAATACTAATTCAAAAAGTCAATAGTTGTAACTTTGTTTAGCATTAACCTTTTTTATTATTTTAAAATGTGGGCAGGTGTTATTGACCCTAATGGGTCTCTTTGAGATGTTTAGTTGATTTCCTTGCATTCCTCAGGGCTGAATGGACTGGAAACTATTACCTGGAATTACCTCAAATCAAAGACTTCTTTGAATTATCTCAGCAGGGTCAGTCCAAGCAGACTAGTCTGTAACTGCAAGTAAATATGTGAAAATAGCAACTCTAAATACATTCTCCCTCACCAAACAAATGTGGTTTTATTGAATTAGTGAATCTAAAAGAAATGTAAAAATACCTATGGTTTTAACACTGATGACAATACCTTGCCAAAGGGCATTGAACATGGTAACAGTTTTTCTTGTTTAATCTCCATGCTATTTTTTCTTTTTAAGTTAACTTTTAAAATAATTTAACATCCCTCACACACATGAACTGCTTTGCTCTCACAGTCAAAGAAAAGAAACATCCAGACATGTACTAGTTTGGGCAAGCTGTCCTTACACTTTGGTCAAAGTGATAAAGGGAGCGAAGACAATTTGTCTTAAGCTGTTGTTCTTCTCCCTAAAGAGGCCCAGCTATGAGGAGCTTGGGACCATATTACTAGTTCAAAGTGAAGACTCTTAAAACCCAGACAATGAAGAAAATTACCTCAAGAGGAACATATGTCTTTCTGAACATACCCCCCATCCCCCACACCCACCTATCCACACATATTTAACTTAAAACTAAATTAATTTAATTAGTAATAATAAAAACTTATCAAAAGTAGTAAAATTCTAAAAACACATCACTTAAAATAACCAAAACAAAAACTTTGATCCGTAGAGGTCAAATGTTTCAGGTGGTGTCAAAAGCTTAGAGATGTCCAGATGTCCTTTGTGAGCCAAGACGAAATTTGAAGCCATGAGCACTGGAGGGGGGTTGAAGAATAACAAAAGGGAAGAAACACTCAGAAGTAAGAGGAAGTTTTCATGCCTCATCAAATTACAGAAGAAGTCTTAAAACTTCAGTTACTTTAAAACTTCCAATCAGTATTTAGTCAGGGGCCCCCAACAGTCTTGGTCACAGTTGGGGATTATCTCTTAGTGGTTAGCAAAGTTCAATTACAAGTCACAACTTTTTACTTTTGCATTATTGTTTACTTTGTGTTGTTGAGTCATATATTGAGCTTATGAGATGTAAAATATGGAATGTGTGACAAGACAATATAATGTAAGTGAAAACTCTCCAGAAATTGCTTTACTGAGATTGAAAACCACTTCATGGCTCCTCACCAGAGAACATGATTGCACTATTGCTTTCCTTTAATCTGACTGTTGTTCTGTTCATCTACTGGTAGCACAAAGTTAAGTCTGTCGTCTGCAGTCTGGACACAAAGCACAGCCCTGTTCCACACGTCTTCATCACTGCGAGAGTGAGCAGATGTTTAGCTTCAATCAGTAGGTGTTACCAGTGATTGAGATATAAAACTGCAGGGAAACCCTGACAGGTGTGGGTCTTAGCAGTCTAAATAAGCTGTTTGCCATTCAAATGGGGTGATGTGAATGTGGGGGTAGTAGCTTTTATTGTGTATTTATAGTCCAGAAAATTCCATTGTACCTGTAGAGTCCACAGCTTTGTGAGGATGAAATTGCTCATCCCACACAGTTAAAGGCTTGAATCAGGATCAAAACTCAGTTTTAGGTTTATAGTTAAATTATCAATAGATTTATGATTAGGAGAAAGAAATCAAAGACTAACCATTTTAATGAAGGTACATTCTTGGCAACTTTCTAAATCTCAGCTTGTCATTTGATATCAATCTTTATGGAAGTACCTTTTCAAATAATCTTTACTATGTAAAAATACATAGTTAGAAAATACTGGAAACACAATTCTTCAGTGCTCACTTGTTAACCAGCAGCACAATCTTTAAGAGAAAGTTGTGCAAGCAGGTTTGGGGTTGTGTGTGTAAGTCGGCAGGGGATTCTGTGGCTGGAGTTTAAGAGCAGCTGAGGGACTGATTAGTTTTCTTTTTCATTCATTCACACTTCTTTTTCACTTCATTCATTAGCTTTGATACGTTTTTGTTAGGCACTGAAAAGTCTCAGGTTTAGAAATAGAGAAAGGGCTATGGTTTTGTATTAAATGTTTTTAGTTGCTGTTGGCAATTCCTTTCAGATCAGTTACAGAAATTACAAAGAAAAACAAGAAACAGTTGAGTCATTGTTTTGGAAATATTAATTCAGAAAAAAAAGTGCTATGACAAGTTTTTGTTTGTTAAAAACTGATGAAAACAGCTACTACAGAGCATCAAAATAGGATGAATGGGGGGTGAGAATGTTACAAGAACATACAATTTCCATCATTATGGAGGAAAACAAACATCCTACTTCCGGTGTTTTGTCTTCTGTATTTGATTAAAAAATTATTTTATAGAGGCTTAGTGTTAAAATAGTCTTTAATTAGATTAGAGCAGGCGCTGCTTTCCTGTGGTGGTCTGTCTTCATTTGGTTTCTGTGATAGTATGGAACTAATCCTCAATATAAAGCGATCTGCTGTGAAGAAAAGTCTTATGAGATCATAAGCTCACATAGTGTGTGCCACTTTAATTTGTGCTTGGTGGTTTATAACTGGATTATATGGGCATGAATATGTTGTGTAAATTGCATATAGCCTTTGGCAAAACAGTATAATAAGTTTATGTATATTTCTCCACTAAGTTTTAGGTTAATATAAACTTTTTGAGCCAGAGTCTAACTTTTGGAAAAACCTTTTTTTTTGCTTAACTCTCCAGTCTTTTCGAAATAGGTGGTCATTCTCCCTGTTCAACTTCTGTTGGTGTTTACTTCCTAATAAAAAGGTTTTTTTTTCCATCTCAGCTTCATTAGATTCTTTCTCAAGGGGGAAAAAAAATACTGGCTTCACTCTTTTATTCTTGCAAAACCTGGATATGTTTATTTGCCAAGAGGTTTCTTGTGTTTTAATTTCCCCTGGTTTGTCACATTTGAAAATAACCTTGAGTTTTTGGGAGCTGTTTACTGCCTCTGTGATACAAAAAAAAAATACTCAGTAAAGTTCTTTCTCAAACTGTGTCCAGTGTTTTCAAAAAAGGTTCAAAAATTTTGAAGTCACAACACACTTGGTATAAGATAACATTTTACAGCTCAGGTATTGTTTAAAATTTATGTCATTAAAGTGTCACTTAGGTGTTCATTCATCATTTCCCAGATTTTTACCAGAAGACACATTAGAATTAAAGCTCTCAGAGTTGTAGGTGCTCAAGCACTACAATACTAATGTATAACATATTTTACTCACTTTAACTTGTACAAGCTAGAGAAGGCAACACAAACACATTAAAAGTTAGAATCATAATAGGAAAGTCTTATATGACCCATCACATCAAACTGAGGATGAAGTCCCAAATTGATAAGTGGAGAAATAGACTGATATTGTTTTGATTAGAATGTTTGCAATAATTGCATTTTGTAAAAAAAATTTTAATGAATAAATGCCTTATGAATGTGTCATTTAAACAAACGGTCTGAAATAAAATATTTTAAAAAACTTTTGGAGCACATGCAGTAGCAACAACAAATCAGCAAAATCACCTTGAAGTTTTGATATTTCCCATGTGAGCGAGGTTTATTCTTTAAAATAACATCAAAGATTCCTAATTACAATGACGTAAAAATAGTATTCAGACCAAATATTAATGTATTATTGTGATTATTAAGACAAATTAAGCTATATTTCTGTAACTGTTAATGATATCAGGATGATCAGGTATCAAAATGTATCTTATAAAGCCAGAAATCTGAAAATGTGCTTTGGTCATTTTGACTTAATCCTCAGTTTTTTGTGATAGGTCTAAGTGTATTTTTTTTAACACGCTACTTTCTTTCTAAAAAAAAGCGATTGCACGTCAAAGACATTTGTAGTGGACCATAAAAGGCAATGGTAGTTTGCAGGTGTTGTATTTTTAGTTGCCCATGTTTTCACCCTTTTTCCCAAACCCAACCCTCAATTTCTAACATTACAGTAACATGTTTTATAGTTAAATATCAGAGATTCCAGACTGTAAGGTTAAACACATGCAAGTATGTAAGCATGTAAGTTTTAGATTTTTGATTTATCGTAAACAGTGTTAAGAAATAAAGCCATAAGCCAAAAGACCAGGTTTCCTGGTGTTTGACTCATTTATGAAATAAACTGAATTCCTGAGCCAAAATAAATATGTCCTGCTTGTCTGTAATCACTGGGAAATATCCTGCATGATGTTTATTTTTTATATATGAAAACAACTCATTTGCAGAGCAGATCTGATATGAGCTCAGTAGATCAAAGTGAATGTAAAACTCAGTCTTATGAGTCTGAACTGCTATAAGATAGGTTAAATGTTGTCTTAGTTAAAATGTTGGTAAATGCAAATATTACCTTTGAGGCTGCTTAATGTACACAATTCTCAAAAAACAAATGCATTTATTGATACTATATGTGGCAAATATCAAGATGCATGATGTTTTATGACAGTCATTTTGAAGTTGTGAGAAAAGAAGATATTTCCGTCTTCTGCTTAAATATTAACCTAAATGAGAAGTGTGCTTCATAATAATCTTTTGCTAACACATCTGCCCATTAACCAAGCATATCTGCATATCCTTTTAAATGGTTTGTAAATAGAGGTTCAAGCAATCCCAGCTGTTATCAGTCAAACACTGAGCTGACATACAAACGTAGACAACCTGTCAGCTCACAGGAAAATGTGCAATTGTTGGATTTTCTCATTTAAGGGCTGCATCACATGGCAAGATAATCGTGCTGATTTTTGCTCTTCCGACAATCTTAAAGACGTCCAGATTATTGTGATGGCTCTAAAGATAATCTGAGCCGATATTCCTGCCAGGGGTGGTGAGTTAAGAGTGATCCAGTCGGCTCGGAAGAACGTTGGGACTGAAAATCGTCTGACTGTTTTAAAATCTTGCAGTGTGACACAGCCTTAATCTGCACATAGGTTTTAAAAACTTAGTTTTGTTGTTTCTCCTCTACTTCTTGCTCAGTGATCAAAGTTTATTTTATATAGCACATTTACAACAACCTCAGTTGATCATGCAATTGCCTTTAGCTGAACGACTGTGTTTTTGTTCTCATGTCAGCCCTTTTATACCTGTCTTTATGCCCTTGTCACTTTTCTGTTCATACACTCTCAGTTCATCTAATTCTTCTCTCTCCTCCATTTGTAGTCCTGCTCACTTGAGATATAACCTTAGGAGTCAAACAGGAGTCACAAAGAAAAAAGTTGTGGTGGAAAAAGTTGAACAAAATAAAACGTAGTCTCTGCTTCAAAGCCATCATTTTAAAATGTTAATAAAATATGTCATGTTGCACAGCATTTTAAAATGACACAGGTTTAGTTTTAATCAAAGAAATATAATGAAACCTAAAAAAATATTTATTAAACCCCATTTAACCAATTGGCCTAAAATGTGTTGCAGTCCCTTTCCTAGAATAAATTGCTAAACTGTTATTTGTAACATTATTTTTAATATTTTTTAGGCTCTTTTACTTCAAGTGCTTTTGAAAGACTCAAATATTTTCAATACATTTTCATTCAAGAGCTTTTTGGTGAAAATGAAACTTCAGTCAAATATTATGTTTTCCATAAAAACAACCAAGTGGATCAAATTGACATACAGTAACTAAATTAAATAAATCTAACATTTAATTTTTTATGTATTTGCTGATAAGAATCAGTTTGTCTCTAGTAATATGATGATTACAGCTTTACTTTATGAAAAACATCTGAGCTTTGAAAATAAGCCTGTTATCAAACTGTTTATCAGTTTGACTGTCATGGAATGGATTGTATGATTGTATCGCTGTCCCTGCAGCTCCGCTTATGCCTTTGTTGTGATTTCAGGCCACAATCTCACTGTTGTTTCTTCAAAACATTTCCTCACCACCCTGTGTGCATGGATAGTTTTTGCATTAGGACCAGTGGAAAGGCAGTCTAACATGTTTTCACAGCCAATGTGTGACATCATCACATTTCAAAAGCACCTCATAAACACAAAGTTCTTGGTTGAGGTCAGGTCTGGGAAAGCTTATAGTCACCCGTCCACTCGCACATTGTCTCGTCAGGAACAATGATCTGACAGACCGCGAACACTGAAAGTAGGTGAAAGTGAAGCGTGGTAGTGTTTAAGAGAATTTTACAATTAGCTATGCACTCTCTTTTTGTTACCAAGCTGTAATATGAAGTAAAATTAGATTTCTGTTACCAAAGTTTTAGAAAAATGTATGTAAGTAATCCTTTAATCACAAATTTAAAACAAAAAAGAAAAGATTTAAAGGAGAGCGAAGAATCAAGCAAAGAGAAGCTTACAAAAAAGTCAATCTTTGGTCAGCCAATAAGTCTTTAAATCAGCTTATAATTGTAACACAGAGAACCTCAACAAATGAAGAGTGTTTCCACCATTGATGCCTTTTGAACCTTTGAGCAAAGGCCACACAGAGTGTAGAACAAAAAGGGAAATATCTCTAAAACTGAGGCTTTGATCTCCCAAGCTATTTTTTGGCAAATGAATTGCTGTCCCCCCACCACCACCACTACCAAAAAAAAAACTGCTTATTGGGTCTAAAAGAAAATGCTGTAATCATTATCCACGAGTACTTGAACAACTTTTTGGTATGGCAAGTTAATATTTGTGCTTGGTTCAAACAAATGCTGATATCTTCCTACATTAAATATTGATCACTCATATTTGGGTCAATGCTTGCACTTTTTCAAACTTCAGAATCAGAATTATAGCAAACGGAAATGTTGCTGAGTTGTTTCAATCTGTGGAAAAAAAAGGTTCTATGATCAGAGCTTTATTTACATGTATTTGAAAGTATATATTATTATTATATATTCCTTACATCTTTTCTCTTTTTGTTATAATTTGACAATTAAGATAACTTTAATAAATATTCCTCCGTATGTTCCCTGCCTTATTTTCTGTTTATTCATCAGTTCACTTAAGGCCAAGCAACTGGTGTTTACAAGTCTTGTAGTTATTCTTTCTGAGCCTTTAGCCCCAGAAATTAGATGTAATCTCTTTAACCAGTACTTGATCGTCTTATTATATCACTACACACAGAACCTGTTTCCCCTCCAAATAATCTATCATGTGACATTTTAATCTTAAACCCTTTTAAACAAGCTTAAGTTATACTGATGAAGCAATGTTAGGGAGATCCCATGACTTGCCAATAATTCATAATTCCCTTAATCCACTGGCTTCTTGGATTACAATGTGTTTTCTTTGTGCATTTTTTCTCCTTTCTGCAGTTAACTCTAAAACACCTTGCAAGGATTTGAATTTCTTTATAAAGGCCACCACTAATCCCTCATTACCCCACTTTTTTGGCATTTGTTGAAATATTTACAAGATTTGGATGTGGGCTTACTTGACTGGTGATTAAGCAGCGCAGGCTGTCCATTAGACTGCTAATGTAGCAAAAAGCGTTTGTAAAGTTTTTTTGCAGCGACCTGTGTCATTTTTTTGAACTATCATGTGTCCACTCATCACACTGACCTATGAAAGTCACAGTGCCGTGCAGCACCTACAGTTTCAAAGTGCTGTAAATGTGTGCAGTTAAAGGGATTGGACCCTAGCTTGCTGATGTAATCTGCTAATGGGAAGAAAAACATTGTATTGTTGTTGCTAAATGAGCCCTGCAGAGCCACAGCATAAGAGGAAACTGGAAACAGGGGGCTTAAATGTTTTTTTCCCCTAACTTGCTTACTGCCAGTAGCTGTATTCGAGTGTCTGAAATGGCAAATTTCCTCTTTTCCCAACCATTTCTTAGCATTTACTGACTGACATTTATATAATAACCCTACAACACACAAAAAAACATTCTTAAACACTTCTTTAAATAAATTAACTTAAATGAATTTTCAGGGTTTAGTTATTTACTTCTGGCAAATGATTTACTATTTACAACCAGGTATATGTATGTTATGGCTGATTAATTATGAAATAGAGGCATAAAAATTAACACAGAGACAGACGTTTAAAAAAAAAATGAGTACATTTTTTTTATCGACAGATATATTTCCACTGTACACCTAAAATGGGTCAACACTTTTCAAAATGTGCTACTTATTGCTGGGGGAAAGATAAAAAATAAATGAACCTAACTAAAAAAGAAAAGTTATTATATTGCTATAAATTAAAAAAAAATTAATGATCCTTCTGTTTGTGTCACAATTGTAGAAAATGTTTCCTAACTATCATATTGACCCAATATTTCTGCTGTATATTTGTGTAGGATTGTTTATTTGGTTCATCCTTCAGCACGTTTGGCTGCCTGGCTGAAAGCTGCCCAACCACATACACAAACTCATCCTCTGTTCACAAAATCACCGACTTTCTTGTGTTCGTCTCAGCTTCTTTCATGTCTTCAAATCACCAGAGATGTAAGACAGAGGGGCACGATTCTTTCAGACAATTTAACATCCTTACTACGAGACATGAATAGCACAGTAGCTTCTGTCAGTAAACCTCTCTTTGATCTGGTAAAGCTTCACGTCTCACCTTTCTTGCTGCTTTACTGCTTTCATGACCTCTCCTTTATTCCAGCACAGAAACATTACTGCGAACCCTGTTATCTTAAACTGAGACTGCACCTTGGCTTCAACGCTAAAGCTGAACCTGAAATACACTGACAGTTTTATATCAGGAATATACTTTGTAGACGTACAAAACAGCCAAATGCTTTGACCATTTTTCACAGAACAGGTGTCGAAAGAATCGCTTCAATTTTTTTGTCTGTGATATAAAGACCATATGATGGTTTATCTGTAGTCTGTTTTGAACTAAAAGCACATACCTTTTCAGAAAAGTGTATTTTATCTCTGCCATCTCCTCCTCTGTGTTACAGACACCCCTCTCAAAAAAGCAGCTGGAATTTATGTGAATTTTTTTTAAGTTGTAAAAATACAGCAACACAGACGTTTTAAGTAAAGATGCATTTAAACAAATGGGGTCTAAATCAGAGCTGAACACTCAGTGATGCGTTTAATAAGTGACATTTTACATGATGGTATTAATAAGCAGTGACTTGTGGTGAAAATAAATCACTTACTCCTGACTTCATGTTTTTCATTTGACTTTTAGTTATTTGTTTTCATTTTTCACAACTGTCCTTTTGTAATTGCCCTTTTTAGTGGCATTTTCTAGAAAAAAATGTCATTGTGACACCCATACCATATTTTTCATTTCCTGGAGGCTTAAAATAAATAAATAAGAGTGAGAGATTGTGACCTTTCAGTGTTGCTGAGTCTGCTGCCAGTTTTCACACCATGTGATGCATTCCAGCTCTTCTACAAATCTTTTCTTAGAGTTCAAACTCTTTATTCCTGCTATTGTCACAAAGGTCTAGAGTCAAAGTGCTCAACAAAGTCTCAAAGGTTAGGACTTGGGGGTCTCCCAGCAGGATGCAACACACCACCCCATTCAGTTCCTGTGTAATACAACTTTAATGGGATCATTAGTTTAGTTCTTATGGGCATGTTCGAAAGACTTAATGCATAACTATAAATAATAATGTCGACTCAACAACAGTGCGTGCAAGACCCCAGAACTAATGTGAAGCAGTTTTTTCTCATCCACAAAGTAACCACTGACACGGTTTGTGCGTTGTGTAATTAGCATGATCAAGAAATGGTTAATTTCACATCAATGAAGCATGAAATAAACTTCAAGTGTTTTAATTTATGTAAAGTAAATGTATGCTTAGGCATAAGGAAAAGTTTTCTAAAATGAACATAGTGTAAACTTAATGTCATTTACATCAAGATCAAAGAACAACAAAAATATCTGTCAACTAAATTTTGTTGTAGATTTATTTTACTTTTTATTAAAGCAACGGAATCGGGGGGCGGGGGCATAGCCATGATTCTGTGGATTTATTTAATACATTTTTTTGTAATTGTCATCGCTTACCAAGCAGCCAACCACATATAAAGATCATGCATAATGTAAAAGATGCCTGGAAATGAGATTTCAGCAAATCCAATGAAGCATGAAATACAAAATCTCAATGACAGACTTAGGATGCTGCAGGACCATAGCATAACATATTAAGACATTAAATGGAGTGTTGCTTTTTTGCTTGAGTTTTTTGTTTAATAGGTGGGTTACTGTTTGTGGGTTATTTGAAGTTTGCTTGCTGGTTTGAGATGGCCTGTGCTATTATAACTCAGGACATCAGTGGAGTCTTTAATTACCAAGGAAAAACAATATTTATTTGGATCATGGAAGAGCACAGAAGTTTCTGGGGAAATGTTAAGCGCCAATTTATTTGTGATTTACATTTCCCTTTCTTTTTTTCCTGCATCATAATTCACTTGTTGGCTTCCAAGTTGTCGTCAGTGAGTGGCGGGCGGCCAAATAACACATGAACGCACACATGGACTGCTGCAGACTGCACAAACCATGTAGTTTTCTTCCAATTCTAAAAAAAAAATCCTTTGCCATTTAGTTATAATTTTATTACCAGGAGCACAAAACACAACATAGCTCTAATAGCTCATCACCTCGTTAGTCACAGTGAAGTGTGAATACTAAAAATATACAGAAACAAACTTAAACACATCATGGCCTTGCAGACTTTGTAGTGATTTTTCTGCAGCACTGCAAAGAGTGGAAACTTACTTTTAACATGACAAACCAACTATGTAAATGGAAGCAAGTGACTTCAAGACTCATTTGTTTTCATGTCTGTCTCAGTTTATAAGTCCATGACTTGGTCAAAATGATCTGAACACAACATAATATTATGTAACGTATCACACTGTCCACAGTTTACATCTACGTTTGGGATTCTGATCAATTCAAGGAAGAATTTTTGGGAGGAACGCACATGGCTGCACTGCAGAAATAGGTCAAACTGACCTGTAACGTTGCAACAAAGTTTAAAGAAGAGTTTTATTGAAGAAGATACTGTTCAAAATTACTTTTGGCGTTATAGTGGAGCACAGTAATAGTTGTTCACAGTTCAATCTCCTAATGCTCCGATTGTCTATCAGCCAAGTTTGCCCAATTTGGTTAAAAGTTTTTCTGAGTGAGCCTGACTGGCTTGGAACTTGTCAAGGCTTAACACTTTCATTTAAAGTGACCCATCTTCTTCTCTTCAGTGAAGGCCATCCTTAAGAGCCCTTTGCTAAATTTGAGTTGTCTGATTATGTTAACAGAAGTTTTGAACTGTAAACAGCGGTTTATGTTGGATGAAACTAGAAGAACATATCAAATGCAGTGTTGTTTTTAAAGCTGGATTTTGAGCATCACATTTTTGAATTGATGTTATGATATTTTTTCCACTCTTAGCAGCTTCACTTCCTGTTTGAACGGAACGCTTGTTCCCTTGTTCTTCTAGCTTCAGTTTTGCACTCTGGCTTGTCACACACCTGATTTTAATTTCAATGCACTTTTTCAGCTGGGGTGGAGTGTGTGTGTGTGTCGGTGGGGTAAGATAAAGTGTGTGTTGTGGTTGGCGAACATGCACACCATAGTGGAGGAGATTTTGCACCTGGCCAGCACATGGTCTGGTTAGTGGGATCAGATATTTTGATATGTGGACGTTCATATAAATAAAAACACGTTTTTTGGGGTGTGTTTTATTTTAATTTTTTTACACACATAAATGCCAAAACTATTTTATTTGGGCATTTTAAAAGTTAATTATGTATTGTATAGGCCCTAAAACTATCATTTACATACAATAACTATTGTACGAATATCTGGCAATACTACTTGACAACCATCCTTAGTATAATATAGTGGGCATAACTTTAGGTCTACCATTGGGGGGTTATGTTCTCTGTTTATTTTTTATTAACTGTGATATCGGGCCAAAAAATCAAATGTTTAGTATTCCCGATTTGAGGTCGGAGCGGTCTCGACGTGCCAGCTGGATCACTCTTAACGCGCCACCCACGGCAGGAATATCTGCTCAGATTATCTTTAGAGCCATCACAATAATCTGGACGTCTTTAAGATTGTTGGAAGGGCAGAATTCGGCATATTTATCCTCCCGTCTGACGCAGCCCTTACGAGTTTGAGGAGTTCTTTTTTCATAGATCATGACAGACAATACAGTGCTAATGCTATGATTGCACTAATTTGAGTTTATTCAAATACTTAGTCTTTTAAATCTACCTGTTCTAAAAAATACTAGAGCAAATGTAGGATTAAAACCATTTGATGTTTTGCCCAAAATACAAAACTGGTTGAATTTTTTTTCAAACTTTCTCCATTTCACCTACATGGAAGGCATTCTCCTGCACAGCTGGAAAAGTAATTAATACTGGCTCATATCTCCAGACACTTGATGATAACAGCCCTGTCCTATGTGAGCCTCACTGCTTAGCAGAAACCAGAAAATGTAATCACTGAACAGATTTTGGCTTGTGAATAAGTGCTCTTGGGCAGCGTGTGAGGTGAATTTGAGAAGTATATGAGTATACTTTACAGAACAGGGGGAAGTCTTTGCCAGAGCTTTGCTTTGTGTAACCTAATCAGGTTTTTAAATTTCAACTGGATGAAAAATGTTTGATTCAGACTTGTGTGTGTTCCCTTTAAGAGCTTGCGTGAGTGTAATCTTGTGGAAGGACATGTTTACTGTGGAAGTCCCTGCTGCTCTGAGAAACAACTGAAGTGCTCACTGACTACCTTATGTATACTCAGAGGAGATTGTTTGAAATGAATCACATGAAGGAGGGGATTGGACATGTATACAAGGTAAAATATAATTACTCTATCACCTAAATATTTTGCTGAAAGATAAATAAATACCTTAGAGAGGAAATGAAACCCGACTATGACTTTGGAGACTCAAAAGAATTCATGTAAAATGAAGAAAATCTCATGAATCAGATTTTAAAACACACAAATATTGCAAAGACAATATGTTAAAGATGCCAAATAGGAACAATGCCCAAATAACTGAAGACACGAGTGGAAAATCTTCAAGTGTAAATATGGAAAATCCAATTATCAGTTTTTCCAGCAAGAATAAATTTAGGATACAATTTGTAATAACGACAAGCCACCAGTGTAACAGCTGTTGTTTGTAGTTGACAGGAAACTGGAAAATTGTTGTTCATACTGTGTGTGTATTTGTCTGCACTCATCTGGATGTCTGCCGGAGTCTCTGTCCACTCACAACATATTTGTGTTGACTTGCAATTCGCTACTTGGTCAAACAAAATAAAAAAGATCTAAACAGACAGTCAGTTTTCTGGACTGTCTCCATTGCCACAGCATGTTGCCTCATGTATCCAACCCATGTCTGAACCAGGAATGACTTTCAGCCCTGGGCTTACAGTTTAAACATGGTTTACTGAAGAAACAGCGCTCACGCAGGAACCCTGCCTGAGTGGTCTTCGTTTGTTTGCAGTGTTTATCAGTCAGTGACAAAGTATGTTTATATTTACGGTTCCAGTAGGCCTTCATGACCCTGTTTGCCCCCACTCACCCCTCCTTGGGG
>JARVJO010000330.1:20628608-20660336 GCA_031762555.1 Cynodonichthys magdalenae | reverse complement strand
TCCCCCCCCCCCCCCCCTTTTTTTTTCATACTGTGCAGACAGCAGCATCAGAGACTAATCCCGTTTTCTTCCCTTAGGAATGATTATTTCACTAAGAGTAGTGCTGTGAGGTTGTGACTGTAAGATCTTTGCAGTGTTTCCCCAACCATTGTACAAGGAGGGCTGCCCACGCCATACCAACCCACCTAACAAGCCCCCATCCATAAAGTTGAGGCGTCATATTAATTATTGGAGTAAATTTTGACCGATGTTATCTAATGTGCTATCACAATAAGTTTCAATATTTTCTTGAATGTAACTGAAATATTGTGTCACGGGGGATAATTCTCATAATTTCTCCCTCCCCTCCACTGCATGTCGTGCAGATCAAAGCATAAAACAACAACCGTAGTTCTGTTTTCACACCGGGCCGGAAAAACTTAGTTTTTTCTTGTTAACTGCAGAGATGAAAAGAAGATGTGGGCGTTCGCTTGCTCCTTAGCCCATCTTGCTAATTTAACAATCGACTTCTGCTATGGGAGCGCAGCAGATCATTTTCAGCAACATGTGGAAGCTCACCGGTATGGCAGGCCATTTTTACATTTATTCGGCTTCAACACACATTTCAGATATCTTAAATTGGTTTTATGAAGAGACTTATGTTAGTTATTTAGGTAAGAGATCTATAAGATTCAACTAGTGCAAATTATATTGCAGATGTTTTTATGTTCTAAAAGTGTTATTTAAAAAAGCTGCACTCCTACTACTACTACTACTAATAACTACTAATATTTCTGCTTTGTATTGTCATTCTGTTTTCAAAAATAGCCAAAGCCAATACTCTATGGGAAACATTGTTTTACATAGATGTTGAAATTTAGCGCTTTATTGTCATAAAACTACATATTTCTTTAAAATTGACTGCTAAATTGAGTTGGGAATGTATTTGGATTGCAACTCTCTACTTGCACATATTGACTCAAAATTGTAAGAAAATAGACATTTTTATTGGTTGCTCCAAGTGTTTGCAACCAGGAGACCAGCCACTGCTTTCTCAAACTGTACACATTTTTTCTTGTTCACACCCCCTTTTTCATACTGTGCATAATACACACCTCAGCTGGTATGGCTGGTATAACATAAATGATGTATCTTAAAACAAAAGAAAACTCCTCTTGCTTTGTTTCCGACAAATACCAGCTTGCATTATGTTTGTGTGGTGTAAAAAAATAGACTGGCTTCCAAATTGTCTGCTTTAATGTTGTTTTCTATTACCATGCATCTAGGACTATCAATACCTTTACACAAACAATCATACAGCCTAAAATTGTGATGTATTTACTCTCTGCCTTGTGTGTTCTCATTTCCTGCCCCTGAAAACCTTGGAAGTTTAATAATTCAGCACATTTCACAGACAAAAACAATTCAAGGTGATTCAAATCATAAATTAAGTGAGTAAAATAATGTATTACATTTCAAAAGCAAGTACCATCAACGCAATTATGTGTGCAGATTTATTTGATTGTGAAAGTGAGAAAAGTGGCAAATACATAAGGAGACAGGAGCTGAGAGACAGGTCAGGAACAGTGTGGCAGGCTTTTGGAAAATAAGAACAAACAGACAGTGTAAGGCAGGTATAGGTGTTTGTGGACACATGACAAGAGAAAAGTGTTTGAGGTGTGATGATCCTGTTCCTGAACTACAGGTTCTTTTATTCCCAACAGAAGATGCAGGACATAAAAGGACATGTGCCAGTCCACTACTAAGGTTTCATCTGCTGTGCTAGAAATGTCAGTCCTTCTCAGGCATAACCTACTGGCATCAGTACTTTTGTAGCAGTACTGTTAAAATATATACTGAATGTTGCTTGTGTTTTCTCATCAAAGTATTCTCATTGTCCATGTCATAAACATGTGTTATTATGTGTGTAAAAGAGATCATCAAGTACTGCAGTAAAATAGAGCAAAAAGATCTGCTCTTTGATCAGACTTTTTAAAATTTGATGTTCCAAATATGTTAGTCATTATTTCTAAAAAATTATGCACACTTTGAGTGTATCATTCTCTAAAAGACAAAAGGCTTTTTTTACTGGCTCTTTCTTATAAAGTAAGTTCTGATCACAAATTTATTAAAAGATAATTTGGTGACTGATTTGAAGCAGCCTGGTTAACACAGAAAATAAAACACTCATGGCACTGAATATGATTCTGTCATTTCATCTAACAGAATTGTGGTATTGTGGATATGATAACCAGGTGCAATCTGACTCTGCATCTACATCTGCACTTTGTTTGGGCATGCTAGGCTCAGAGGGTACTCTCCCACCCACTGCAGGCAGCTGTAACACTCGCCTAACCCACATCAGATCTCCTGTCGCCCCACGCTGTGCATGGTTCATATTAGCTCCACTCCCACCCTTCCAGGCTTCGCTGTTCTCTGCCTGGTTTGACTCACCAGACCAAGGCTCAGCCCTACTATTGGGTGCAGTAAAAAAGAGACGAGTGGTTGAAACAGAGCCAAGCAAGACCCTGACAAGATTTCCTCTGTGGGGGTCTCATACGAGGTCACCTCCCTCTAGTCTTGTTGGAGAATATACCGAGCAAGCTTCTAATATCTCATCTAACAGCCTGGACCTTGGGTTTATAGGGGTAACTTTAAAGGAGCAGGGATCCATCAGGTAAATGCAGTCATATCACTTTTGAGTGGTAATTCATCAGTTCTTACTGGAAGAAATGACCTTTTAACGTCAAATAGGTATCATGAATTTAAATAGTTAAAACAAACAAAAAGATTTATCTTTAAAGATATTAAATCAAGAAACAACATTAAAGGAGACATATGCTTTTAAATAATTTCTTTCTCTTTTTTTACATTAAATCATTCAGTTTTGGTCTATATAAAATGGAACTACAATGCTTTGGTCTGAATTCCTCCTTACTGTAACTCCACAAGCCCCTCTTTCACCACCGTCCTGAGGTGCATCTCAGATCAACTCACTTTGAGGCTGTCTCTTTAAATCCAGTTCACCCAGCCTTACAAGTTGAAACCAAAGTCTGACCCAGAGAGGAGATTGAAGACGACAAATTTGTAATTGGTAAGTCCAGACCTTATTTAGAAGTTCTGTTGCAAATTCTGTGACACAATAGTTCAGAAAATGCCATAGAAAATATAGAAAACTGAACAGGTTGAAAATGATGGCCCAAACAGAAAATAAAGATATCTATGTTTCACCAGGAGAAACTTCATTTAAATTTTCTGCACTTCTAGAGACTCCAAGTCCACAAGAAAATGCATTTAATGGCTAAAAAAATGGATTTTGCATGATACAATGTCCTCTTTAAATAAACGTATACAACAAATATGTTATTAGACACCTACTAAAATACTTTTTCCCCATACCACTAAATATCAAGATCACAAAAGCTTTTTAGATATTATATTTGTTATCATCAACTAACCATTGGCCTTTAGCTTGAAAAAATACTTCCATGTTTTTTTTTCTTCTTTGTTTGACCTTTGAAAAACAAAAAGGTTAATGTCTTAAGCAGCAGCCTCTCAGAGGGAGCGTCTGTCATTCCAGGTGGTCAGGGGTTAATGCCACATCAGCAGCACACTTAACACATCCACAAGAGTTTTTGTCATATTTGTCTTTTTGAATAGCTCAGAACTTTTTATGGGAATTGTCCTTCATATTCTGCTTTAGGAGTGTGTCAGCAATGATTTATCTGTGAGTGTATACCATGGTCAGCAACAGCTTTTGCATTTTACTTAAATATTTTTTTACAATATTTTTTAAACTCATGCATGGATAATATAATTTCAAATACTGTTTATATTGGCAGATTGGTTTCAAAAAGATCTTAAAGCTGTTTTCATGATGTAGTTACGTTCCAGTTTTGATGGCTTTGTGCATGTTTGTAGTCGCCCAGCTTTTCACTCAATGGCATTTTGGGCTCAGTTACATGCGTATTCTTGTATCTTTCCTGGAAATTTAAACATCAATGCAACAAGAGTAAATTTTTATTTTTGTTTACTATGTGAAAATTATAAAAAAAGTAGTAGTCAATTTTTGATCAAGAGCACATCGTGCACAGTATTAATTTATTTTTATTGAGCCCTCTTTCTGCCTTTAGATGCCTTACATCTTACCTCTGAACTCATTTAAGAATCCTTTTCTCCTTAAATGGTTGGACGCCTAATAACTTCCAGATGTAAGACCCAGATGAGAAACAGACACTTCAGTTTTAGAAGAAAGTGTAATGAAAGTTTTAAAAAATGCAGACCACCTAACTTTCAGCAACTGAAGTTTGTGATAACTCTTAAACTTCAAAGAGTGCAAGTATTAAATGACTTAAAGTTCATAGTTTCAAATTTATGCAATGTTATTGGAGATACATATGATACATAAATTGTTATGTAAAGTTCTTAAATTTGCATTGTAAACACATTACAAACTGGTGGAACTCTTACAAGAAACTGCCAAATAATCAAAGAACGTTTCTGGCAAGTACTAATAAAAAAATACATCCTTATCAAACAAATTTACTCTTGCAAAGACTTAATACAGAAACTTTAAGTTTGTTCTATTTTTTTGTCAGCAATGTGATAGAGAGTTGCAGAAAAGTGAAGAACTCGTAATGTCTTACTTTCCCATGTACACAATCTACTTTTAAGTGTTTCTAAATCCCTGCCTACTATGCAATCTCCCTTCTGTTCCTCTGCCAGATTTAACCTGCTGTTCTTAATCCAGTTCTGCCACATTTATGTCAGCACACCACTTATAGAAGTTTTTAAAGCTGCACTGCATTTATTCATGGTTAATTTAGTTTTCAGTGCTTCTACAGTATTTTATTATGTCAGAAAGTGATTTCATTTATTCTCTCATCTAGTTCCAAGGAACGAGGATGATGGGAACTGTTGCTTTGTGTGACTTTTCTGTAGTTAGAAACAACTTACTTAGACTCTGCACTTGTTGTCTGTCAAGATAGGGACATTTATTGAGAAGTATTAAATGTTGTCATATTTACCCTCCAGCATGTGTAAGATTTTATTAATGTTCATCTGGAGTTTCTGTCTGGGTAAGTCATTACCGCGACAGTTGGAAACCATTTTCACAGTGAACGACAGTTCTGGATGAAATGATCTGGCAAGTGGCAGATAACATTTTCTTTTTCTTAACAGTGTGATTAGGATAATTATTAACTTTGACAGTTATATTGTGTTTCACTAGGATACCCTAATTCACCCAAAGACACATCTGGACAGACAAAAAACCTGTTAGATCTGGAATACATGGTTCCTGTTGAACTCATGCAGAGTGAATTTCTTTGCATTTTTACTGTGTGAATAAAACTTGATTCATGTATGATTTTTGATGAGTTGCAGTATCAGTGTCAGTTCATTTTAGGTGATGCTTTTACAGCAACAATCATGCAAAGGATTATTAATGCAATGGAAAACATTGTAGTTTTTTTTTAGAAACTGCTTGGCTGAAATCACATTAAAAGATCTGCTTCCACCCCAAGTAATTATTTCACCAGAACAATGGTGGTTAGGAATGGTGGGGTTATCAGTCCACTGACCCTATGTCTTGCCCATTGTTTATTTCAGGTCAACATTTACCCTCTTCAACACATGCAAAGGATAAGGTGCCTCAGAGACAGCTGGTTGTCTTCTAGCTCTATGAAATTAACTGTGGATATTTATGTTCCACAGGGGTAAATCCTGATGTTTATGATTACCACTGACCGCACCATGAACTGTTGTTTTAACAGGTTCTCTTCATATTTAACCCCTCAACACCCCTACCCTGTCACAATGTAAAAATAAAAAATAAAAACAATAGAAATATACATCCCAAAATATTTTTATACAAATGTTCCTTTAAAAGAATGATCCTGGACAGCACAGAACAAAGCATTGTGTTTCATCTTTGTAATAATGCCTTGGGGTTTCTGCTCTGGCTTTGCATTGTATCGACTTACTTTGTGTACACACTTTATCCTTGATCGCAATGGAAAACAACAAAGCATCTCAGATGATACATGAACGTATTTCTTGTTTAATCCTCCATATCTACTAAAATTTTATTGCAGCTCTTAGGTTTGCACAAAGCCAGCAGGCATCACAGGGGAAATTTTATGTCACTATTTCACAGACCTTACTAATGTTGTAAAGACTTTTGGTTTTTGTCTGATTAGTAACCACCAAAATCTTTCACATGTGTTTGGTCCAAATCCAGACAATACTGTCTGTGCGTCATATGTTTGGTATTTTGATATTTTTGTCAACATTGCGTGGGTTTCTTCCTTCCACCGGTTCGGTGTGGTCTCTGTCTGCGTCTTTCGTGTGGTGGTGGTTGACATGTTACAAAAGTTTCTGACCCGCCTAGCTCCTACTTTAGCAAGTAGTGAAAGAGGCCTCGAGGAGGTATTTGCCTTGTTTTCCTCATCTCTACTTTTGTCTGAAGTGATGCCAGGACAATAGAGAGTAGTGTGCATGTCTTCACACCAGCTGAGACAGCTCAAAGCATCTCAGTCCAGATTTCTACAACTCGCCCACTCATTTGATGTCTTTGAGCCTACGCTTTCCTCTTTGGCTTTTCTGTCTTTAATGATCTGTCATCTCATCATTCTTTCACATGGTGTTTTAGATTACTCTTGTATCGTAGGAGTCCTGATTTGCTCAACTTATGTCAGCAAAGTTTAAATGAAAAAGCTAAAATCTCTGATCAGGGTGATGTGTTTTTTGTAGCACTTGTGTTGAAGCTTTTCATCCTAAATATGGAATCTTGTAGGTGGAGTACCTTGTTCTGTTAACTTTTTAATGAATTCAGTAGGCTCCCTTATTTTTGGTGGTTTTTCTATCCTAATCACTTTATTAAACTTAAAACACATCTGTCTGCACAGCATATATTAGTATCAAGTGGGAAGGAGGGGGTCTCAATCCTAATGAATGTCATTTAAGAAATGTAAATATCATCCAGTAGTTTCTGAAAATGTCTCTATATGAAAGAGATGATGCATTTTGTTTAAAGAGTTACATAACTTGTGCTTCACACTTTATATAAGCTCTCTCTGCAAAGTGAATATAAAAATATTTCCATTTTGATGTCATAGTACAGAATTAACTCAGTCTTGCTTCTATAATTGCATCTTGAAACCAAAAAAAGCAATCACTTACCTACAGTGTTTGTGTCTTTGCTTACACATCTAAGGTGCACTCATAAGACATTTGCACGCAGAGCTTGATTGATGTGTGAGATAATTTCCTATTTGGCAAACATTTACACATACACTCTGTCATTTGTAGCCTGTTTGAATTGGCTGTGGCACCTTCCTGATTGGCTGGTTTCAGCGAGGACTGCTTGAGATGGATTTGTTTGACTGGGCACTCTGAAATAGGAGCATGATTAAAAACTGCATTGCTTTTCATACCCCTAGCTGGCCTGAGTACTTTTGACTTTGCTTCATTCATTTGGTAATTTTCCCATATTATGGCTGCAAGATAAAGGTGGAGCAGAGATCAATATATACTGTATATGTACTGTATATGTTTATATATATTTATATATATATGTGTGTGTGTGTGTGTGTGTGTGTGTGTGTGTGTGTGTGTGTGTGTGTGTATGTACATCCTCTGTTGTGAATAATTCTCAATTTACCAGACAATCAGTCAAAAAAGTTTCCTCTGAAAGGCTTTTGAAATCTGGTTTTAGAGCCATGAAGTGACCCAGTTATTTTTGGATTTCCCCTGCTTGTTTTATGAAGAACTCATCCAAATGTTTTTCATCCCCCACTGATAAAACAGCTTCCATCATCCCTCACTCACAGACATGAAGTGTCAGGAAAATTCTTACGGCTGGTGTGTATGATGTAAGATTACGTCTGCATTTAAACTTTTTAATCTAGGGAAAACAAAGTTTGAGTAATACCCACACACTGCTATGGAAAAACTTATTTGTAAAACAACATGGTGGTTTTTTATATCAAAACCCAACCAAGATATCAATAGTAAATCTACATCCTACTGCTGAAGGTACTGTACCTACTTGTGTTTAGTTACTTTAAATTATGTTTCTGGTCATCAGTGTTTTAAAATTGGCATGGCAAATGTGTCGTGAGGGATATTTCCTTGATATAGTACATATACAGTAGAGCAATGCTGATAAAAAAAACAACTACCAAGCATGTTTGAAATGGGATTCTCAAGTGTCCAAGTAGTCAACATTTTTTGAGATGGATGATATTTTGTTGTGCCCTGATTGTTGAAGTGAAGCACAGTGTACTTTTTTATACATTATCTTTTCCCACTTTTTCCTTTTGGTGTCATGGGGGTCACTGGTGCCCATGTCCAGCAGTCACTGTGCAAGGGGCCTGGTACAATCCTGGACAGGTCACAAATGAGACAAACAGCCATTCACAATTTTACTCATACCTATGGACAATTTAGAGTTGCCAATTAAACTAACATTCATGTTTTTGGTCGGTGAGAGGCAACCAAATTACCCAAAGAAAAGTCACACTTACACAGAGAGAAGATGCAAACTCTACCCAGAAAGGTTCCTGGCTGAGAATTAACTCGGCAAACTTCTCACTGAGAGGCAACAACTACAACTGAGCCACCACCCAGCCCATTCCAAGAAATGCTTAGTTTATCACTTTAAGACAATGCAACAACCCTGTTTTGCCCATTGAGATTAACACATTCTCTGTTACTGAGTTTTTCTCAGCTTTGTATAACACAGCTATTGCAGAATTGTTTGATGCCATAGGCCATGTTTTGTTAGGTTGCCCTCATCTCTCAGGGTTTATGCTTTGTGGTTTAGACTTATTATTATGCTTATTTTTAAATTGCTTATGGCCTTTTGTGTCATGTCATGACTATAATCTTGTTTTACAAATTCTTTGCACTGCAGTGAGATGACACTGATATGCTGCTATTAATCTAGAAAAGGAATGCAGAATCTAAATTAGATTGCTTTAGGATGTTTACTGGTGGTTTGTGCAAATGTGATTATTTGGTTTATTTCCATACAGCTTATTTTCATTGATCCACTTACCTCAAGGAAAACATTTTCTGCTTTTCAAATCCTACATATTCCATCATTTTGAGCACAGTGAGAGAAGTATGACAGCACTGGATCTTCGTCTTTATTAGATCATGCAGTTATCTGTCCCTTCTTAACAGAAGCTCGGTATACTCATATTTCCACTCCTTTTTTTATTGGGTCAGCTATTTTCTTTATTTTTCCATTTTTCATACCATAAATTTAAAGGACGTCAAAGCGTGATTGTACAATATGTGGGTGTATTTTGAAAAACCCATTTACTTTGTGGTTGTGGCTAAAACTGAAAGCATAAAGGAATCTTCTCAAACAGCTCTCGCATTCAGTGCCTGCAATGAAGAGGTCAGATATAACAATGAAAAACAGTAAGAAATGTGTTCCTAGAGGTCTGTTGAAAATATTTGTTATATACTTGTTGGCTTAAAAAATAGAAAAGAAATAAGATATTGGAAATTATTGCTAAAATGCTCCCTCTGCCTTCCATTGTGCTGACACTCATCCTGTGAATACTCCCCCCTTTCCACACAAACACACACACACAAACAACCCCTGCAAAATAATAATATATTACAGTCAGCTGCAGCTTCCACACCTTCAAAATGGAATAGCTTTCTTGCAGTGCTCTTGGTTTCCCCTTTCCTCATGTGGTTTATTATTCTTCTCCTCGACTTGCATCCCTGCCAGCTTTACAACTCTCTCCCTCCTACACACCACTCACCCTCTGTTAGGAGTTACAGTCAAGAGTGTGGGCCATGCTCTCTGCTGAGTCCCCCGTCTGCCATCTGCTCAGGAAAGACGAGGCTGACTTACTGTAGCCAAACTCATCACCTCGAATGAATAATTTCCAACTACTCACAGTCATTCCAATGCCATCTTTAAAAAAGTTTGTGTTTGATGATAAGTATGGCTTGCCTTGTTTCTTTTGGCAGTGTTCCTGATGACTGTGCCGTCTGATACAAAGGTGTCTCCCTGCTGCTGAGTGTTGAAGCACTAGAGTATTTCTTCCCTCTAGTGTTTTGCTAAACAAATCCATGTATAAAACATGGTAGGAAGTGGAATTTTGATCAACTTGTGAGGTTTAACCCTTCTATAATGTGCAACTTTGAACCAGCACTTGCTAACAATTACACCACTGGTACCCAGGGGCTGTTCTGATTGCCCTGTTTACTTTGTACTGCCCTGGGAGATCCTACAGCATTCAGGTCAGCTCACTGGTTGATGGCTTGTGAGTTGCCTTTATAGTGCTACTGATTTCATCCCTGTGGATGTGCAGCATTAATAAAATCAGATCCCAAATTTGACTGAACATTAGAATGTATTACTCTGCACTGAATCGTAAAAGAATATATAAGTAAACTGAAGTGAATTGAATTAAATCCCATTGTGTGGGATCCCACCATTGTCTAGTTGCCCGTGTTACTGTCCCTTTCAGTCAGAATTTACTCATGAGGACAGCAGTATTTCCTGTTGGCAGCTCCTCCAGAGCCTCTAGAAGTCAATGAACATTCTGCCAATGATTCTCTTTCCCTCAGAGTTTGTTTCTGCCAAAGGGCCTGTTTGGCTCATGTCCTGGCTCAAATAAACAACAAAGAAAGAGTCCAAAGATGCTTTTAAAGGCACCTGGTATTGTGCTCTTGTTTCAGTTTTGTTGATGTGCCATTATCCTTACATTCCCCTACTAGAATAAATATTTAATTTGTTGCAGCTTCAGAGTAGTATTATTGAATTTAGAAACATTTACGTTTATTCTGCTCATGAAATCGAGTGTTTAACCAACGCGTGTCTTTGTTTTTGTAGGTGACTGCGACAGATGCAGACGGTGGCTCCTTTGGCTCAATCACCTACTCTCTTGGCTCTGGCAGTAACAGCGCTGTTCCCTCTCAGTTTAATATTGGCAAGGAAACTGGCCAGATCTGCACTACTGGTGTACTAGACAGGGATCAAGGGCTGGACAGTTTCGACTTTACTGTTACTGCAGTTGACGGGGTAAGCCACCTCTTTTTGATATCATGCTTAATATGAATCCATTGAGCCACAATGTAATCCTATAAACAGCCACCATGCTTATACTGACAACAGATTCAAGACAAACTAGCTGTGTAAAAAATATTCTGAATTCATCATGAAAATAAAACAAAAGTTTGAATAGCCCTTTGTGGTAGTTGGACTTACTCAACTATCCTGTTCACCAACTACCAAAAAATGGCTAAAAAATAAAACATTAAAAAGAAAATAAATAATTTTGGGTATGTTAAAGCAATCAGATGGAGAAATACCTCAACTGTCAGGCAGTAATAGTTTAACAAGCTGGGCTGTGGCCTCCCTCATTTTTGCCACCTGGTCCAAATAAAAAGCCTGCACAGTATTCTCTTTAAATGAAAAGTCCATGAAACAGATTTTGGTTGCTGTGGGCCCACTCACCCTACATAGGTCATGACATATTGCTCTTTCCCAGGGGAAACTATCAATCTGTGTTAGTGCTCAAATCTGTTGGAACTATATTTTAAAGGCTACACTGTACATTAAAACTTTTACTGGTTATACAGCCTTTTTATTTATTTTTTACTTTCACCATGAATAATGTAGTATATATACAGACACAAAAATGTGATCTAAATCCTGCTTTCAGGTGTTTCATCCTGCTTGTGAGTTGCTGTAAATAAAGGTATGACAAAAACACTTTGTTTCATCTGCAGGGTGGACTGAGCTCAGTAGCCTACATGAAAGTAGATCTGGTCGACATTAATGACAACAGACCCGCTTTCTACCCACTCAGCTATGCTGTTAGTTTGAGCACACAGAGTGCCCCTGGGACATCAGTTGTCAGAGTGACAGCCTATGACCCAGACTCAGGCGAGAATGGGAAAATTACTTACAAAACAGTACCTGGAGGAGCATCACCGTACTTTACGCTCAATAGAGACACAGGTTGGCAAAATATTACTACCTTTTTTTGCCCATTATCTGTTGTATTCCTTTCAATATTGATTTTTTTAACCTTCTTGTAGGTGTCATCTCTCTGTCTCGTTCTGCCTATGGGAAGGCTAACTCCGTCATTACCATGATTGTCACTGCTCAAGATGGTGGAGGTCTGTTTGCATTAGATCATGCTAAGGTTAACATCAGTGTGGTGGCAGGGCTGGTGGCACCACCTGTATTTGAGCAGACTCAGTACTACTTTACTGTATCAGAAGACGCCCTGCGTGGGACAGTTGTAGGCATTGTCCAAGCAAGCAGTAAGACAGGTAGGCAGAGCAGAAACATACTGTACTTTTGCTTCACTCCTGAGTGTTTATTTTATTTTCTTAATGCAGTTTTTGGCTACTTCTTTGGTAATACAATATTCTGTTTAGCTCCTTGTTCTGACTCTTGGGCTTTCCTAATTTTCAGGCATTTCCAAGGGTGTCTCCTACACCATCAGCTCTGGGGACCCTGCAAGCTACTTTACAGTAGATCCTGACAATGGAGTCATAAGAACCAGTCTGCCCTTGGATCATGAAATCCAGTCATCTGTTGACTTGGAGGTGCAGGCTCACAGTGGCAACCCCCCGGCATTTGGCCAGACTCGTGTCCACGTCACCATTGCTGACATCAATGATAACCAGCCTGTTTTTCTGCCCTCATCCTCTGAGTCCCTTCTTCTGCCAGAAAACACAGAAATGGGCACAGTGGTTTATCGAATCCAAGCTGAGGACAGAGACTCGGGTGTTAATGGACAGCTCACCTTTGATCTTTCCTCTTCAAGTGGAATCCAGAGGATTTTCAGTATAGATCGCAGCACTGGAGAAATCAGATTGGTGGGGAGCCTTTGCTATGAAACAAACCCACGTTACGATCTCTTGGTGATTGCCAAAGATAATGGAGTACCCCAGCTTAGTGCCACCTTTATGCTTGTGGTTCACGTCCAAGCAGAGAATGAACAGGGACCTGTGTTTGACACCCTCACCTATCGTGTGGAACTAAAAGAAGGAACACCAATAAACACACGCTTCCTGCAAGTAAGAGCTTTGATCAGAGAGATCCAAGGCTCAGGTCACTTGACTCCTTTGATGTATCACCTCCGTCCTGATGGAGATGCTGCAGGGTTTGGCATTGCTGCAGAGAGTGGCTGGCTGTTTGTGAAGAGTGCCCTTGATAGGGAACTGAAGGATATGTATATTCTGACAGTACTGGCCAGTGTGGGTCATGGACAGTTAAAAAAGACAGGCAGTGCTACAGTTCGAATATCAGTGACTGATGAGAATGACAACTACCCTCGGCTCACACAGGAGAAAGTATTTATGGCTGTTAGAGAAAACCTGCCTGCAGGAACAGGTTTTGGACATGTGTTAGCCACCGACAGAGATGCTGGCTCCAATGGGCATCTCAACTACCGCTTCCTGCATCCTGACCGCAACTTCCAGATTAACACCCACACAGGTTAGATGGAAATCTTATGGCTTGATTTTAGTGATAAGTGTTTAAACAACACAGAGGATTATTAGATTTATTTCACTAATTAAAGCAAAAAAATGTGCATAAACATATATTTCTGATGTTTTGAACTGACAGTGAAAAAAAATATTGAAAAAGAAAACTTCGAATGATTCTGATGTGAATCATGAAGGACCAGCATCAATATTTATTTATTTTTTTATTATTTTTTTCTTAAAAGCTGTGATCAACCAGTCACTGAGTCATCTCTTAAAGATGAGAGAAGAAAGTTGCCACCATACTCCCTGTCATAAATAAGGCACATAACAGTGACAGCAGCACTAGGCGTCTTGCTGGTCTTTAATTGGCCTGCTGAGCCTGTTAGTCTGTGGGAAGAGACTCATGCTCTGATTTGTGATCAGCGTCTGGCTGAGCTGTAAGTGTGTACAGCATCTGCCAATCTTTTAGAATTCTCTAATTTATGAGTGTGAGTTTCTGTGCATACGAATGCTTAAATCCACACACTGTGCATGTCCATTACTTCTGAGTATCATTGATAAAATCCTGGTGGCAGCTAAGTCTCTCATCATTATTCCAGTAGACTAGTGTTCCTGCTTGAACGCCGCCTCATCCACCCTCTTCACTCTGCAGGTGAAATAAGTACAAGGATGACTCTTGACAGAGAGCAGCAGTCAAGTTATCAGCTGGTGGTGGTGGTACAAGATGGTGGTTCGCCCCCTTGTTCTGTGACGGGCACCATCTTCATTACGGTCCTTGATGACAACGACAATGACCCTGCTTTTATCCACAGTCAGTCGGGCAAAGATATCATATTACAGGTGATGTTGAACATTTTTATGCCTATAATAATTATATTTAAGAACCTCATCGTTCAATTTGATAACAGTTCAGAGGGCTGTGATGTGATTATAAAACAAATAATTATGCATCTCCATTATCTGCAATTTTCAGCTTTGTAAATAAACACCTGCAGTCAGCTGGAAAGCTTACATGTTTGTCCTGTAAAGTGGAAATACAACAATACAAAATGTATACAAACATTTAAAAGTCATTACTGAAGACAGTCATGTTGTGATCATTTCAATTTATTGCATGTAAAGAGATATTTTACAGGGTTCAGCAAAACACAACTGCTCTGCTGATCCTCTTAAATTGGCAGCACAGACTAACATTAAAAAAATCAATATTTGATATTTAAAAATCTATTCATAATCATCCATATCCATGATGGGGTGCATTTATAGATTATTACCCCTCTCCCCTATTAATGATGTGTGTTTTTTGATCAATAGGTGACAGAAGGTCAGGCTGCTGGGGCTGTGCTGGGCACACTGCAAGCCAAAGATCCTGATGAAGGGGAGAACGGCACCTTATTTTACTCTTTGTCAGGTATATAAGTAATAAATTAGGTAACAAACAGTAAAAAGTAGTTATTGATTTTGTTTCTATGTACATCAAAGCACACTATTGTCACAATAATTTGTCATATCTAGTCATTTTACCATTTCAGGCCTGTGTGTTTTGTGTCTTTTCACATGTGTCATCTCAAGTTAAATGTTGAACTTTTTGTTTCTCCAAGGTCCCAGGGCTGAGCGTTTCTCTTTAAATGCAATCACTGGCGAACTACATTCATCATCCCCTCTTATTCACTCAGAACGAGCTGAATACTCTCTGACAGTGACAGCCACTGACAGAGGACTGCCCCCTCGCAGTGCCTCCTGCTCCCTCACCATTCAGGTCAGACTTACTGGAGTGCAGCCAGCGCAAACACTCTCACTCTCACTACACACCTATTTAATATCAAAGAATAGACTTAGGGCTGAGAGAATCCATGTCTCAGGGCCCCTCAGACTAGCTGCCGACATATCAGCCTCACTTCTGACAAGGTCGCGTCCCGCCCTCCTCCCTTTTCTCCTCTTGTGAATTTTCAAAAAGGAACTTTCTATCTGAAATGGAAAAAGTGGGTCTAAATTAAATACTCCCAGCTGGCTTATGATGAGGACCAGCTGTACAACACACTGATCAAGGTCATGCTCAATGACTTCAACACTTTTTTTCATACAGTAGTCCTTTTTAAAAAGAGTAGCAGGGCTTTACGTACACTCAACATGAAACACAGCTCTGATGACGATTAAAGTTAATATTTAATATAAAACAGAAATGGACACAATGAAAGAGACCTGGAAGGAACCACAATGTATAGATTCCTGGAAAATAGAACTGGCATATGAAACACTCCTTCAAATACAATAAATTTTTATTTCTTCCCAATAACATGAAAAAATTAAAAACATAATTATTAGCTAAATGGATTAAACAGTACACTATTTTTCTTGCCTGCTGACATATTTACACATTTCATATTAATCATCTTTTGGACTGCTTCTTAAATTCCCTCACTAATAAAATTGCTCTATGTCAATTTATTTTGGGAGCACTCATTTTCCTTAGATTGTGTAACCATTTTACAGCTTGTCAACAACTATAAGAAGTATTAATTAAATAATTTATTTTAATTTTGACTTAGTACTGTGGGAACTGCTGCTATTTTATTAAACATGACATTTTGTGTTTTCTTATAGAGGGCAGTAGTCTTTGAACATATTCTAAACAGAACATCAAAAGGATTTTAGGACTAGAAATTTATGTCCCAGTGCTAAACTCAAACATCTTTAACTGTTTCTCCCTTAAATGGTTTTACTTTTAACATGTATATTTGTCCTGGCAGTGAATATTAAGATTAGGAGTGATCATTTGGAACAGCCTTGTTAAGTCTGTCAAAACCCCTTGTGACTGGTTTCATTTACTGATAAAAGTAAACTCTGCTTTTGCTTTGTCTAAAATTTATAAAACTCCTTCACTTAGAATTGAAAATTTAAATCTTTGCCTTCAGACATTTTTAAAAAGGCCAACTGCTTCTTTGCTCAGTCCACTGATACACATATTGTGTTTCTTTTTTTTTTTGCAGGTTATCAGCATAAACAGAGTTCCCACTAAGACCAATGTACATTCTATGTTTTTAAACTCTGTGGAGGAGACAACTCCTGGCTCAGTTATTGGTTCTGTACGGCTCCATGACAGAGGAACCTTAGAAGAAAACAAGGTGACCTACACAGTAGTTGGTGGTACAGATAAGGATGGAACCTTTGTTGTGGACCATCTAACAGGCGATGTGTACTTGGCTTGTCCTCTTGACTTTGAGCAAAATGCACAGTACAACCTGAAAATTGAGGTGGATGACTTTTCTCAGATCCCTCCCAGTAGCACTCTTGTCAGCTTGGACATTGACATAGAAGATAGCAACGACCACACCCCTGAGTTTGCTGAGGACCCTATAACCATTGTCATATCTGAAAACATGGAGACTGGCTCTTCTGTCTACACTTTCCAGGCCACAGATAAGGATGGCAGTGGACCCAACAGCGAGCTGATGTACTCCATTCTCCACCAGTGGCCAAACACCCCTGGCCTTTTAACTCTTGACCCCATCACCGGTGTTCTCTCATTGGGTCACACGTTGGATCATGAGGTCACATCCTCATTGATCCTTGTTGTAAAAGCAACAGATTCACCCCTCAATGCGAGCCAGAAGCGCTGGGGTTCTGTCACAGCGAGGATGTATATCACAGATGAGAACGACAATCCACCAGAATTCATTTCACCAACAGCTGTCAGTGTCATGGAGGACCAGCCAGTGGGCTTTGTGGTGCTTTTTGTTATGGCTAGAGATGCAGACCAAGGGGATAATGGTCGAGTGACTTATAGAATCCAATCTGGCAACACTGGAGGGACATTCAGCCTCAACTCAAATACTGGTAAGTCAGTCATAGCAGTGTAGAAACTTTTATTTTCAGAGTACAAATTGATACAATGTTAGTGAAGTATTATTACCTCTGGGATTACTCTTTTTGTCTGAATGAAGCATCCATTGAACTGTTTTTGGTCATTTTATTCACTTTTTTTGCATTGCATTTGTACCTTTTATTGTGCATAAACAATCTTCTCAACACTGTCACCAAATTGTTTCTTCAGAGCACAAACATTTAGTACTTTGTTTACAACTAAGTATAACATTATCTTGCTTTACTTTTCACAACTTATTTCTCTTAGTTTTAGACTGAACACAGCAACCTGCCAAACATTAAACACACACACATGAGAATGTGCAAACACACGTGCACACACAACAACCCATCATCTGTTATTGTGGATCTATTCCCATGAAAGACCAAAGAAACTCCTGCTCTGGCTTCTGGGAACCATTAAAGAAGGGATCAGTTACGCATGTTTGTGTGTATGCATGTGTGTATTTGTAGGCGTCCACTTGCACATGTGTTTATGCGCTTCCATTACACTGCCACTTAGTCAACACTGACCTTGAGCTATTTGGTCCTGGGGGCTTTATTGTGGTGTTTGAGACACGTGTCAACGCTTGCTCCACCTCCTCCTTTAAGTCTTAACCAGGATGCCCTCTCAAGCACCTTGGAGGGATGGAACCTTTCAGTATCTGTCATGCATGTCACTTCTTTAACCAGGTGTGGACTCATCTTGAAGTGTTTTCATGCACACTGGTTATTTGTTAGAATAATGACAGAGTTAATCCTCTGAGCACCTGGTTGGCTCCTGTTTTGGGGGTCATTGACTGGACCTGACACCAAGTCAGCACACTGTTTCCATTACTTTGGTGTCACTGTTAAGCACAACAATGAAAACCATGAAGCCATTAATAGAGATTTGTATAGTCATAAAGCTAAATTAATTTTCATCACTAGTTGTCAGAAGTGAGGTCAAATAATTTCACTTTCACACTGAAGGGAGAGTGCGCTGTTGATGACATGGACATCACCTCAGTTAAAGACAACACTGCAAGGATTAACACATCAAATGGTTTTAAATAGATTCAGAACAAGGAATACATGTTGTCTGAAGAACCCTTGCCAGCCCTTACTCTACAGTTAAAAGTGTGAGCTCAAAAACCTCACATAGGCACGGAATGTTGGAATTAAAATTGTCATTTTTTTTCTCAATAACTCACTGTTGGATTTTTTTCCCCCATATGTTATCAGTGACCGAGGATCTGTCAGGATCAAAGAAGAATCAAATTTAGGTGGAAAAAATACCAGCCTTTAACTTTTACCAGACTAAAGCTTAGGGGCAAGTTATCTCATTCCTAGCAAAACACAAAGTGGAAAAAAGTACACTTGAAGAGGTTAAAACCAAAAACAATCCTGGCTCTCGTTGTCTTTAACAGTTGCATCTCATTTTAAGGCATGAAATTGAAATTGAATCAATGTGAGCTTTAACCTCTCAAAACGAGATAATGAAAAAGGCTAGGGTGCCCCTAATTTCTACAGAGCACGGCATGCCTGGCTGTTGCGTGTCTAGAGTATGTGTTTACTGCTTCTTTCTTGATGGTTGTGGTGTTCTTTAGTGGAAAATCTCGTAAACTGTGGCAAGGCCATTTGGGCTTTTACAGCAGTGGTGGTGGTAGCAGTCAGGTAGGCAAAACTGTATGTGTGGAGCATATTAGCTTTGATTTGGATTTCACACGGCAACTTTTCACACTTACTTTTTATATAACCTGAAGACACACCATGTTAGATTTACTCCTTTTGGTAAAATGAACAAGTTTTTTTATGTAATAGACTGTAAAATTGTAACATAGTTAACAAATAAAGGAAACTTTTTGTAACATTTGATGCTTGATTCATGTTTCTACAGGTTCTCTGTCTATTTTCAAATCTCTGGACCGTGAAGAGCAGGACATCTTTAACCTCACAATAGTTGCTGAGGATCATGGGATACCCAAACGCTTGTCCAGCCAGCTGTTGTGTGTCCATGTGATAGATGTTAATGACGAGATTCCCTGGTTTGAGGAGAACCTGTATGAAGCCCAAATTTCTGAGAATGAACCTGCAGGGACCACAGTTTTAACAGTGTCTGCATCGGATCTGGATCAAGGTGAAGAGTACAACTAACAGCAACTAAGTTCCTGACAGTTTTAGAAAATGTCATCATACAAAATAAGAACTTTTCAGATTTAGTCATTTTCAGAGAAAATGTTAATTTAAAAGTGAGGTTTTAAAATTTAAGTTGTATATTACCTTCATTTAGTTTTATATTTTAATATAAACTTGGTCCTAATGACATGCTGAAATAAAGCTAATAATTTGATTACAGTTTTGACTAAAATGGTTATTTTTTCTGACATTTAATCAGGACTCACTGAAAAACACAAAAAAAATCCTGTTTTTTTCAAAAACAGAATTATGTGCTAGAACATTTTAGACCTTAACAGTTGTTTTTAATTAAAGGCTTCACAGGAGGGTGCAGAAAGCGGGTGAGAACACAGAGAAAATGCATTACCCTGGACTTAAAAGCACATAAACCTGAAGAATTATAAACTTTCTAGTCAAAAGCAATTAGCAAAGTAAACAGGTAAGGTTGCCAGACTACTTTGTTTTAGCACGCAATCTGGCATCCAGACAGCTAAGGAAGTGTGTCATTGCCAACTGCTTAGACAGCAGATTTCATTCAAATAAATAAGAATACGTTCTAATAAAACAAGAGGTGCCTTTTGTCTTTGTTTCATGGTGATGCATGAATGACTTTTTTTTCCACTGTTATTTATTTGAAAAATTGTTTATTGTGTGTTTTCCTGTAGGAACCAATGCATATGTGACATATGGTGGTATTGCACAGGGAGGTTTTAGCATCAACCCAGTCACAGGTGTCATAACCACCTCTAAACCATTGGACAGAGAATCTCAGGATTTTTATGCTGTGACAGGTAATTTTCTTTCTGTTCTAAAGCACTACAGATGAAATTGGCTTTACTGTAATATATAAAATTAAGAGTTGTTTATTGCTATTTGAATTATATGTATGGTATTGTATGTTTTTATGTCTTGCAGTTTATGCAAAAGATGGAGGCCTTCCACCTAACTACGCTAAAGCAACAGTGAGGATCAAGGTACTTGATGTTAATGACAATGCCCCTGTCTTTGGACGGCTCTACTACAGCATTGATGTGCCTGAAAACCTGGAAGCGTTGGCTCTGTTCACCCTAAGAGCCACTGACTTAGATGCAGGAAAAGGAGGGAAGATAAGCTACATTATTGCAGGTGTGACTTTATTTGAGTGCCCTGTTTACTAAATGTTAAGTAGAAATGCTATACAGTTTAATAATTTAAAGTGGCAAGTTTTGAATGTCAGCAATCCTTTGCTCTCCCTGCAGCTGGTGATCCATCTGGAGACTTTCACCTTGACAGACAGTCCGGTGTGCTGTATACTTCAAGGTCTCTGGATCGGGAAAAGAGACCTGGATATACTTTAACAGTCATAGCCCATGATCTGGGCCAACCTCCCCTCAGTGGCACTGCCACTGTAGAAGTGACAGTTCTGGACATGAATGACCACAGCCCACAGTTTCAGAGCAGTAGCTATACTGCTGACATTTCCGAAGATGTCCCCATTGGCTCGCTGGTTCTAGAGGTGAAAGCCGTTGATTTGGACTATGGACTTAACAGCCAGGTCTTCTACTTCCTAAGCCAAGGGTCTCACAGCATGTTCATCATAGACCAGAACACGGGCCGCATCATCACAGCAGCCCCCCTTGACAGAGAAAAAACTGCCTCTTACTCTTTTGAAGTGTGTGCCACTGATTCCTCCCCCACAAACCCCAAAAATTCAACTGCTCACGTTACTGTCTACATACAAGATGTAAACGACAATGCCCCATTCTTCATTCAGGACCCACTTATTCTGAACATCTCCACCAGTAGCGTGTCCAGCCGCAGAGTATTGGCTACCATGAGGGCAGAGGACAAGGACTTTGGGGCTAATGGTTCAGTTTTCTATCGTTTTGCCAACCCTGTGAGGGGCTTTACCATTAATTCACTGACAGGAGACATCCAGGCCACAGAGAAGCTGCAGACTTTGACCCAAAGCCAGAGAACTTTGATAGTTCAGGCCATGGATCAAGGAAACCCTGCTCAGTCCTCCCTGGGTGTGGTTATCATTTACATAAGGGAACAAATGTACAGGGGTATTCGCTTCTCCCGCACAGCTAGAGATGTCAGTCTGCAAGAAAATGCTGCCAAAGGTTTGAACCTTTTATTTAATTATATATGTATGCATATATGTAGACAATAAATTGAATCAAGATGTTTCAACAATGAATATTTCTTTATCGTTCAGGCACAGTAGTAACACAGACTCAAGCCCAGAATCCTGATGGCTCTAAAACTGGTATCAGCTACAGCATTTTTAGTGGAAATAGAATGCAGTCTTTTGGGATCAACTCCATTACTGGTAAGTGCACCTATCACTGCACTCACTGCGTTACAGTATCTTCCAATCCAATTAGTCATTTATTTTGGCTTTGCTAAATTAGGTGAAATATGGGTCCAGCAATCTAAAGGACTTGATTTTGAAGAGACCCCTAAACTCCGCCTGGTGGTGAAAGCTGAGACAGCATCCTCCATCTCCTACATGGCTGTCAACTTAATTCTACAGGACATAAACGACAACTTGCCTCGCTTTCAGCTGCAGAACTATGTAGCATACATAAGGGAGGCACAGGGATATGATTTTCCCATTATCCAGGTGCAGTAGCCAGTCTTCTACTTGTTTATTATGGTTGGCTGTTGTTGAAGTGTGTTGAAGTGTGAATTTCTAAAACTGAAATGGAAAAACCGTCAAGTTTGGGAAATCTGGATTGTTTCAACACAGAATAAAGAGGCTCTAGTCAAAGTTCCTAACTAAATTTACTCTATATTCAGGAGTGCCATCAAATTTAGTCTATACACAGTAGCTCATTTTTATGATATCTTGACGTCCAAGTTCAGTTTTGCACTCAGCTCCAAGTTTTACTGAAAAACAGCTGTTTTTTTTGTTTCCAAAATGTGGTGGCCATTTCTTCAGGTTGCTGCTGATGACTTAGACCAGGGTCAAAATGGTCAGGTGACCTACTCTATTAGGTCATCATCCATGAGTGGCTTGTTTAAGATCGACCCCTTGACTGGCAGCATCTCCACTGCTGCCATAATGGACAGAGAGATCTGGACGCAAACAAAGTGAGACTTGATCTTTTTTCCTGTATGCAACTACTTGCCTTTACTCCTAGATGCTCTGTATTGTTAACACATGTATTATGTGTTACTGTGATGATCACAGTTTCCCCAATCAAAGCCTTGGTTATGTTGCATTAGTGAAGATGAGATTTTAAAAGTGTTTTTATTACAAATAATCAATGTTTTTTAAAGGAGATGATTACTGGTAGTTCCAAGAGACTTTCATTTGGATTATTTTTTAGAACATGTTAGACTTGTTGACATGTTAAATTGACAAAAGCTGCTCAGTAAGTTATTTTGTTATTGAAGGGAAAGAGAAAAATTGTAAATATTCATAAACTATAGAAGTTATATGGTTTTATTTGATGTCAGTGTAAAGGGTTATCTTAAGTTTTCTAATCACTTCTCTGTTTATATACTTTAGAGGATAGAACAAAAGGCACTATTTATTATATTTTAAACAGTATATAGCAAAGTAAAAAAAAAAGTTCAGATACTGATTTTTCATTATTTGGCAACAGGCTTGTTGTTGTGGCAACAGACCGGGGAACCCCACGACTGGCTGGCTCTGCCACGCTCACTGTGATCATCATTGACCTCAATGACAACAGTCCCATGATTCCTCTGCCTCGCGAGATCCGGGTGCCTGAGGGTAAGCTTCACAGTGGAAGTTAGTTGAGTGATCTTATCATAAAGCCTCCCTGGCAGCTTATTCAGTGGGGCTCAATGAGAAAAATCTGACCCTTTTATGAAACAAGTTATTGCCAAGGTTTCTGTGTTCATATCCTGTCTGTTGGATTGAGGCTTTCCAGAATATTATGTTTCTTCTTAAAAAAAAAAAACTCATTACTTTGACTTTATGTTTTAGTTTTGATGAAATCTTAATGTCACCTCTCCTTTTCCATATCTTTTCCATATTTGCTTTTCTTTTCACACAAAAACAGATACTCTCGTTGGCTCAGTTATCACCCGGGTAACAGGAAATGATGTGGATTCTGGTCCACCCCTCTCCTATTCACTACATCTGGATGCAAACATCCAAGGCATGTTTGGGATTCATCAATATGGAGGAGAGGTGTCTTTGACTGGCTCACTGGACTATGAGGAAAGGACGTGGTACACTCTGACAGTCCGCTCATCTGACTCTAAACATCAAAGCGAGGCTAACCTCACTATCCTTGTGGATGATGTGAACGATAATGCCCCCACTTTTACTTATGATTTATATCAGGTACAACTATTTTGGCACATTTTCATCATACCTTATTATTTCATCATTTTGAATACTAGAATGTTTGTTAAGTCAATGAAGTATTAGGAATGTACAGTATATTGTCATAATGATATGCTGTGTTTCTGAACAGGTGACTGTATCAGAGCACCTTCCAGCAGGCAGCTCAGTGATCACAGTAACAGCCACTGACCATGACTCTGGAGAGAATGGAAGGATTACCTACAAAGTAATGTCATCAACAAAGGGTGATTTCTTCATTGACCCAGGCAACGGTAAGATCATAGTGTGCACAATTTGAGTTGTTTCTAACCATGTACACTAAATAAAAATATTCTAGATCTTTGAGCTTATTTGCAAGAAGCAATCCAAAGAGAATACTTTGAAGCATCTCTATCAATAAAATGAAAAATAAAAACTGCATTTTATGTTATTCTGCTCAGAAATTTTCTGATTTGTTTATTGTTGTTTAATGCTCACTACATTGTGAAATGAACAGCTTCAAGAAACTATTTCCTAAGTTGAAGAGGACATTGAAAATACTTTTTATTTTCACAGGAACTCTCTTCATCAAGCATAAAACAGAACTGACGTTTGAGCATTCCTCCATTCTTGTGGTGATTGAGGCACGGGACCAGGGTTCTCCATCTCTGTCATCCATTGCCACTGTGCAGGTCCATGTTTCTGACATCAATGACAATGCTCCCATCTTCCACCAGTCAGAGTACAGAGCCACTGTGTCTGAGGATGGGCTACCTGGATCAACTGTTCTGACTTTAGAAGCAATGGATGGAGACTTGTTCCGGGAAAACTGTGGTTTTGATTTTGCCATTGCTAGTGGCAACTCTGGTAATGCCTTCCAGATTGAGAGCAGTGTGCGCTTCTTGGAGGGCCGGGGCTTCCAGACAATTGGTAGCCTGATCCTGTCAGAAAAACTGGATTTTGAAGCAGTACCAAGTTATAACCTGACTGTTGTGGTAACAGACCGTGGGATCCCTCAACATAGCTCCAGCGTACCTATCCTTATCAGTGTTACAGATGCTAATGACAACCCTCCAGCATTCAGCCGAACAGCTTACAGTATAGTTTTAAGTGAAAGTACCACAGCAGGGACCGAGATTTTACATTTATCTGCCACAGATCCAGATTCTACCCCAAATGGAGAGGTGCAATACTTGATAAGCTCTGGAGATGAGACACACTTGTTCAAGGTGGACCATTGGACTGGAGTCTTGCGACTGCAGAGACCTCTAGACAGCAATATAAAGCAATCCCATATGATTGTTATCCAGGCTACTGATGGACAAGGATATTATGATTTAGCTTCAGTCACTATTGAAGTAAACGACATAAACAATAACAGGCCCTTCTTCCCCCTGAAGCTAGTGACTGCAAGCATCAGGGAGAACCAGCCCCAGAATGCCTTAGTTACCATGCTGCATGCTATTGACCATGACAAGGGTGTCTTTGGAAAGCTGAATTACTACATGGCAGATAGCTCCAAAGCAGAAAGAGAAGGCTTTTTTATTAACCAAACATCAGGTGAAGTACGAACTCGCTCCATGTTTGACTTTGAGAAAACAAATTTCTTTCATTTTGTGGCAGTTGCTATGGATGCTGCCAATTATTCAGCTTCTGTAACGGTGCAGGTTTATGTCACAGGGGAGGATGAATATGATCCCGTTTTCATCTCCTCCGAGTTCTCATTTGAAGTGCCTGAAGGAGCTAAGAAAGGTCAGATCATTGGCACAGTACAAGCCAGAGATGAAGATGGAGGTGTTGATGGTATTGTCCTCTACTCATTATCAGATCATTCGCCTTACTTTGAGGTCAATAAATCAACTGGATCAATTTCTTTAAAGGTGGACAGTAACAGTAGACATGTCAGTCGCTCTAAAAGAGAGGTGCGCCTAATTACTCTGGACGTAACTGCGCAAAGCCCCCATGAGACTTCACGAACTGCAGTGGTCAAAGTTATAATAGATGTGAGCCATACCTCTTTTGGTCTCAGCACAGAAATTAATATGTTGCTCGTCAGTGTCATTGCAGTTTCACTTGGCACCATAATCATGCTCACAGTAGTTGCTGTGATGCTGTTTTTTGTTAAGTTGAGAAATCAGAAGCGTGAGCAAAATACTCATACGCACAAGACTATTTCAGGCACACTGTTGCACAAGCTTGAGGAAACAAAATTTTCAGCCAATGAAATCATTTACCATCAGGCTCTTCCTGGATATGCCTCTGATCAAACTGGCAACACTGGGGGTCCATACACTCGTGGTGGTTCCTTGGATCCCTCCCATTCCAGTGGTCGTGGCTCTGCAGAGGCAGAAGCTGCGGAGGATGATGAAATCAGAATGATTAATGAATATCCTCGGGTGTCAAGCATCACCTCTTCCATCCAAGAGCGCATCTCTGCCAGAGGTCCTGACTCTGGGATCCAACAAGATGCAGATCAGCTCTCAGATGTGTCTGGTGAGCCTTCCTTAGACTGGTTCAAAGGGAAGAAACTGGGCAGTGTGAATGGGACTTTAATAACTGGCCAGGTGCCAGTCTACAGGGATGATCGGGGTGTGTATGTGGGTGTGGGGCGAGGACTCAGCATCTCTCAGCCTAAAGACTATACATTCCCTGAGGATGGAAAGCCTCCTGTGGACGGCTCCCTCACAGCCATTGTGGCCAGTGATGAGGAGCTGAGGGGCAGCTATAACTGGGATTACCTTCTGAACTGGTGTCCCCAGTTTCAACCCTTAGCTAATGTTTTTACTGAAATAGCACGTTTAAAAGATGAAACTGCTCCTCCTCATCCTCGTAGGTCATTTCATCACAAAGCAAAAGCAGAGTCAAGAATTGATCCTCCGCCTCTAATAACGTCTGTGGCCCACCCTGGGGCCAAAACTGTACCTCCAAAGCCTGCCATATCAAGAACTTTCCCCCTACTAGCCTCTTTCCGAAGATCTCCAATCAGCACTGATGGATCCATCTCTTCAGTCGCAATGTCTCCAAGTTTCTCCCCTTCTCTTTCACCACTAGCAGCACGTTCACCTGCAATCACACCCTTCAGTGTCTCACAGGGACCCTCTGCCTCCTTGATTAGCACAACTGAACACAGTTTTGAACACAGTGAGGAGGCAGATTTGAGGATTTGAATTCTAGCGGATGGATGAAAACTGAGTCACTGCTGTCCGTAACGTCTACTGTATGGCTACAACTTGAAAGCATGAATATTGACTTTTTGTCTGTTATGTTCGCCAAGAGGCCTTGTGCCCAGTGTTAGTCTATGATCAAATAGCTAAAACTGTGGTGCTTCAAAAAAAAAAAAAAAGAAAAAAAAGAACAGTAATTACTGGCCAAAAAGGACAATGCCTTTTTATGTGTTTGTACAAGTGTGACAGCAACTTCTTCTGTTGTTTTTTAGTGTTAATTTGCACATTGAAAAAGAGATTCATTCATGATGACAATATTTTGTACAAAGTCATTGTTTATATTTTTATACTTCCTTGTGGTGTTTGACAAAAAATGCATTCATGTGTCAAATGATTACAAAAACCTCAAATTATACAGTATTTCTATATTTGTATATTTGCAGCCTTCATTTGTATTGTGTTTGTTGTATTTTATGTCATCTCAAACTTGTGACTTAACTGAAGCTTTTCACAGAGGAACGCATTTGGATTTTTGTATGAGATAGCTGTAAATATTTAAAGAGGAAGAGATATCTTTGCTATAACAAATGAAACATCAGTCAGAATAGAGAATTCTGTGACTATATTTTCTTGAAATCCAGTGTTTGATCTCACATCTAAAGTTAATAATGAATGTGAAATGCTGAAAAAGTCTTGAAGTCTTTATCACGCATCCCTTCGAACCCTGCAAAGGAAAACAGACTTTGACATCTGCTGATCTTACTCACAAGGTTCCCTGGCTTTAAATTCCCACAGCAAGCCTTACTGTTTTTCATACTGCATTGTAAAGAACAATGAGCATTGTGGAAAATGTAAAGTAGTCCACTCTAACCATACTCTAATCAAACAATGTAAGTATGAGTTTGTTTTATCATATGATGCGTAATAAGAAAAAAATACTATAAGCTGTAAAAGGGTTTTAAAATTTGGAGAAGGTTTCTCTGACTTCTGTCTTTGTTAGTTTGTGTGTGTGTGTGTGTGTGTGTCTTTGGGTATGTGTGTGTGCTTCTGCTAAGAAACTTCAATCAAGTCAATTCTGCAGCAAATTTCATTCATTCAGTATAGTGATGGAAAAACAGTTGTTATATCTGGTGTAAAAATTACATATTTTCAACTGTTGAAAGGCCACTAGTAAATGTTTTAGATACTGTACTACTTTTACACAGATGCCTATAATTAAATGTAAATGATCAGAAATGTGTTTTGGGCAGCCTCTACAGACTAAATAATGTGTCAGTTTATGTTAATAACTGGTTAGTGCTCATATTACTCAGTTTTAGACTTTATTACTTAAATTTAAATTTTGTTACTTGGTTAATATTCTGAAAAGAAAATACACATGAACACTGCCTATTTAATTGAATTTAATTGTATTTTATTTTATTTTTTATTTAACAGTTGCTGAGAAGTAACCAGCTTGTCTACTTTCATTCTCGTGTTTGTCAGTACTGAAGAGAAATAATAAAATAAATTGCCACAAATGGTTACACAGACCAATGTAGGCCTGTCCAAAAATGTTTTGAGCAAAAAGTGCCTGATTAAATCTCTTCCTATCTTGTTTTTGCCTCCCTTACATGTTTAATTCATCATTTTGCAGAATGTATATTGCATAAAGTCATATTGCAGTTTAGATGTGCATTTAAACATTACATGTATTCACAGCTGAAGTGTTTGGGATTATGATAAAGCTTTTTATTTGCAGACGAAATAGCAGGTGTCCAACCCTTTGAGTCAGGCTCTTATGCACACTGCTGTTTTGTAGATTTAGACCTTTCACAAGAAAGTGTTTCTTCACACCTCTCAAATGTAGTTGTGTCTAAAACTCACCAGCAAATCTGTCTAAAATAAAATCTTGCAGCCAATATTTAAAAGGTGAAAGGATGAACCTAAAATAATAGCCCTAAACAAATCTCAGCAGTTGATCTAATCCCCTTCTAGTAAATTATGTTTTTGTGTCCACACTTGTTATTGGAATTGACTTTATACCTTTACATATAAAGGGCAAGAGAATATCGCTGCTGTCCATTTAAAACAGAGCTGAAACTAATCAGTGTTGTTTTCTTGTGCCAAGAGCTGCCTCTTACCAGTTATTGGATTCAGACATAAACCTGGTATTCTGAGTAATTACACAAACACGCCAAGGTAAACTAGGCTGTCTGTTTTTCCTTTCTCTTTTTTTTTCCTTAGGTTGATGATACAGTCAGACGCTAGTGTCATAGCAGACTCAAGTTATAAGATGAATTCTGTGACCCAAACCTTGGATCAGAGGCCAGTATATACACAACAGAACTCAGATGATATGAGTAAGAGGGCAAAAGCCAGGTCATTACTCAAGCCGAAATTAAAGACTACATGTAAACCAAGTGAAATATATCATTTTCCAGTCAACACAACTTGGATACACAAAAGACTGCTTGGTTAGCATGCAGTCTTCAGGTTGGCCTTTTCCCCTCGATGACGTACTCCCTTAACTTCTGAATGTCTTAAAGACTTCAGCTGTAATATGTGTTCTTTTAAAGTCCATTTTTTTGATCCACCACCTGCAGTGGTTAATCTAAAACCTAACTGTATTTGTTTAATCTCACCAATTAAATATATATATATATATATTTTTTTTTTCTTTTTTAATTTTGGTATGGGGAAAGCCAAAAGGGAGCCATAGTGTCAACGTTAAAATGACAATAAATGTACAAGCTAACCAGGAGTGTGGATACTAAAAATATAAGCATCAGTGATTTTTTATTCCAGTTATAATCCTTGCGGTTAAATCACTTCAGACAGGTTGGTAGTGTTACTGATAACAAAGAGAACATTGTAAGAATACCATCCAGGTAAACAAGAACCAGGAATATACTTAGTATTCTTGAAGCATGCATTGTGTTCTCTTATTTATTAAGCTGTCTTTGGTTATATTGTTCACGCTTAAAGACAAAACAAAGGTTAATTTCTGAAGACCTTCAACAGAACTATGTTGTTATTGTTGTGGATTAGTTCCACACTTTGATCAAAGAATTATGCTAATCAAGTTATTTTACTGTGCTGCTCCAAATGAAATCTTTTTGTATCACATACCTCTGAATAGATGCAATACTGTCTTTTTTCTTGCAATACAACAAATGAAAGACTTATTCTACACAGGGGGCACCGTGTCCTTTGTTTTTTGCGTAGCTTAACAGTTAATGCATTTCTCGTCTCAGCTATGTGACTACTTTTTGATGAATGTATTCACTAAAATAGTGGTATTTCATGTTCACTGAAGTAAGGAATTGGCAAATGCAAAGCTTTGTCCTTTTAGTTCTAAGAAAATAAATAATGCCCATAATAGGAATAGGACACCTTGTCTTAACAAGGTGTATTAATAATCAAATGCTGAGCTGGAATTTCATGACACATTTGTAAACCTGAAATGATGGATGCAAAAGGACACTTCAGGATTAAATAAAACCTCATCGTGCTCTGAATCCAGGTAACAAATCACTGATCACTGATTACAGAGCACTTGAGAAATTAATGAAGTGATGTTGCTCAAAACAACATGCAGTTTAGCCACAATTGAAGCTCTGAAAATAAAGGAATAATCTGTTGTTTTTGAGGTAATGTTTTGTCAAATTGTTATCAGTCCGGACATCAGTCGTTGGGAACAGTCTATGAAGGCAAAAGTAATTGTTCGATTTAGATGAATAGCTAGCCAAATATGAGTCTGTTTTATTGTTTTTCAGGCTTATAAAAAATTGACATGCCGGTGTGAAAAAATACTGCATTCATTAATTGTTAACCTCTACGCTTTTGCATAACATTTGGTTAGTTTGTCACAATGTTATATTAATGTGTGTGTTACTACATGAATGTTTGTGTGCTGAGAATAGACTCACAGAAAGTGTATAAGCTGATGATGCTGAGGTTGTGTAAGTATCAGTTCATCTGATTAGCAAATCGAGTCAGTCCAAATGTTTTCGGATAAATTGTCTCCATCATCAGCATTCATAGAGCAACTAGTATGTTCATTTGAGAAAACAAAAATAAATTACATAAATCTTTCATGCAAAAGTGTAGAGGTTTACTATTAAACTCAAAAAAAATCTAAATTTTTGCATTGGATTTACTTAAATATATTATGTCAACAGGTTCTACTCAACTGAATTAATAAATCTAAAGCAATCTTTTCACTTACTTAATAAGTTAACATGAAGTAATTGTGTTAGATTTACTCAATTCAGTTAAGTGGATAAAAAAAAATTCTGTTTTTTATGCTTTTTTTTAATTAATACATTATTTCACGTTATTTTATTACATTTCTTTTGAGCAAGACTTGTTTACAAGCTTAAAACTATATATATATATATATATATATATATAAACAGCCTGGACAAGCCTTTGTTGTTTTCCTCCATCCATGATACATGGCTGATGTCATACTATAACATTTATGCTTAAAATTACTTTTAAAATGACTAAAGTATCCCTTTAAATTAGAAACTTAAACTCTTTTTTTGGCATTTTGAACAGCTGTTCATTTGGTCACCTAGCTGCTTCTGAATCATTGTATTAAACAAAAAGAAAAGAAAAAATTTATAAGCCAGAGCCCTTTCTACGCGGATACAAGTGGCCGAAATGAGTTTCCTCCGTAGGGTGTCTGGGCTCTCCCTTAGAGAAAGGGTGAGAAGCTCGGTCATCCGTGAGAGACTCAGAGTAGAGCCGCTGCTCCTCCACGTCGAGAGGAGCCAGTTGAGGTGGTTCATCTGGTTAGGATGCCTCCTG
>JARVJO010000330.1:20594464-20619790 GCA_031762555.1 Cynodonichthys magdalenae | reverse complement strand
CCCCGACAACATAGCTCCTAGGATCATCGGGACACTCAAACCTCTCCACCACGATAAGGTGGCAGCCCAGGGAGAGCAAAGATTAAACGGTGGCTTCAAAATCTTCTTCTCTTGGGTTAAAGGTTCTCCACACGTAAATAACAGCAGCCAAAAGAAACTCTAGTGTGAATGTGCTGCAGAGGAACAGCAGAGAACAGATCTGGGCCCTCATGTATAAACGATGAGTATGCATAAAAATCGTTGCGTGTGCCAGGTTCTACGCTCACCCTTTCAAAACCAATGTTGCGTGAAACAGTGAGTAATTATACACACATTTTTCACCTGCCGTGAGAATGTGCGGCAGCCACGCTAAGTTTTTCAGTCGACAATTTTAACCCACAAAGTTATGAATCGGAACTGAATCCACAGAAGTATGACTCTCTGCTGTTTTCTGTTTTCTGAACACAGTGTTGTACGTTTAGTTTGAGCTTTTATTGTTTAAACCTGAAAAAAAAAAATAAACTAAAAAAAAACCTAATCAATTAATTTGTATGCTTAAAGATAGAAAGATATATTTTATAAATTTTGTAGCCCAAAATATTTAGTTAAGCATACAAATATGTTTACTGTCATTGTGTTTTTTAGGCAATGTCCTGATGCATCTTTGTAATCCAGGTAGAAACAAACATTAAGTTTTTTATCTAATAATATTATATTTCTTAATTACATTATGATAAATAACTGTTGGTCTGGATAATATTTGTAGATATTCAAATTACTTTATTAGTCCCCACTTCATTGCTGATATTCTGTTGTATCAAGAGTGCTTAATAGAATTTCATTCTCTACAAATAATATCAACACCAACAAGTAATCCTAATGTATTTTAGAAATATTTTTTTTTTAATACACAATGACAGTGATCACATAAATATTCTGGGCTACAAAATTTATAAAATATATCTTATTATCTTTTGCTGATTTAATATGTCTAAGATTTTGTCACTTCCTTCCTTGGTTTAGTAGATTTGAAATATGAGCTTTGATTGGATGAAAAAACCTGTCTGTGATTGGCTGGTGATGTGGATCAACTTTTGTGTTGCGAGCACAGAGACGAAGCCACGAGCGAGCAGAAGGAAAGTTGAGAGGAGGGAGGGAGCTGAGCACGAGCAGGAACAGAGTTGAGCAAGGAGAGAGGCAGCCGCATGAGCATATGTGTGATTTGAATGCGCATGGTTCAAATTATTGTTTCTTCATATTGATATCTGCTCTCAAATCAGTGTTGCTGTGCACTAAAGTGGATGGCACAAGTAAAACGCCATACAACAAAATCTCTTTGAATTATGTTAAATGGCGACTTGTACTGTAAATAGAATAATTATTTTAGATTTTTACTGTAGGATTTTGGAAATACATGAAGTCAAAGTACCTCATATTAAGTATATGTGTTTTTGTCATATTTAGGTATTTTGTTTCTCCAGAACCTTAAGAGGGGACAACAAAATCTCTTTGAATTATGTTAAAAGGTGACTGTGTTGAAGGGTGGCTATAATTCCTCATTTCACCATCTGTGTCGCAGCTCATTTCGCCAGCTCCGTGTCAGAGCTGGCGTGAGGGACCGCACACTTTTCACGCCAAGTTTTGGTTTTACAAATCACAGCCTTTGCATGAAAAGTGGCGTACGCAAGTTTCTGGGCTCGTTTTGTGCGTACGCAAGCTTTAGAAATCTTACCTGAGGTGATACACCTTCTAAAAGCTTTACATCAAACTACGTCTGCTACTCTCTAGTGGAGACATTATGTTACTGCAGGAAACCAATTAATTCTTCATTGTATCATTGAATCACTCAATCATTGAATACCTGCTTGTAAATACTTAAACTATCTGTTATTAAATGATGACAGCAGAACTTCCTAATCTCTGTTTTCATTCTTTACCAGGCTCTTATTTTATTCTACAATCAGTACATTTACATCTCTCATCCTGAAACGCCCTCTGTGGTTGGCATGGTAACATCATCCAGTAGGTCAGAAGGAAGAATGTGAGACAGCAGGGGGCGACGGGTCCCAACGGATGAAACAATCTGAGCAGAGCGAATCTCACTGGTTGTCATTAGCAACGAGCTCTGACCTTGCTTTTAAATATGCTAGACTGAGTCAAATACAAGTTAGAAAAAAGTCTACTTTATTTTTTTTATCAAACTGAGATAAAGAGATTGTTTTAACCTCTGATTTTTACTGAGAAAACCAGCTGTGTTTATGAAATCATATAAAGTAAATATAAATTTCTACCATAAACTGTTGTCATAAATAAAAATAAACTGTAGTTGATCATTTTTACATTTCTAAAACACTAGTTGTCAACATCAGGAAAATTTGCAGTTCCTGAAAGCATGAACCAGAGTAAGAACACCTCTGAGCTGAAGCTGCAGATGTTTCTACATCCTGCAGCCACACACACAGATATGATATCAGCCTGTTTTCAGTGCAGCTGCTGAAACACATCCTACTCTCATCATTCTTCTGCTTGTTACCAAGCAACATGATGACATAAAAGCTGAGGGAAGAAACAGAACGTGTGGGCAGAGCAGGAAAGGATGCATGAAAAGAAAATAATTCACAGTAACTAGGAGAGGGCAGAACCCTGCTGGAAATAAGCAACAAATTAAAAACTATGATTTTTTAAAATACCTCAAAAAATGTAAGGATTTTTCTTTGTTTTCTGTTGTTATTTTTTTACAAGTTGTAAAACCTCAGTCTGATGTCACTAGATTGTTGAGCAAGCTGTAAAAAAATGTGATACAAATCTTTTCTCAAAATAATTACAAAATCATTATAGGCACCTGTTTTTTAAAAATCTGACCCAACGGTTTGAAGTTTAACCAGTTCAGTGTGCTTCCAATTGAAAACTGACACAACTTCTCACATTCTCAGACAGCAGCAGACAGAAGGTTGGACCCTAAGGAAGTAATAAATAATAAAATGTTATTTAAAGATCCAAACAGAATCTGTCTCTGTTTAATGGATAAAAAACAGACAGTTTTAGAAATGTTAAATCAACCTCAGTGTGTCAGTCTGACAGAACCAATGGATGAGTCTGACCACAGACAAAAGATAAAATTAAAATTATAGCTCATAGACCAGAGTGTGAGAGTATAAGGTTAGCAGTGAACTCTTCCTTTTTTTTTTTTACCGTGTCCTAAACGGCAATGTGAAACTCAGGATTGATGTCTGAGTGTCCAAATGAAGCCCAACAGTTTTAGTTTCACAAGTGCAGCATAATGGCATTTCACCACTATGCTCCACTTGATAAATATTTAAACTATATTATAAATTCTTTTGAGATTAATTCGTTATAATGAACACAGAGACAGAAAAACTAAAAACTAAGAAGATAAAGACGAGAAAAGTGTAAAAAAAAGACTGAAAGGGAAACAAGAAAAAACGAGAAAGATGCATAAAGAAAACACAAGACAACACATTAGTAGTAGCCTCAGGATATTATTTTGCAACTCATCCCCCCACTCTTGCAGACCTCCTGGATTTTCCTGTTCCTATATATAAGAAATCTACACCTGCAAATAAAATCACCTCCGAGTCTGGTTTCTGGTTCCTCTCATTTGGACACTTCCCATTCCTTGTCACTGAATACTCAAAATAAACATACCAGCTTTGTCTTTTAGAATTTATTATAAAAAATATAGAAAAATGAACCATGAATAAAAACAGGAGAAAAAAAAACAACATGAAAGACAACCAAAGTGAAAATTCTTCTAATAATCAATTGACAGGTGACCCATGTTAAAAACCTATAAAGTTTTTCACAAATTGGAGAGAAGAATGTTAAGATCTTGGTCAAATTAAATATTAATGACTTCATTTTTTAATTTTTTTAGACATTTATCCATCCATCCATCCATTCATTATCTTCTGCCTTATCCGAAGTCGGGTCGCGGGGGCAGCAGCTTGAGCAGGGAGGCTAAGACCTCTCTTTCCCCAGCCACCTCTTCCAGCTCTTCTGGGAGAACTCCAAGGCATTCCCAGGCCAGCCGAGAGACATAGTCTCTCCAGCGTGTCCTGGGTCTTCCTCTGGGTCTCCTCCCAGTTGGACATGCCTGAAGCACCTCCCTAGGGAGGCGTCCAGGAGGCATCCTTACCAGATGTCCAAACCACCTCAACTGGCTCCTCTGTATGAGGAGCAAACGGCTCTACTCTGAGCCTCTTCCGGATAACTGAACTTCTTACCCTATCTCTAAAAGAGAGTCCAGCTACCCTGCGGAGAAAACTCATTTTGACCGCCTGTATCCATGATCTTGTTCTTTCAGTCACTTCCCAAAGTTTGTGACCATAGGTGAGGGTAGGAATGTAGACCGATCGGTAAACAGAGAGCTTTGCCTTACAGCTCAGCTCCCTCTTCACCACAACAGACCGGCACAGAGTCCGCAAAACTGCTGAAGCCGCATCGATCCGTCTATCAATCTCACGCTCCATTCTTCCCTCACTCGTGAACAAGACCCCAAGATACTTAAACCCCTCCACTTGAGGCAGAACTTCACCCCCAACCAGAACCACATCATCGGCAAACAGCAGAGATAAAATCCTGAGGCCACTGAACCAGACTCCCTCTGCCCCCTGGCTGCAACAAGAAATTCTGTCCATGTAAGTTATGAACAGAATCGGTGACAACGGGCAGCCCTGGCAGAGTCCAACTCCCACTCTGAAAGGGTCCGACTTACTACCGGCAATGCAAACCAAACTCTCGCACCACTTGTATAGAGACTGAATGGCTCGTAACAATGGACCAACAATCCCATACTCGTGTAGCACCCCCCACAGTGTATCTCGAGGAACACTGTCGAATCCCTTCTCCAAGTCCACAAAACACATGTAGACTGGATTAGCAAACTCCCATGACCCCTCGAGGACCCTAGTGAGGGTAAAGAGTTGGTCCAGTGTTCCACGGCCAGGACGGAACCCACATTGTTCCTCCAGAATCTGAGGTTCGACTATCAATCGGACTCTCTTCTCCAGTACCGCTGAAAAGACCTTATTGGGTAGGCTAAGGAGAATGATGCCCCTATAATTTGAGGACACCCTCCCATCCCCCTTTTTAAAGAGAGGAACCACCACCCCAGTCTGCCAATCCAGCGGCACTGCCCCCGATGTCCATGCGATGTTGCAAAGGCGTGTCAACCAGGACAGCCCCACAACATCCGCCCTGATTTCCTCAGGGCGGATCTCATCCACCCCTGGAGCCCTGCCACCGTGCAGCTTTTTAACTACCTCAGCGACCTCAGCTCTAGTTATGGACAGACCAGCTCCTAAGTCCTCAGACTCTGCTTCCATAGAAGACGTGCTGATGGGATTCAGAAGGTCTGAGAAGTATTCCTTCCACCTCCCGATGACATCACTGGTTGAGGTCAACAGCACCCCACCTTCACTGAACACAGTGTTAGTGAAATAAGTTCAATCTTTCCTTTACAAAATGCATGACGCTCGCCGCCAAACGATCAAGTGTTATCTGTTTTTGCTTAAAGTGTTTTTTGTGGAGGTCAGCAGCTACCACTGCACCAAATGTATTTCAATGTGTTGTTGAGGTTGACTCGCCATTTTGAATTGGGCTAGCTCCAAAAATATTTAGATGTAAATCCAATCATAACTTTGCCTGAATTTCACAAAATCCATCTTGTGGTTCAGAAGACATTTTGCCAACAGACAGGATTGATGCCACAATGCACACAATAGCACTCAGAGTATGTGTTGGGATCGTTTCTCACCAAGTTTTACTTTAACATTTGTAAAATTGTCCAGGTTATAGTCATTTTTGTGGTTGTGAAGTTTGCTTAACTGTGGCAACCATCTTGAATTGCATTAGTCTTAAAAGGTATTGCATTTTAAATGTCTTTTACACGTACATTTGCTTTTTGAGAGTTTATATAAAACCTATCCACTTGATGGGATGTTTTGCTAGTTCTGCAGCCAAATGAACACACAGACACAGACACAGACACAGACACAGACACAGACACAGGCAAAAACATTATCAACTTCATCTTTGATGACGGGCAGTCAATGGATAATTGGATTTCATTACACATGCAAAATGGTAAACTTTTTCTTCTTTATTCTAAAGGAAGCATTTTGCAAAGTGTTCTTTTAATCAAATCAACAATTGTTCTCAGATCTCTCCCAGGTTTGAGCAATATTTCATCTGGGATGAATGCTTATCTTTAATCCATTTTTCAGTTTTAATGAGGGCTTTTGTGACTGCATTTTCAAAACCTCAAACCCCTACTGCATTTGTTACCAATAAATTTCAAAATATGGTCATAAACATCTTTCTAGAATGTCTAATTTATTGTTGTGGGGAGGGAAAAAAGCATAGCAAAATTAGAAGCTTGCATCACAAGATTGCATGAGAAAGTAAGTAAACAGTATAAAAAAAAACTAAACATGGCCTTTCGTGCAAAACCTGACCACAGCTTCTGTGGACCAACCAAAGGTAAGATTCATGAAAGTAAAAAAAGGCTGCTTTAACACTCACTTAAAATGCCAACAATCCTTTACGGGATTTTGGATTCCTAAATTGCTCTTGCAAATTTTTTGCAGTCTAGTCATCTTCTGATTATGCAGGTGGATTTCAGTGGAAACATTAGAGCAAAGTTGTATTTTTTTATGGGGACAACTGCTCTCACGCCATCTACTCAAGATCATTTTGCTTGCTGCCAAATTTTCGGCTTGTAATATAATCTGCTGTGAAAATTGGGGTAAAAACTATTCTAATTGTCTCGCTAAATAATTCTGTGGCCTTTTTTTTTGTTTGTTTTTCTTTTTTGGCTTTTAAGATATAACTTCTTTCAGATGTGTGGGACTTGGCCTAAATAAATAATATTTGAAAAAACACTTTTGACAGCTAAGTGTTTATTCTCAAATCAACACCTTCAAAACCAGGAAGATGACAGAGAAAATGGAACCAGTCTTTGTGTCAGCAAGATTTCATTTAAAAACATCTGTCAATCAAAAACATTTCATTGCTTTTACAAAGTAGTATGCTTCTGAAATATATAAATACTTCACAAAGGTGCATTCTTTCTTTTTCACTGTTGCCACCCAAACATGAATGCATTGATATTATTTCCATACGAGTAACCATCAGTAAAGTAAAAACACTAAGTTTTATTGATCTCTGGAAATATGTTGTTTTTTAGAAATTTTGTTTTTGAAAGTCACATCCAAAGATCCAAGATAATAATAAATTCTTGTCCCTGATGATTGAACTGCCAGTTGATTGACTGTTTAAAATTTAAATGTCCCATTCAAAAAAATCACTTCCACATGCTTTTATGTAAAAAATTGAGCAACATTAATAATCTCATAGAAGACTGCATTGTTTTTCTAAATTATGTTTCATTCCAGACCCTTGTTTTCTGCTGCAAAGAGCACAGAGAACTGTTTGAGGATGAAGTTCCCTCCAAACATCTGGAACAACACTTAATGATCATTAAAAAGCAAGATTCTCTAAAGTGGCAGGGGGAGGGTTACACTGTGGTTTAGGTCTCACGCTCCCCCACATGCACGCTGCCTTTGTGACAAGCAGCCCAATCTCAGAGGAGACCACGCCTGAGATCTCTAAAACTTTAATTTGGCCTTGTTCTAATTTTATAGGAAAACACTAAATTTACATACTCCTGCGTGAGAATTTTGTGTCTTGATGGTTGCTTTTATCCAACATTAAAAGCAACGAGAACCTGACGAATGGTATACTGTACCCTGATTACTGCCTTGTTAAAAAATAAAACCGTTGCAGAGCTGTATCTGTGATGTTTTATCACTTCAATATGTTGAACCGTGAGAGAATTTGTAATTAAACTCTGACTTAATGAGCTTTAATTACAGCTTGTAATCTTGTGCAGTGCTAATATAGAACTCCAGCACAGATTTTCCTTCTCTTCCACTTTGGAAAGAAAAAAACAAGAACTGATTTTATCGTTCCCAAAGTCTGAACAACAGGAGGCCCATGGTTATTGTGGAGTCCAGAGGTACCTAAGACTAGAGATTTGAAGCGTTAGACTTTAAATGCCCACTAAAAATATCATTAAAAAGTTTTGTTCAAAAACAAAACAAAAAGAATAAAATAGAACCAAAAAACAACTGAGTAAAACAAAAAAATTGTACCTACATCAAAAGTTTTATTTGTGATGTTTTTATTTCAAGCGTTTTATTTTAAATGTTGACATTACCACTTGACTTGTGACAATATTCAATAAGCAATTCATTTAAATTAGTCAAACAAATTGTCCCAAACTAGCCAATCACAAGAATGGACATATATATACAGTATATATATACATATATATATATATCACATGAAAGAGGGCACTGTGTGTAGTTTTAAGACTTCTAATAGGGCCAATTCACACAAGATAAGGGTAATTTAACTTTCTAAGTGCATGCAGCTTGACAGTAAAATGCCAAAAAAGTTTGCATAGTCCTACATTATGCTAAACATTAACTGGTAGAAGGATCAGAAGTGTAATTGAAACAAATTGAAACAAATGGGGCAAATAATGTGATTGCTGGCAGTACAATCACCTGAGGTCTTTTTTCAGGCTTTTCACATTTTAAAATATACAATTTCATTTTCACAGTTTGATTTCAGAAGACGTTGCCATCCCCGTACTGCAATCATGCCATTCAGCAAATCTCTGACATGCTCATTTATTGATTAGAATGGAAACAAAAATACCACATTTGCCATTTTCCTCACTTTGATCAGTTGTCTTTTTTTAGCAGAATTTTGAAAACAAGTATTTTTCTCAAAATGGAAATATGGATGCTTGGAAAAGAAAAAATGGCCATAACATTTTATACAATGTGTGCGTGTGCTTGTGGATGTCTCAGACTTTGAGTAATTACACAAAAACAACCACATTTGGAAACCATGTGCAATTTTCTTGCAACCCTGATTGAAACAAATGAGGCAAATAATTTAAAGTGTGGTCAGCTAATTAGAATGAGGTGTGTCTTCAGGCTTGTCATAGCTCAAAACAAACGACTGTAATGGTCAGTACATTTTGATTTCATAAAGTGTTGACATCAGTGCAATAACTAAGTAGCAACAATCTTTAGTTCATTGCTTAATACATAAGTCAGTGCCCTAAATAACTTATATTTAGTGAGGAAGCCTTAAAGAAAGTGCAACTTGTATATTTTTTTATCTTATAAACTCCTAGTGACCTCTTCAGGCACCTGATAATACTGCAACGAGGGAAGAAATCTACGTCAACAATTTGACGTGGAAGATGGTGCGGGGGAGGAAGTTTTAGGACGATGCTGTTTAAAGGTATTACACTTCGAAGTAAGAGCATCTCGATACATAGTTTGATTCCAGGCGCTTGGTTTTTACCCATATCACCGAAAAACAATAGAAAATATTTTTAAATTCAGCTATTAAATTTTAAAATCCCACACATGGTGCGTATAATAAAAAAATATCAAGCAAACTTTTATTTTGAAGTGACACCGTTAAATTTGCTAGCTGGCTAGATGCAGGGATAATTAAATAACAGCAGCTAGTCATGTGAAAGATTTTGGATAAATAATGTATTTTGCGGGGAGTAATTGGTTTGAAATAATGGCGCTTTTTGGTTGAGTTGTTAGTTTTTTATTTTATCTTACTTACGGTGCACTTGCGAGTTGTATCTTTTTGTAAAGACTGGATTTTCTTTCCAGTACATTGGTGAGGATTGTAAGCTAGCTTGTCAGGTAGCTCCAACCAGCCACATCAGCACCGCTGCAGCTACCCCGATACGTTAGCATCATTGTAAGCAAGCGTTGTTATTTTCTTTCCATGTGGGTTAAAGAAAATATAAATTAACATTTTGTCAAAGAAAAAAACAAAACATTTCACCACCTCGTGTCGGTGCTGATTTTACAGAGATTTCATTATGGCAGACAATATCATGAGCAAGGCTGCTACCATGGAGATCCCCATTAACAGCAATGGAGATACAGGGACACTTCCAGAGGATGACAGCCTGGAGCAGGTCAGTCACGCCAACTTTCACTTCACTGACAAAATGACATATAGGCAATATCATTTTCTGCTTATTCTGTGCATTCTGATTGGAAGACTGCTGAGGCCAAATGTTAGCTACTCATGCACAGGCCTGCAACATTATCAAGATTTCACTATTATATCTGGCACCTGCAAAAATGTAAATGAAGGAGATAAACAGTTGTGGCATACATTGTTTAGGCTTTTTCCTTCTTTTTCTTTGTGCTGTGATTATACAACTTTTTTAAAATCTTAATCCTATGCAGCCTGGCAAGAATGATATAATTAAATTTATAGTAGTGGTATAACAGTAGGTGTGTTACAGTGATGACTCAGTTGTAATTTTGGTTCCAATCACTGTGATTTTCCTCTAAATCTACATTGTTTTTATTGGTTAGTGGTGTAGAACTATGGGAATTTGCATTTATCAAAAGTAGGAAAAGTTCCCAAAGTTATCTTTTGTTTACTTCCCTATTCAAGAGATAGCCATGACATAAACAAATGGAGTGTTAGTTAATGTTTGCAAGTAGTTATAATCCAATAAAATAGCCAGTTTGATTCGTCAACATGTACTTGTTTTTCATTGTGGAAATGGTAAGAGAGTATAAAGAGGATACAACGTTTTCTTCAATAACAAACTTGATCATTTGAGGTGATTAAAGACAAGTCGTTTATTGAACATAAACTGATTAATCCTATCGTAACCACTGAAAATCTTGGACATTCTTAACATTCATCAAGAGGCCTACTCATATTTAAACAGGTCTTTAGATTTTACCTTGATTCAAATAAAATAAATCAAGAGAATGATAATGTAAAATTACAATTTTGGTCATTTTTCTTTTGGTATTTTGCACATTTCATTTAAAACCTAGAAAGTTGTAAGTCTCTGACCATTTCCTGCCTTTTAAATCATATTAATTTGGTTGACAATCTTTCAGGATTTGCAGCAGGTCATGGTGTCTGGACCCAACTTGAATGAAACCAGCATTGTCTCAGGAGGTTATGGAGGACCTGCAGGGGGCATCATTCCTACAAGTGCCATCAAAGGTAGCAAATCAGATTTTTATTGTTATTTCTGTAAACTAAAAACACAGTTTGCATTATAAAGATGTTACAAATACAAAGGTGCATTAGGTAAGATTTACTGTTTCACAGCCCATTATTAGGATAAAAACTTATGTTCTAAATATTTCTACGTTCTGTCCACTGTCTGTTTCACATTCTGTTGCTCATCAGTTGCTGCAGTTTTGTCAGAGTTACAATCCTTCAGTAGCTGAAATAGATCAATACTTAATGAACCTTTGACAAGAACACTTCCTTCTTGTATATTAATGCGTCGCCAGAGAGCTGCTGACCTCTGTGCTGCTGGTTAATATGACAAACATCATATTTCATAGGGCCCGCAGTTCACTACAACCCTGAGTATCTGGACAGAAGACGAGCCCCTGCACCAAGACCAGGTGGCTTTGTATTCGGACCACATTTTTTTGTTTTCTTTCCTAAAGAACATATATTGGGTTTTTGACCTCCCTTTTATGACGTTTTTGTATTGCTTAACTAGGAAAACTGTATGCAGCCTTGCTTGTGCCGACTAAACTTTCAACCTCAGCAAGAAATGTTTTGGCAGCTTTCACAGATAAGGTTGCACTAACATTAAATTACAGGGCTGTCTCTGAAGATGTTGGGTTCTTGTCCAATAAGAATGCACCCCTTTTGGGCTGTAAAAAGTGCTTTGAATGATGATATATACTTCTCATCTTATTATGGCCAATATTTTATTGTTATGCTTTTCATTTTTTTTTATTTGGCATGAGAAAACTGCATCATTAAAACTGTTTAACCCCTTCTTATTTCACATCCTCTGTCCTACAGCCTGTTTTTTTCCCTATATTTTCTCATGTACATCTACACTACCAGGCTTCTGTAATACATTTCACCTCGCTCTTCTCATTTTCACTCTTCATCACGACAATGCCTATTTCAGACATTCGCATGAAATCCAGGGGCATTAACTTGTCTCAGAGTCATTCTTCAGCCAGTCAACTTGCCCATCAGACTAACCAGCATCCAGGTACCGCCAAGCTTGTCGTCATCTCCATATTTTCTTCACTCATTGTCATCCATGCAATAAACCATCACCTTGAAAACTTCATTTGGATACTATGCAATGTAATTTGTTAATATTTATTATTTTTTTAATTTTTTTAGGGTCTATGAATCATAACACCGGTTCAACTGAAGAGATTTCTCGGGGTGTAGCTGTGGAAAAATTGGACAGTGTAAAGAAATGGGGAATTAACACATACAAGGTATTGTAGACTGTGTGTTGCTATGTTTTTTATAGAGTCATCAGCGTGTTACTTTAGTTACTCTGCTGTGGTTTCAGTGTATTGTCAAACAATTTTAAGTAAATATTTATAATATTTCTCCACAAAATACCTGCATGCAATACATCTATTGATGATTAATGTAGAAAATAATATGAGGAAGGATGGATGATAGGTCGGACTTGTACCTCACTTTACACGTGTTAGCTCTGTTTACAGGGCATCAGTTCAAATGTATTGATCAACAGTATTTAGATCATAAATTTATTCTCCCTTATGGTTCATAGGTTTGTCATATCTCAGCACTTGAGGGGGGAATTAACTGTAATTACCTGTGTAGGCCTAAAGAGTAGAGCCTATAATTATTTATTCTATTTATTTAAGCATATACTGGTTTATTTAATTTGATAGATGCTAAAATGTACACTGTGTTTAATGTAATTTTATTTGCTTACACTATTTTAGTGTACAAAGCAGATGTTCTCAGAGAAGTTTGGCAGAGGTTCTCGAACAGTGGACCTGGAACTGGAAGCTCAGATTGACGTGTTGAGGGATACCAAGAGCAAATACGAAAGCATTCTAAGACTGGCAACTGCGCTCATCACTCACTTTCAAAACATGGTGCAGACGCAACAGGCTCTAGGTGACACCTTCACCGATCTGAGCCAGAAGTCACCAGAGTTGCAGGTACAGTACTAATGAAAAACTTCATGTGGATAGTTTGAAATTCATAGGTAAAACTTCCTTATTTCTCTTTAGGATGAATTTGGGTACAATGCCGAAACACAAAAACTGCTTTGTAAGAACGGTGAGTCTCTGCTTGGTGCCATCAACTTCTTCGTGTCCAGTGTGAACACGCTCGTCAATAAAACAATGGAGGATACTTTGATGACTATCAAGCTGTATGAAAATGCAAGGTGAGAAATCCTGACATCTTGGTTCAGAATTAAGTAATAGAAGTTTGGTCTGTAAATGTCTGTTTCTATTTATTATTATTATTTTTTTACTTAATGTGTTGATGTGTGCAGACTTGAGTTTGATGCGTATCGTTCTGATCTGGAGGAGTTAAGCTTGGGTCCGAGGGATGCAGCTGCCATGGTTCGCATTGAGATGGCTCAGCAAGAGTACCAGCACCACAGAGATAAATATGAAAGACTTCGTAGTGACGTCTCCATCAAACTGAAATTCCTGGAGGAAAACAAGGTTTGTTTTACAAACATATTCATGGTTTTAATTAGTTTTATTTTTGTTGAGCTTTAATGTCAAGTCTTGTACAAGCTTTGGTTTTAAATGTTCTACTTACCTGTGCATGCTTAAAATTGTTTAAAAAAAAAAAGCTGCTGTTTTAAAATTACCATCATGCTTCAGTGATCACCACCGATGACATCATTGTTAGTTGTGGGTGCAAATATAGAGCAACACAAACGTGACCACACCTATACTAAGAGATCATCTGTGCTTGATGTGGTCTGAGGTGAAACGATCTTATAGTTTTAAATCAAACAATTACCATTTGAAATAGCGTTTGAAAAAAAAATTAAACATGAATATTGGGAAAAATTCAAAACAAACAAAATTGAATTATTAGCCAGAGGCAAAGTCAAGTAAGCATTGTGGTAAATGCAGAAATTCAGAGGTAATGTTTGTTTAAGCAGAGAATAACAATTTTTAAATAGTTTAGTCTTAAAATAGTTTTTATATCAGCTATTCTATTATTTTGTATAGCTGCAGCAATTATGTTTTATTTATGTTTTGCATAAAGCCACAAAAGGCCTAACTGTTCCTTTTATAATTTATTGTATTTGTAATATTGACATGTTTTTTTTTCTTAATCTCTCTCTTTTTTTTCTTTATTGTAGGTAAAAGTGATGCACAAGCAGCTGCTTCTCTTCCATAATGCAATCTCGGCTTACTTTGCTGGCAACCAGCAGCAGTTGGAACAAACTCTAATACAGTTCAACGTAAAGTTAAAGCCTCCAGGATCAGACAAACCATCCTGGCTGGAGGAGCAACAATGAGCACCTGGGTTCAGCTATTTGACATGTACAGTGACAAACTTATCTGTTAAAAATATAACATTGTGATTAGAAGGTCAAGAATGAAATGCTTAAAGAAGTTTATTGTAGGATCAGTAGAAGGCAGAGAAAGTTCTTTTTTTAATGTTTATTTCAGCAACATTAATTGCATAGACAAAAGGATTTTTTTGTTAAACGACTTTTTTAATTGGATATTCTTATGAGTACAATCATTTACATGTATATCACCCATTTATGTACAAGATTGTTGTTTAGTGTGGAGGTTCACTTTGGCTATTTTGCACATTTTTTTATGTTGCCTAAAGATACAGTATATACAGTATGCCAGTGTCGGACAAATGAGAGTGATTTTACAGGTTGGAAATGTAAATTATTGGGAAACTGCTCATGTTTTGAGATGTTATTAATTATATATTTAATTCCTGAACCATTTTCCTCATATTTTACTGATTGTAGGTTAAAAATATCAGAATGTTCAAAATTAGCCCCCTCTGTGATATTGTGAAAATACCTGCCTGATTAGTCATTTTAATATTTACAGAAAAAAAAATATGGGGAATATATTATTTTCTTTAACCTGATATACAATCACAAAGTATTTGATCTTCTAAATTTTGGTTACTTAGGATACAGTATATTATTACAAATCCAGCACTATGTCTTATTTTCTAACTTCTGAGTTCATGCACAGAAATGGTCCTGAAATAAATGTTACATGTACAGTATGTTTTGCAGTAATTAGCATTAGCATATGTCTGATGCTTTAATGCTAAATACAAAGATCTCAGCTATTGTACAAGATCAAAATGTGGTTCAAAACTAGTTTATTTTTGATTGTGGTACATTAGAAGGTGTCGGTGTGAAACCTGTGAGGCTTATTCTTGTAGTCTCAAACTGTAAAACCCAAATTACAGCATTCAAGTAACACCACATGCACTTTAGATTACAATACAAATGTCAGTGTCCCTTTCAACACTGAATGTACAAAGTACTCCTTTCGTGTTTTGTGTTATTTATCCTCCTGTTTGTAACATAAAAGATTTCTTTGAGGCTGTAGTCAGCTGATTGAGTTTTTTTTGTCCTGCATTTGCAATAAAGTGCTTGTCATTACATTCCATTGAACTTTGTGACTCAGGTCTGTAAGTCTCATGTGATGTTAGTAACACTGACAGCATGTAAGAGATTATTTATCTATGTGATAAAACAAAATATGTAGCTTAATATTTCTTTATAATGACTAAATTATGTTTCTAACCTATTGTGGTCAGTCTGTTTGCTGCACCAAAGTGGATTTAAGCACTTTAATGCTGTTTACTATTTCTATAATTGTTATGGTATTGTTTAATTTTTTAAAATTTATTTAGATTTATGTTTGTCGTTATACTTTATTTATTTTTTTGTGATTTCTTTGTCCACAACACCCACATCTAAAAACTGCTGCCAGGTGAGAAGACTTTGCAAATTAACCCTTTGTTAACAGATAACATTTCTTAACTAGTTCCTGTTCTCTGACAGTGGTTACTTATTGTACTCCTGATAAAATCAGGAGTACATTATCAGTTGGAGGATGTTGTTAAGATGTCAAAATTTAAACACCTATTTATAAAATAATATAATCCTAAATATATGCATTGAAATGCACAATGGCAGTATGTGTCTTATCCAATAGGCATCAACAATGTTACATATTTTAGATAGACAATGTCAATAAAATGGCAATCCTGTCCAACAGCTGCTTTGTAGTGAGTTTTGAACATGGAAAACTACTATAACTAGAGATCGGACAGAAGGCCAGAATCTGATGCCATCATGGACCAGTGTCCTTATTAGAATCTTGAGTAAAATAATTGTCAAATCTTTCATGTCAGTTTGTTCTCTGTGGCGACCCCTGCAGAAAGAAGCGGTCAAAACAAAAAACATTAATTTGTTGTTTTTCATTAACTATTAACACATATGTCCTTGTGTGTTCATTAGGGGACGCTGCAGCACCTTCAGAACCCTTAATTCTCACAACCTTTTAGAGTTTTGAATGTTGTGAACATTCTTACCTTTTTCAGTACTTTTTAAATCTGTCTGTACAAACACAATACTTAAAACTCATTCTAAATAAAATTTGTGTTCATGTTTTCTATACTAAGGCATATCTTTTACATTTACCTTTTAAATGTGATTTGATTTTAAAAGAAAATCTTTGAGCAGCCTTGTTTTAGATCAGCTGTGAGTGGATGCTTAAAAGTTCAGGAAATCAATAGGAGTTCAGAGATAGGAGGACATCTATCAGTCTGTCTGTTGAACTGCTCACATAAGCAGAAACAGCTGGACAGAGAAGACAGCTGTGTCCTCACAAACTCCAGCTATCATGCCAGAGAAGTTGGGAACAAATGCCTGACTTGCTGGTGCTGGGAAGGTGTGGACTACCATGGGAATAGACGACTTACCTGGGCGTGTCGTCAAACCCACAGGTAATTTCGACACTCTTTCCTTGCTTTATCCAGGCTGACGTAACTCTGTGTTCCTGAAGTTTTAACAAGAGTCGTAAGGAAAGAGAATGGAGCTGCTGCTTACTCTAAATCACATGTAAGTTTTTTGTTGATCTGTTTTTGATTATTTTATAATCAAACATTGTTTTAGCTGTTAGCTGAGTTAAATGAACAGAGTTAATGTGTTTGTGTTTATGTGTGAAAACTCCATTAAGGCTATATACGTTTTCTTGTTCTTCCTCTTGTTTGTTTGAACACAAGACAAATAATTCTGTTAAAAGTATGATCACATGTCCGACCTTCGGTATTTGTTTGCCACAAGTAACAACTTGTAGATAAGAAAGTGACCCGTGATTGTAGCTCTAAAGAATTTAGTGCGACTTCAGTAGGTTTCAGCCACTCTATTAGACTGTAATTAGCTGGACCAGCAAGAAGTACATGCAATATTCATTACATTGTAGTGAAATCAGAAATAGCTACTTATTTTTGTACATCAACCCTGTTCTCTTTATTTCTGTCTGAATTAGTCAAGTCCATCCAGTAACGGCCACTTTCACAGTCTTGTGTTCAGTAGAAAAAATAGATCATCAGCTCATCATTGGGATTTATTTACTAAATCTAAAATCCTGTCTTTATTTATAGAATTCTAAATACTTCTCAAATCTTCTGAGACCACCCCACAATAAAAGATGCAGCCAGGAAGTTCTCCAGTTCCTCCACCTCCTCCACCACCACCACCTCTTCTTCCACCTCCACCACCACCACCACCTCCAGCCCCTGGACTCCCCCTATCCCATCATGGACCAGGTTTCATGGGCCACCGGCAGTCCAGGATGCGCAACTTTAACTGGGAGACCCTTCCCAAACACAGTGTGATAGGAAAGCACAACATCTGGACTGCAGACAAGACCGATGGGGAATATGAGCTGGACACTGATCACATAGAGGAGTTGTTCAGCCACAACCATGGCCAACAGCATCCAAAAGGCCAGAACCGCCAGAGTCTTAGGGGGCCTCTGCCTTCAGGTCATGGAGGGGAAATGGTGAGAGACCTTGTCAAAAATTCACATTTAAACTCCAAAGCTAACAGCTTCCAGTAACAAGTTTTAATAAGAAATGCCGAGATATACAAATTTGTTTGACATGAGTTGATTTTATTTTTCTCTAATGCATTTGAGATAAACATCTGAACACCCCGCACTTCCTCTATAAATGTACAACTACTACTGCTACAAGCAATTATTGGAAACTGAACAAACTATTCCTGGAAGCTCATAAACAATAATAAAATTGATTGTGGGAGCTAATAATATAATGACAGTCTTTGAAAATTAAGTTTAATAAATATTTTAAACATTGTTTTCTAAAACTATAATTAACAGGCATAGACCTATGTAGAACATATGATGTAGAATAACTCAAAACATGGGTGGAGTCACAATTTTCTTTCATATGTGTTTACCAAAGGAAGGAATACTTGTGTCCTCAGAATAGTGGTCTGTATAGTACTGGTGCTCTCAAGTGTCACTATTGTGTGTTGTACACAGCGTTTACGTTAAAAATTATACATCTCGTTTTGTCAACAAAACGGGTAAAATACAGTCCTATGCCTTTACTTGGCCTTGTTTTGCTTCTTGGAATAAGACAAAACTTATTGCTGATACAAATTATTAAGCTATCTCTCCCCAGACGGTTCGATATAGTCAGCTCAAAGAAACCTCAACCTTTGGAATCAACTGTCTTTTTGAAAAGCTGAGGTGTTTTTGACAGAAGAAATGTTTCTCAAGCCAATAGTTAACTACCCCCCCAAATGTCTTGCTTATTTATCTGTAACTTCCATCTTCCAGGTTTCCATCCTCAGTGCCAAGAGGAGCATGAATATTGGAATATTCCTAAAGCAGTTCAAGCGGTGAGTCAGTGGTACAACTTTTAGGATATAATCTCTTTGCTCAATAATTTCTTTGGGTTACAGTGTAAAACAGCACAAGATGAGGCAGATGAATTTGTATGCAACATGGCTGCATCACACTGACGAAAACAACAAGCCCAGACAGGTTTGATGTACACTGGGCCTTCCCTTTGGCGTTCAGTACAGATGATATCAGTAACTGAAAAGTTTTAGAAATGTTTGTCAGGGGTTCTTTGGCAAACGACACAGATATAACAGGAAATGAAAACATGTAATTGTTAATCGTCTAAAACACGTGGTCAAACTGACAGAATTTTTTACAGCAGCTCAAACAGACCAAACTGATCACATACAAAAAATAACTTGTTTGGTCACTTCTTGAGCTACAAAAGTGTAAAATATTTTTTGTCAAATGTTATTTGAGTATTTTCAAATTCCCAAAAGCAGTTAATAATTAAAATTGTTGAGATTTTGCTTAGCTATTTAAACAGGCAGAGGCTTGTTGATGTCAACTGTCCAAGTATTCCAAGGATACAAAAGGATGGTTTTAACATGGACTTACAACTCAAACGATGTTCCAGCCTTACACAAATACTGAAAACATTGTGATTAATGATGACTCCTGAACTGAATTCTTCCTATGTCTCCACCTTCATCCTCAGGCCTGTGAAAGACATGATTAAAGACATTAAGTCAGGGAATGGTCTCGCTTTTGGCACTGGGAAACTACGGGAGCTGGGCAGGTTGCTGCCTGATGATGGGGAGGTATTTAACTAAGTTCTTTGTATGTGTTATGCAGAACTATTAAAATTATTCATTTTATTTCATACCAGTAAATGAAACTCATTCAGATTTATGATGTGAGTTTTTCTTTCTCTTTGAATGCAGCTGAAGCAACTGGTTGGGTTTAAAGGTAACCTATCTGCTCTCCCTGAAGCAGATCTTTTTATGTTAATGCTGGTCAAGATTCCCAGGTAAGTGCCCTAAATGTAAATGTATCATTTACACATTTTAATGGCATTGGGGATCTTTTAATGTGAACAGTGAATTTCTTGATGTTTCTTAGTTATGAAGAGCGATTGAGCTGCTTGGTGCTGAAAGATGAATTTTTCCCTATCATGGACGAAATGAAAGAATTCATCGGCACTCTAACTACAGCTGGAAAAGGTATGGTTGGTTTACCTACATTTATATATATATATATATATATATATATATATATATATATATATATATACTGTATATATATTTATAAAACTTAGATAGAGCTGTTAAACCTTTGAGTTTTGATGTTAACACCATATTTCTTTTTTTAGAGCTGTTAGAGTGTGACAATCTCCATTCTATCATTCGCTTGGTGTTGAAGACTGGAAATTACATGAACGCTGTGAGTGTTTAATATGTGATGCAGGAGTAACAGAAGACTTTACTTTCTCCTGTGTTTGTGCACTACTGATCTGAAGGCATTTGTTTATTGACAGGGCGGCTATGCAGGCAGTGCAATTGGCTTCCGAATGTCCTCTCTGCTGAAGTTAGCTGATACCAAAGCAAACAAACCTGGAATGAATCTCATGCATTATGTTGTGATGGCAAGTCATCTTTAATACTTTCACTTCTATAGCTTAAACAATGTTTACAAAATGTGATTCTATCATAAACTTCTGTTCCTCACAGCAAGCTCAAAAGGCAGATGTAACTCTTTTGAAGTTTCCAGAACAACTCAGACACATTGAAGCTGCAGCACGGTAATAAAAATATTTCACAGTGTACTTTATTATTTTTGCTTGACAGCTAAATTATTAATTAATAAATATATATTTAAACATTTTTTTAGATTAACTAAAAGTGACATTGAAGCAGAGTTTGAAAGACAGGTGAAGAAAATACAAGATGCCAAAGCAAATACCTTGAAACAAGAAGATCTAAAGGAACAGATGGAGGACTTTTTGAAGGTATTGGTTGTTTTCACTGACCAAATTCACTCAAATGTATCGGGGAATAATATCTTGCTTTTTGTTTTCATTAGAAAGCTGAGACTAGCTTGGACGACATAAAGGCTGATCTGGAAGAACTGCAGTCAGTTAGTGACTTAGTGGCTGAGTACTTCTGTGAAGACTCACAAACTTTTAGACTAGAGGAATGTTGCTCAATTTTTCACTCTTTCTGCGAAAAGTTTTTTCGGGCCATACAGGTAAGCCAATGTATTGACATGTTTATTATCAGACATAATCAAAGAAACATAAAACACTTGTCTTTAATCCTCGCTGTGGTTTTATTCTGTAGGAAAATATGACCAGAGAGATGGCAGAAGTGAAACGGAAACGCATTGAGAAATTACAGAATGCAGTCAAGCGCAGATCCACTGCTACCTGCTCAAGTAGAGACAAAGAAATGGATAATGTTGCATTGGAATCTGTACTGCAGAACTTGCTTACCAATCGCATGTCTCGAAGGAGACCTGGCACGCCTTCATCCATGCATGGAAGCCCAAGGAGTGACAGTCCTACTAACGGAAGCCTATTCGAAATCAGTTCTGAGACAAAACTTCCCACTGGAATTCAAAACTATAAAGACAGTTTCAGAGCTAATGAGATGTGCAAAAAGGGATGGAACTCAGCAACTGAACTCACACAGTTCTTTTCACAAGAGAAAGTTCAGTTGCATTCTGAGAACAAGAAACCAGAAGGTGACAATACCTACAAGGAAGAGACAATGGCTTCCAAAAATGAGAACCCTCGGGACATAGCACGTCCAGCCAAAATGACCCCCAGAACCCTCTCAACTGTTAAATCTATTTCTGCCAACACTGAGGATGATGAGGAAGATATGCAAGACAATAATGCGGAGGAGGCCCAAATGCTGCGTGAAGTATCAAAAAAGGTTTTGCGGTATCAGAGCAGTCGAAGTAGTGCTTCTTCAGTGGACTTCTCTTTGGAAAACCAGAAGTCCACCTTGCCTCGTCAGCTTACCTTCGATGAGGAAACTCAAAGGTATGCTGATGACCCAACCAACCAGGATTTGGTTCAATTTTTGCTCGGTCCTCAGTCTTCCTCAAAACAAAACCTCTGCCGCAGACACACTCTACCTCCTCAAATTAAGGAACAGAAAGATAACCCGGAGACTCAGTCTACAGTTAAAAGCCCAAATCTTGTGGAACAGGTTAAAGAATCCCAACCAGAACAGAATGCTGGAGATGCACCCTCAAAACCAGTTTCAGGAGATCAGGACAAGAACTCTCCATCAGCAGAGAAGAAGTGTAAACCAAACGATCCTTCAGTCCATGCTCCAGATGAAGACTTCCAGGAGCTAAACTCAAAGAACAAATTAATAGAGAGCACTGGAAGCCACCACCCAATAAAACATGAAGACGTTCTTCCAAGGAGTAATTGGTTTAAGACTGAGAACCCTGGATTTTTTTTCAGTTTTTTAAAACGCATTGGAGATATGGGCAAACAGCAGAACAGCCAGGAAACTGTTCCTACGGGCACCGATTCTAGTGTGTAGGCAAAGAACATGCTTTAAAAGATGACAAAACTGTTTTACTTTGAAGCTTTGCTTTGAAGCAAAATGTTAAATATTAATTAGCCGATATGAGCTAAATTCAGGTAACATCTTGATGAGCTATAATTACATGTCATAGCATGAGGACAGTGTAGTGTTTTCCTTTATTTTAATTTTGAAAGAGACCGTTTTAAGAAACTGAAGAATGTTTATTTAGTAGATGGTATTTTGTAAGTTGTACCACTAGATGGCAAGATTGGACAGTAAGTTGATACGGAGGATTGAGTTGTGACAAGTACTTTAGCCTCTCAGGCTAGATTGAGATGGTTTGGGCAGAGGAGGGACAGTGGGTATTTTGGTAGAAGGATGTTACGAATGCAACTGCCAAGGAAAAGACAAAGACGAAGGTCAAAAAGGAGATATATTGATGCAGTTAGAGAGGACGTGGAAGTAAATAAAAGGAGGACAGAAGATATAGAGGACTGAGAAAGCTAAAGGAAGATGACTTGTGTTGACCCCTGAAGAGAGAACAGCTGAAAGAAGTTGTTGAAAGTATTTGCAGGCAATTTGTATGTTTTGATTATCAAAAGAAAGATGGACAAACTCACTAAGACATTTGCCTATACACTTTTTATCCCCCCAAAAATGTTTTACTGCCTCAGATTGTCGTCCCAAATTGGATAAATGAGTAGGTACTTACACTAGTTGCTCCTTGTCGGAATTGAAAGTTCTCAAGAACGTACAGAGGAAGTGTTGAGAGTGATGAGGTTAATGATGGAAGAGAAGAAGAGAGATGTCAGCTTAGACAAAAGAAACTGAAACTGTATTGAAAGGTTTTTGCATGTATCATTTGATACTCCTGTTGGTTTGTTTTTTGTAATTGTTAACTATTTCTCTTAATTTATGGTTGTTAATAATTAATATATTTTCATTGTGATTCTTTTGAGTCCTTGTCTCTTCATTATCAGATGCTCAGAGGCTTGTGGCCACTTCTACAGTCAAACTGAATCTAGTCATTGTTTTTTTTTCTTTATCTAAATTGGGTCAGTGTTACAAAGGCTGTGTGTCTATCTGAACACAACTGAACCATGGGGAGTCTGTGATAAAGTGAACAATACTGAGCCTGAGCTAACTTGTTAAAGGCGTAACTATGAAGGCAAAATATGATACAATCTATAAGCAGCTAAATATATCACCTTTAGGAGACTATAATCAGTCAATCCAAACATGAGTCCATAAGGTTTATTCATGGCAAAATTCTTGATGCTAGTTTCAGTTATTAGACTGATTAATTCATCAATATTACTTTGGTTCCTCCTTTTTGAATGCAATATGAAAAAAATGTTGAAGTGCACTCAATCTGACTGCCTTTTTTTTAGGGATGTAATATTTAAAAGGGTGAGATGCGTTAACACTCAGACTCCAGCAATTTAAAAGGCAACGTCAAGTAAGTTAGATTTTGCCATTTTTTAACATAAGTGTGTCAAAAAATAAAAATTAATTTAGCTAATAAGATTGTTGAGGAGTTCTAATTCTATTCTGCAACTATACGTAATGTAAATATTTGTAAACAAAAACATAAATGCTTATTTGTCCAGTCTTTGTTATCAGCGATAATAAATGACATATTGGATACTGAACTTGACATTTGAAATCACAGTTTGTGTAGCTAAAAGGAGATTCTGTTTGGGCTTTCAATAACAGTCAGTTTGAACAATACTGTTACTTACCGAGTCTCAGATAAAAAACAAACTGATTCATGAAGAAGCAGATTATTTGTTCTCCCATTTGTTTAAATAAAAAAATGTGATTTTTGAAAATCTTTGGTATGATAAAATATGTTGTGATGAATTCAAATGTGATAAAAAAAAATACAGCATATTTGCATACATATTCAATCAGTCAATCAAAACTTTATTTGTATAGCACTTTACACATACAGCCAATGGCAACCAAAGTACTGCACAACAGAATAATAAAAAATAAAATAAACGCTTCCACAGACAGAAAAAAAAAAGGTGGCCTACTGCATGTGCTGTCTAGAGTTAAAAACCATCACAAAAAGATAAGTCTTTGAAAAAGACCTTTAAAATCATCAAGTGATTTGGCAGACCTCACAGAAGGAGAAAGGTTGTTCCAAAGTTTAGGAGGTACGACTGAGAAGGCTCTATCCCCAGTCACCAGCCGAGTCCTGGGAACCACCAAGAGCATCTCATCTTCAGATCTCAGAGCTCTGCCGGGAAGGTAGCGATGTATGACATCAGAGAGATAAGAAGGTGCCTAACCATTTAAACATTTAAAAACATTTTAAAACTAAAACGTAAATCAATCCTAAAACAGGCAGCCAGTGAAGAGAGCGTAATATAAGGGTAATGTGCTCACACCGTCTTGTCCCTGTTAACAAACGGGCAGCTGAATTTTGGACCAATTGGAGATGGTGGAGAAGAGACTGGTTAATTCCACTATAAAGTGAATTGCAGTAGTCCAGCCTAGAAAAGATAAAAGCATGAACGATTCTCACAAGGGCGTCATAGGGAAGGCAAGGCTTTACTTTGCAGATAAGCCTTAAATGATAAAAATTAGATCTGACCACTGCACTGACTTGTCTGTCAAATTCAAAATTGTTCATCATATTCCAAAATAAAACCTCACTTTTATAGGTTTAAACCATCTTTAAACACGTAATATTATTTTGGTTATTTGTGTAAAAGTTTTACATTATATCTGTTTTCAAATTCAATCAATGGGTCATTAAAAGAGTCACGCAACAGATTTTAGGATTACTTTATTCAAACTAAATTAGATTTATTGCAAAATTCCAAACATTTAAATGTTTCACAACATGGATTCTTTATTTGTTAATGACATCAAACAACATTAAGGGGTCCAGGAAATGCCAGTCATGCTAGTGAAGCTTATGGATGTGTGCTCTGTTCACTGCTGCTGCCAGACTGCTGCAGCCATCTTGACGAAACTGGAAGCAGTCTCCATGGCAACTCTGCCTTGCAGAAGAAAAACCAAAGAAGACTGTTTAC
>JARVJO010000330.1:20552346-20578785 GCA_031762555.1 Cynodonichthys magdalenae | reverse complement strand
TTGAAAGAAATGGTAATATTGTTTATCTGGAATCAATTTTAGATCTTTGAGTCCATCTCATGAAAAATGGGAGCAAATACAAAAGTGTTGCGTTTATATTTTTGTTGAGTGTATTATGCCATTATCACAAGAAAACCATGGAAAATAATTATATGCAGAAAACGGCCACTCTCGGCTTCCGTATTTTTCTTATCATGGCTTCAAGTATATCATTTCATTAATAAAGCCACATGTGGCAGCAGAGCAACAGCTTGACTTAAGTACAAACATAATAAAATTAAAAATAATTTGTATAAACATAACTGACAAAATTGCAGCTGTGCAAAAAATATACACTTGAATGTATTTTTGACCTCAGAACTATATTCAGCATCATACGCAATTCGTAAAATGATTAAATTGAAACTGTTCTTTTTTTTTTTTTGAAAAAGTATTTATTTTCAGACCAGGTTGTGCTTTAGGTCTATGTTACAAATTCTTACTGCAGTATGCCTTTTTAACAATAGCCATTTCCCAAATCCTCCAAATGGTACAATTTTATGTAAAATATACAGTACATACATCCATTAATGTACATAAAACTCTCAGAATGCACTCAAAGCATTAAAGCGGAATAAAAAAGCATTGTAATGTAATCAAAGAACATGACATTTTTATGGAGTGAAATCTGGACTAATTGGTTGCATGAACCAAAAGTACTTGACAAACATGAAATAAAGGTATTACAGATTGCATAGAATTGTTTTCAATCTCAAAATAAAACTGAATAAAACCCCAACATATTTAAAACAGACAAAAGAAAAAGTAGTGTTTATAATAGCATGAAGAGGTATTCAGATTCTGTGCCTTGATATGAGAAAAAAAGCACAAGTAAACATAAAGCTTGTTGAAGGTTTTACAATATTTACACAGTATTTGAAAACAACATGGCATTCATATAATAACCATGCCACATACAAAAGACAAAAGAGAGCAAAACATAAATGATTTATGAAAAAAAAATCAATGCACTGAAAAATAACTTAACAATTTTAAAACTAAAAATCTTAGAGAATTCTGACAAAAATTACTCAAATACACAATAAAACTTTTTTCCCTTTATGTGAAATGTGATTACAAATAATTAAAAATCAGAAAGCATTGCTGTTAAAGGAATTTACTGTAATGGTTATCTCTAAGGAGCTGCACAAGTCAACACTCAAAGTGTACAAATTCTTTTTTCAAGTGTGAAAATGGTTCTTCTGGGAAATAGTTGATTTTGAACCTTTACTATACTACTCTGTACACTGCAGACCAGCTGTCTTTAAAGTTGCTTCAATAATAATCCTCTTACAAAACAGTTTCTCTTTTCTGATTTGATTTAGTGCCACGTGTCAATCATAAAATCTTGAAATCATACATAATTTTAACAACTAGATATTAGGAAAAAAATGTCACAATAACTGTAAGCTACTGATAAATACTGGGATATACGGTAAGATGCAGCCTGGTTGAAACACAGCAGATTAGACACAGTTCCACAAATTCAGTTCAAATCATTTCAACTTTTCAGAATACAATAATTATATGCATGCAAAACACAAACAACAATTTCCATTCAAATGATTTTTCTTTCATTTGAATACAAGATTTACTGATCACACAGGACAAACATTTTACAATAATAATAAAAAAAAACTCAGAATCCTGGGAACTTCTTAGGCACACACTGAAACTAAAGACAACTAATTCTTGACAAGAAAGAGATACACTTTCTCAGTGAAAGCAAATTAGTGTCTTGGTGCGCCTAAATGTACAAAGTCTGTTTAATAACTACAGCAGTAAGCAAAACCCATCCATCTTCTCTTGACCTAATCAGCAAAACAGCCAATGCCATTCAAGTTAAGAGGAATCTCCTGTAGCACCTTTGGAAACAAAACAACACCCTTTGTTTTGGATCGGTTGGCAACAAAAGCCGATCAATTCCAGAAAGTGAGAGCTGACAACTTGACAAGTGCCTTGTAACAGCTGCTAACACTGACTGTCCATCTCCTGCTTAGTGTCCAGATCACCCCCTGGCTTTGGAAGTGCTGCAGTATTTCAAGTAGTTTTTCTGAATAGTGTCTAGGCTTCAGTAGTTCATGTTGCTTCACACAGTCTTTTTTTGAATTTCAGCTAAATATGAGGCACTTGCAAAATAAAAGGATCAGATAATCTCTCAATCAGTAGTCGGTTAGACCTCAGAACTGTCAGTGCTGCCGAGGCCTTGAGTCATCATGGGCTCAGTGCTGTTAGAGTTAGTGGGCACTTCTTTCTTCCCTTGCTTGGCTCGTACCAGTAACACCACTAAAATGATAAGGAGCACGGTGAGGAGCAGTCCAACAAACACACCGATGATTAACACCAGTATGTTGTCACTGTCTTTTTGGTTGACCGCACTGGGGATGTTTTCTTCTGTGAAAACTTCCCCGTCTGGACTTGTCTTCCACTGACCGCTGCGTTCCAGAGCGATGTGCAGGATGTTGGTGCCACGGTTGTTGTTCTCACCGATCTTCTTTACTATGTCTGGCACATCATCGGCTGATCTTCGGGCGCGATGCTGACCCTTTTGAAGCGGATTCAAGCGCTGGCTCATCACATGATATTCCAGGCTTCTCTTCCCGATACCACGGTTAGAATTGTCCCGGGAACGCACGGTGTAGATGGCATGGATATACCATTCTCTCCCTGCAGCCACCTGGCAAGAACAAAAGACCCCATATAATAGTTTGTCTGTCTGCTTACGGTGGGGGTGGGGAGTGGGGCTGAGAGGGATATGAACTGCACTAGTTTTTACATGAATTATACCAAAACAGAATATCTCACAGAATTCATTGTTTCATTGCAATATTTCCTCTGTTTCTGAGCCTTTGTAAAACCACTAGATGTCACAGTGGAGCAGTAAATTCAAACTCCAAAGAAGAATGGGTTTGTTTACATGTACGTATATTACCACTTGTACTCAGGCTTGCGTTTATATCAGTGGTTCTCAGAGTTGGGGTTGAGAACTCTCTGTGAAAAACCCTAGGTCCTGTCTTGCAGCTGAAGCCAGCTCATTCTTTATCAGTGTACTGAGCAAACCCAGGCAGGCATACCAACTGGGAACACATAACGAAGTCAAATAAAGTCCCTCTGCTTTCAGAGAACTTTTGAATTTTCATTCTTTTCTTATACTTTTTAGTTGGATGGAAGATAAAAATTTATTACTGCAAATTTTTTATTTGGTTACACAGAAACTAGCTAACCCCAACGAAATGACCCCATTTTAAACGCAATGTGTTCAGTCGATATGCAATTTTGTACAAGAACAGAAAAGCTTTTATACCAGTGAAGGACACCTCCTGCCTGTGGACCTAATGATTCTTTTTCCTCTTAAGCCAAAAAACAGACTCAGTGACTAGAAGAAGCAATCTGGACATGATAAAAGGCTGAAGCTGTGAGTCATGCTCTGTGATCCAAGGCCATTAGAAACCAGCTAACATGGAGACAGGATTACTCACTCACAACAAACTTTCCGCTGAGACATAAAAACTAGCTGGTCAGGGAATCTATTTTTCCACCTTGTTAAAACAAAATAAAAACTTTACTTTATAAAACTTCCATTTTCATGATCATACTTGTTTCAGAAAACAGAACAAATCTGACTTATAAGTAGCCAAATAAAACATTCTCAAAAGGCCACAGGACTTTATTGATATATGAGTGAATAATAAGAGTGCATACACTGAATATGCTTACCATATTTAACCTTTTTACTGACCTGAAACAAAGCAGTAGAATCCATTCTGAAACCATCTGCTCCAGGTTGTCTCACTAAAGGTAATGCACCGGGGTCATCCACTGCCAGGAAAGCATTAAAGTTTATATCACCAAATGAGCGGGCCTGGGTCTCCGGTTGAGCCTTATCCTGGAGTGACAGAATCACAGAGAAAAGAAAATGGAGGTTTGAACAGAACCAAAGCACATGTGACCTAACAAGAACTATCACTTTATTACTTACGATGATTTTGAATCTGTAGAGTATAGATGGAACATCAGCCAGACAGCCAAACTCAAAGTTGCTGGGGTTGTATTTTGGAACATATCCATCAGCTCCTGTACACAGGAAGACTTTCTCTATGTTGCAAAAAAAGGAGTCACCCAAGTTTTGCACTGGATCCACCATCACTCTGCCATAAATAGTGTCGCCTGACAAAAGAGAAACTTACATGTAATTAATGCAAAACACGTGAAATTGTAAAGTTTTTCAAAACCTTGTTGAAACATGCTGAATTCTTGCTTTCTCAATTTGCTGGCTTAGAAAGATGATGCAAAGGAAGCCAAAGACACCTTACAGAATCCTTATTTTATTTTCTGTTTATTTCACAGAGATAGAAAATAAACAAGAACAGATCTGCTAAGTCAACAAAAACAAAATGCATGCAGAGGTTTCTTTTTGATCAAAATAAAGAAAAGACATTCAGAGTGCTAAGCGGTGAAAATCAAGAAAACATCTGCTCAATTTCCATTACTTTTGGAATGCCATGTTTTTTGTTGTACTTTACCTTGTGAGAAGGCAGTGTCACTCTCCTGTCCAAAGCCCATGGAACCGTCTGAGAGCCAGACCATCCGTTTAGAGAGTAAGATCATCTGCGTGTTTAAACTGAACTCAGCAGCCACTGGATCACTGACCTAAAATCACATGGAAGTATTAACAAAGTAAGGAAAAAAAACACACAATTAAAGATGTGAGAAAGATTTCTTTCATGCTAGAGAATTCTCTTATGCTGAAAAGTTGTTTTAGTCAATACCTTGTAAACGATCATTTGTATGATCTTATGTAATATTGAGAGTTTGTAAGATATGCTAGCACTCAGTCAGTGTGTTGAGGGGGATTCTAAGCTGCTATCACACCAAACTTGACCTGAAAGGAGACTCTGGGAAATATCCAGGAGACGCTGGAGAGACTATGTCACTCAGCTGGTCTGGGGATGTCTTGGAATCCTCCCAGAAAAGCTGGAAGAGGTGGTTGAGGAAAGAGATTTCTAAACCTCCACACTCAAGCTGCTGCCCCAAACTCAACTCCAGAGCAGGTGGCAGATGTTGGTTGGTTGGTTGGATGGTTGGATGGATGGATGGATGGATGGATGGATGGATGGATGGATGGATGGATTTTGTCATGACCTTGAATGTCTTTTTGATGCTTGAGTGATTAAATATTTGATCAGTTCAAGAACAAGTACAATACAGTTGAAAGCAGAAACTTCAGTTTTCAAAGAACACAGAGCTGATCTAGTTTTAGCTCGTCGCTGTCTGGTTGTTTGCGATGTTTATACATTTGCTTTGTGCTTGTTGCATGCCCCCCTGCCCCATTAGTCTAATTTAGATGCAGCTCATCTTCGTTCTCTCCCCAGCCTCCAACTGTATGAACAGATTTTCTTTGCTAAATTAAATAAATTAGACACAGATGCTGTGGTTGTCAGGCTTTGTCACATAATTTAGATTCACAGGGGCTTTATGAATGAATCATTTGCCAAGATTGTTCAAAGTCATACTCACCATCAAAAACAAATACAATGCATGTCATGCAAAAACAAACAAACAAACAAAAAACTGGTATAATATAACACTTGTAGCCTCATACTGCCATATTTATTTTTTCTTATAAGGTAAATTTACCTGCTGAAAGCGAATATCCAGGTCAAAGGTGAGCGGCTCTCTGGGACTGCAGACCAGAGGGATGGTGTACTCCAGGTTTGGAGGAGTAATACAGGGGATCAGTTTCACTGTGTAGAAGCCCGAATAATCACGCACCTGGCAAAAAGAAAAAAACATTCAGAAGGAACCAGTCACAAATATATTCAAAAGAAAAAGAAACTAAAATAATTCAACTATTTCTCGCAATAAAAATAGACGTTTCCTCACTGCAAAATCAGAGCTGAATGTCCACTGTTGAATAGGCTGATTGTAGGTTGGCTCACTCCTAACAAGGCTGAGGTTAAAGGTTAAACCAGGGTGGTCCGGACACATGACCATGGAAGTGAGTAATGTGGCTGATAAAACAAACAGACCAAAACAAATTCAATAAAGCTGAACATATTGGGACTTCAACAATTAACATGTATTTAATTCTGTTTGGAATTTTTATTTTGTATTAGGAGGTGGTAGCATTTGCTTGTTTCAGTCTGATATGGTACACTATAAAACAAAATCATACATGTTCATTCTGGACTGCACAATTTCAAAATGACATACTGTACCTGGGTGATCAAACACAAACAGGCCTCTGAATCGAGCCTCTGTGCGGAAGTTAACTACCAGTTGTCCCTGGGTATTTATACGCATGCTGGTTGGGTAAAGAGCACCTGCAAAGACAGTGACAGACCATTCAGATCTGGTGACTCAGTACATACAAAAAAAAAAAAAAAAACGCCCAAACTAAACCACCACTGAAACCTGCCTTGTAGTTCAGCCTCTGACGGACTACCGATTCCATCCCTCCATAAGATGGCAGTGTCGTACACAAAAGTGAGTCTCAATTCTGACTGTAAGTCAAAGTGCTGCCATCCTCCTGCTCCCACAGGGGAATGAAAAACATAGGACACATGCAGTGGAACTCTGAGGGTCACATAAGACTGGACCAGATTCAGCACCTGCAATGAAAACAGCATGATGTGTGAATTCAGTCTAAACTTATTTTATTCATTTATTTCATTTCATTTTGTTGCTTTCAAAAATTAGGACACAATAATGAAAAAAAATCTGGATGCAATAAGAATACAATATTTTAATACACACTACAGAACCATAAACTGCTCTTGTGTCTGATTTATGTTTGGAGTTGACTATTGCTCAACTAAGTTAACAGATTAAGCAAATATTTAAAACTTTAGTGAACTTAAAACACATTTCACACAATTTACCACACTTTGTGCCAATAATTACTTATAGTTCTCCTCATGATCTCTAGCTAAAATATTTAGTGTATTCAGCACAGGATTCATGGTCTCCAACTATTACAGATGAAATACTGTATATTAACCTAACAATCATTTTCCCCTCTGCAAATGAAAAGTTGTGTGTGTTATGATAAATGTTTCATTCTCTCTTAAAATGGTCCAAGTCCTCTTTGGTATCTGCACTTTCCTCTGACCTGACAGAAATACCTGCCTGCACCGGCTTTGTGTTCATGTGGAGACGTGCCTTCGCCTCTGGGCACTGAGAGCCGAGGCAAATGATTTGCTGAATGGTCTTCTGACACAGCCTGCTGGGCTCTAATAGATTCCTGTGGTCTTGTTAAGCTGGGCACGAAGACTTGCACTGTGACATGACACTAGTCTTGGACTACACTGAGCTGTCTCCAATCAGCCGGCCTACCTACTTTGAGAAGCACTTGGGTCACAGGGCACCCACAAACAAGGGCTGTTCCTTTTTCTGTTGATCCAATCCTACAGCTCCTGAATCTGAACCTGACAAACTTCTTTCGTTTTTTTTTTTTTTTTGAGCAGGCTGGTTAAAAAAGTCTGCCTACTTATTATTAATTTTGACCAAAATATCACTGCGGTTGTAACTTAATGAAGGCAAAGAAAGTCAGCATGTTCATCTTTTATTGTGTAGTAATGTTTGGCTGAAGCAGTTTGTTTAATTGACAGCAGACTTGTCAAGACAAGTGTATTCATTCTTACATTATGTGGCTACAGTCAACACATTTCTATTTTTTGATGGATACTTTTCTCACCTTCCTGATGCCTTTGTTATTAAAACAAACCTGAAGCTATGTAAAATGAGAAACTCAAATTATAATAAAAAAATCAATGTATATGAAAACATTTGCAAGGAGAAGAAAATATATTCATCTGTGCTTTCAAATTGAATTAATAATTCTCAGCAGGGACTAGGTAAAGTTTTCACCATGATGTGCCCTCATGAATTCTTCTGGACCTTCTTTATCAACTTTCTACCTTAATTAACTCAATGTGAACTAAGGACAAGTTTCCAAGATGAATGCAAATGTCAAGGGCTGTAAGGCATGTGTGCCAGAAGGCCAGAGGGAGATTTAAGATTTCTCCACCCTCCAGCACTGTGTGTAACATACTACAAAAAGGACATTGTGCATAAGGCAAACAGGACAAATAAGGACGTTTTTCAGACTATTGGCTATTGTCTTACCACTTTGACAAGTGTTGGATTAGACACTACATTCATAACCTGAGTCTACACATAAATATAGATGCAATCTTTGCAGGGTAATAGATGCTTTAGAATATTTTATGAAAGTAAAAGTTGGCAAGCAACCCTTTAAAAAGAAATGAAAAAAAAAAAAGATTTTCTTTGGTGAGACCAATAACTACTGAGTTTATGCTCCTACCCATAAGGGAGGACATGTTTTTTTATTGGCTTGTTGCAATTCCAGAAATGAAATGCAAACTGAAGCTCAAATGTAGAGCTTCTTACCTGTCCATCAGTCCCAATGGTGCCTCCACAGTCACTGAGGAGCTCAGACATGTCGTAGTAGCTGATGAATTCCCATAAACAAGCCTCCAAATTGAGGTTTCTGTAGAACCTTAGTGTACCAGACCCTCTTAGAGAACCATCGTATTGGTAAGGCTCTGTATTGCCGATCACTTCTGGATTCTTGGTGGCCTCAGTAAGAAATCCGTAGCGGGTCTTGACCTCATTATAGTCCAACAAATTGGAGCAGCGATGGTTGCCAACACGGGTCCCATCAGGGCTCAGAGTCAGCTCAAAGTTAGAAAGAGGTCGGGTTGACACGACAGGTAGCATTCCTGTAGGAGGAAACAAGTGGTAAAATAGTAGAAAAAAGTGTCAAAAAACAAACAGCTGAACTAGTTATACTAGTGGTATGTTAGATGACCACTTTTAGGACTGTTGAATATAATGATGTGTTCAAATCAGTCTGTTTCTAACTTTAGCGAGGAAACATCAGAACTTAACATCTGATTTTCTCACCATCAATGTGAGGCATGGTGACAGTTAATTTGATGAGATTGGGGTGGTCTGTATCCTCTGCTCCACTGTATCGCAGCTTAGCAGAGAAAGGTTCAGCCCCCACTGTACCTGCAACACGGGGCTGACACATTCCTGCAACCGGGCAATATATATAATATATATAAACATTTAGTTTCCCAGAAGAATTCTGAAAAGTATACAGTACTTCATTTTCTGCTAGAGTGAGGCTAAGTAGGCTGAACTCACCTTTGTCTGTGCTGATTGACACTATGGGGCTACTAAGTTCTAGACCTTCATCCCCATTAGAGTTGACAGCCCTTGCAGCACATTGGACCCTAGAACCAGCCTGGAAATAGACTGAATCCAAAGTTATGAGTTTGGAGGAGGTGAAGAAAGTGTCAAAATCAACTTCCCTCATCGGGCTGGTGACACCGTCTGGACCTGTAGGAGCGCTCACAAGCCAACGATAGCGAGTCAGTGTGTTATTGATGTTCTCGCTTACGCAAATAGACCCCGTTTTCTCATAGTCTGGATACTTAGGATTGCAAGCCTGAAAGAAAAAATAATGTTTGCATATGAAAGAAAGACAGATACAAACAATCAACAATGGAGACAAATATTTACTGGCTTTTGGTTTAATAATTATTTGAGACGTACAGTGACACAGACGGCAGGGTATCCAGCCACAGGCAGAGAGTCCCCACTCCTTCTGATGTCATCATAATGATACAGAGAAACCACTCTGGGTATAGAGGGAAATGTAACATCTGCCATGCTGTTGGGCTCTTCAATGTAAATAATAGTTTTGCTCATCTGCCGATACACCAATTATAGAGTTATTCAAGGAAAAACAAATGACTTGTTTTGCAAAACTGTGGTATTTAAATTTAACCTTAGTTTCTGCCACCATGTTCTCATCAGGCTTAAGATGGACAGTGAAGGCCTCTCTCATTTCTCTGATACCATCATATAAAACCTCCACCTCCACATAGTGCTCTGCGTCCCCCTGTTTGAACACAATTTCTGCAGGAGAAAGGAGAGAAATTTGACAAATATTTTCCAGCAAAATCCACTCGGCTGGTTGTCTGATAAAATAAGCTGGGAATAATATTTACCCTCGGAAATTGGATGGTAGTCCTCCCCAGAGGTAGCAGATCCATCTTTGGTGTGAACTCGAACAACAGAAACTTTGGAGGTGTCTCCAACACGCAAGACAAAGATCTTCACCACAGAGACTTGACCTTTTTCCTTTGGTTCATTCACACTAAATTTGGTCTCTCCAAAACTAATAATAGGCCCTGAAAAAGCATTTAATTTCATTTTGGTCATGATAGTAAACTGTCATATTACAAAGATATCAGATATTACAGCCAAAATGTAACAACTCTAAAACTGTTCCCACTATAGCAATGTTTTAGCCATCGCTAAAACAAAAAAGTAATATTTAACTAAAATTCTCCCCATAACTGCTTTAAGCAGGTCTATTTTTGTGAGCAACATTTACCAAGAAAGCAAAGCATTCTTACTGTCTGCATCATCATTTATCTTAATGAGTGTTTCATTCTGCTTCCCAATTGAAGCTCCGAACGGAGAAGCACTCTTGGGGCTCCCCAACACAAGACGAAGCTCTTCTTCCTCCTCATGTTGTGTGTCATCAACCAGTACCAATAAACAAGGTTTTTCACTCTCTCCTGAAGAATAAAAAGCAAAGACAAATTAAAACTGAGCCTTGCTATGTCCTAATCAGATATTTCTTTAACCTAGTAAGAGGATGAGTTAGGTTTTACTGCACTACCTGGTGAGAAGGTGATAATAGAGGCATCTGTGTTTGGCCTCTCAATGAAGTCCATCATGACCTGGGCTGTCCCTTGCCGGCTGTAACAGCGAACTGTAGACTTGTAGCTGATATCTCCACTACGATACACAGTAGCTGAGATCTGTCCTGCATTCTCATGTCCTACATGCACAGCATGGCGGAACTGCACTTTCGGCACTGAAAGAAAATAATTTCATCCAGATAAAAGAAACAGAAGTAGTAACATCAGATACACTGTAATTATTTCTGCAAACTTTGAACCATCATGATTTTTACATACGGTCAGAAACAGAGTCATTGATAACGATGACAGTCTTGCTTGGCTCCCCGAGGATCCCATTCATAGGCATTCGTAGTACCAGTTCAAACTTCTCTGGTCCCTCCAGAACCGGCTGACCAAGATCATCCAGAATAGTCACGCGAAACATCTGCATGGTGACCCCTGGCGCAAAGTCCAGATTACGGCTGATCCCCATATAATCTACACCAGCTGCTCCCAACACAGGATAGGTGAGACATGTAAAACAACAAAAGTCGGTATTAGTAGGATATAATGGTCCTATATAGACTACTAACTTGTGTTATTTAAGATGAAAAAGATGAAATGCCATACCCTCCATGACAACAAAGTATTTTGTCAGATGGGTAATAGTTATGAATAAATTCATGAATAAAGCTACATAGCCGAGAGCTAGAGATATCTCTGATGTCCAGTTCCTGGTTTTTCGTTTGCCACTCTTAAAAGAGCCTTTGTAATGAGACCTTGACCTTTGCCTGCAGGGCCTTTTTCACAAATTTATCACCCAGATATATATGGGCTTGGATTTCTATCATCCTGCATATGATAAGAAGCTAGTTGCCTTTACAGTTGTAGGTAGGAGAAAAGTTGTTAAGAATCTGTGAAAAGAGAGATGACTGCCTGGGGGTAAGAGATAATAGAAGCTATAGGCAAGACCTGAAGAAATAGCAATCTGACTTGAACTCAAAAATGCCTGCCAATGTGGAGAAGAATCAGTATGCCTCCCAGTAACACAGTGCCCAGTCAGAATAGCATTATCATCACAACTATGTGTATCTCTAATGCTTATAAGACAAGGTCTGAACTAAGGAACTCTGGACTCTTTCCCCCGCAACCTAAAAAAATGTTTACATTCCCCGGGCCATCCACTTAACATATCCAGAGTGGAAATCTTCTTGCACAGATGAGCTGAAGAATACAAAGACTGACAGGATGATGACTTAAGTCCATTGTTTTGTTTAGTTTACATTTCTTTAAGCATGGACTAGCTGAAGCTGTCAGAGAAGGATGTTTATCAGACACACATACCCTCAGCAGAGACAGGATCTGTCTTTTTGGAGCGCACTGTGACAGTTCCTCCTTTGGAAAGATCAGTCCCTGTCCTCCATACCTGCACTTCCACAAAGCCATCACTCTCATCCACATGGTATTCTGTGCTTCCAAAGTAGAAAACAGGATCTGAACAACAGACAGAACAACAGAGGACAATGAGAAATAAAAAAAAGACTAAACACAATAAATTTGAATGATGTAATTGGACACTTGAATTCTTAATGGCTAGCATACTGTGTTAGATTATCTGTAATTACAAGTGAACCAAGGGACCTCTTCCATCAGATTAGCAGCAGGTATTCAATATAACTGTAGACCTTAAAATTAAATTTTTGTCTTCCTGCCACAATATTTTGGAAGTATTATGTTTTTTTGGCTGCACCAAAGTTTAATAAACAAAAGGAAACCTTGAGGCGAAACAGAATTTCCTAGTTCTGTTCTGAATGAGCCTGCTGGTTGTGCTGACTTTGATAGTGATGGGTCTGAGAGGCAGACAGGATGCCTGACAGGAGGTCTGGGGGATGTAAAGCTTGAAGTGCCAGCCCAGGCCTGTCTGACTGCAATTAGTGTTTCTACGAGCTGAGATTCCACGGCAGCCAAACTCACCTGCTGTGATTTTAACTCTTCAAGTGCAACGCTCTCCTTTCCCCGCTGTCCAAAATGTCATGATGCTTGTGAGATGCTTGCTAGATTGTGGACTTCTGTGTTTGTTTGCTTTGGGAGGGGTGGCTATCTACTAGTAAATTCAGAACACTGACTGTCAAAAACTTAATCCAAATAAGGCACACTTTTATTAAAATAAAATAATATACACATTTTTGTAAATTACTGAATATTTCTTTGTAATCACTAATGGGACACAACTTAGTTGTAAAAACATTATGCTTTTGAAAGCAGCTGTGACCAAACATTGAATAAACAGAGCAAATGACAATGTCTATGGGCAGAGTAGTTGCCATGACAATGGAGCTCAGTGCCAACACAATGGTACTTATTTCTCATAGCAAATTATAAGGGAAAATGGACAATGTGAAACCAAATGATAAATTAAAAAAACAAACCCATTTTGTTGTTGATTATGTTATCTCCTCAAAATGAAAACAAATAAAAAAATAAGAGAGAGTGAATAACTGTCAGTCAGTGGTGCTGCCAGGCAGGAAATATATATTTATTGTCTCCCATTATGCAATTTTTCCACCAAATAATCTGAGTTATGAAAGCACAATTGAACATTTAAATACAGCTTTTTGACTTGAATTGCTTAATGATAAATAGACTGTGAAAAAAGGAAACAAATAAACAAAATTGTAGTTCACAAAAAAAATATTTTGTTCTTTCACCAGGCAGATAACCTTCCTAACCAAAACTGGGCTTGAACCCACTGCCTCAGGATTAGAAGACCATGACGCTGATCACTGAGCTATTGAAACACCACCACACAAAAACTCTGCATACATGAGTTAAACAACCCTGCAGCATTGTGCAAGCAAAGGCCAGAACACATCTATTCTTAATCTGTTATAATATGGGCAAGACAATAAATACTAAATTAGATGGCTTGCAGCTGCCAAATCTTTTCCCCACAGAGAAACCAAACAAAGATGATTTTGGCTGCCTGCACTGGCTCTCTACCTGGAGGAGTAATCAGATCTACAAGGCTGAAGGCTGGCAGCCAGGAACTCAGGCCCTGTTGGACTCATCCAGTAATCAGATAAGGTTTTTCACCACACAAACAAAAAGCTTCAAAGACCTAAGGCCCATTAACTGAAAGGTAAACCGTTCACAACCTCCATCGGCTCAGCAGCAACTCTGACACCAAAATGCACATCTAAGGTTACATAGATGGAAATGGAGATGATCTGAATTCAGCCTAAACTTTAAGGTGTTTTGACTCACAATTATGAGAAACATCAACCTCTTGATGGCTTCAATTAATTAATAAAACATCTTTTTTAATGAAAACAAATGCAAAAAATAAAGAAGCACACAAATCACTTTTGTAAAATCAGTGTGCCGTAAACGTTGTTCTGCAAAATAATGCTGCAAAGTAAATAACTCTCATGTTAAATATGCATGAACATACAATAAAAGTCGAGACATGGGGAAAGACACAGACATCCCTGAGGACACTGTTAAACTTCCTCTGATGGTTTGATGTCACTTGAACTTTGCACATAATTCCCACAGCACGGAATGGCTTCTTTAATGGTAAAATTCAATTGAGCCCAGGCAAATGTTTTGTTGCCAACTGTGCAATACAAAAGAAATGTCTCCACCAAAACACTACTTATGAGCAACATCATTATTTTGTTCTGAAAGACCAGCAACAAACATCTGAATTCATATTTTTAAAAAAATGAACTGCAAAAGAGTGGTCTAAAGTATTTTTTTTGCTCTTGGACATCTGTTAATAAATTTTTAAAAATGGGAATCCAGGTGGAACATAATGATAGGGTTCATGTGTTTCCCCTCGATTCGTGCCACCCATCGGTAAAACAGTTTGTAATCATACTTTCAAAACCAGAGTCAAATCTTCAGGCGAGTGACTCAAGACTATAAATACACCAGCCAAGTCCCGCTGTACAAGCATTTTCATGTCTTACGGTCGGACCCCACCAAAACATTTTCCCGGATGCAGACTCAATATCAAACAGCAATTACCTCTGCAAGAAAGAACAAGTTTCTCCAAATACATTGCAGGCAAAAGCAACAAGGTGGAAATCACGGGGATTTGGCATCCATGTTGTCTGCCACACGGGAAAACAGCTGGTGCTGTAAAGATTGCAGCTGTTCTTGATAATGTAGAAAGACTGGACAGCTTGTAAACGGTCAGTTTTTTTTTTAGCCCCATATTATTTACCCTTTACAGAAAAAACTAGAAAGCATAATTTAACATCCATTTTAGAGGGATACAGAACAAAAGGTGTGCAAAAGGATATTTTTTATACAGTTTTCAACTCTTTACTTTCTCCTGTCTTTTTCTAAATCATTTTATGAAAAAGTTACCTACTATGGAAAATAACATGTTGTAGGCTATTGTACACAAATAACCCTGCAGCAAGCTGCTATTACCTAATGATAGTTCTTCTGACACACAGAAAATGCTTTAAATCACAACAATGTCCAGAAGAATTTTGGCATCTTTAGTGATACTTTCTAAATAAAATCATTTGCTAAACTTTGAGGTTTCTGTGAACTAATGAAGGATTTACAGTAATACAAGTTAACGTCTGTCAACAGGTGACCCTGACTGAAATTGTAGCAACAATCAGTCACAAGATCAGACAAGTGAACTATGAATTATACCAAGTGCTTTTACACTATGAGTCACATTCAGCCATTGATTTGCAGATTAAGGACATTCAGTGTCTTGCTCAAGTGGTGAGGAAAGCCAGACTCAAACCCACAACTCTCCGATTGGCAGACAACTGCCTTTTCTCCTGAGCCACAACCACCTCTGTCAGGTGATTTGATTGGATGGCTAGGATAACAAATCAAAAAAACAAACCCAGAACTCAATTCAGCAATTGTAGATGTTGCTCTATTTAAAGTGAATTAAAAGCGAAGCAGCTGGAGCCTGAAACACATACGTTGTTTTCTCCCTACAGTTTATAGGTTTTTTTTAAGCTGATTAGATTTCTTTCTTTTCTGGATAATCTAGCATACTAATTAGTGAAATTAATGTTTTTGTTGGAAGGAAAAACATACCTTCTCCTCCAAAGCACTGTTGTTAGTTATCAAAGTGGTTCAAGTCAGTTTAGTAAGGAAGAAAAGCAATAACGCAAATATAAACCCTTTTTACTTGGCTTTCTTACATGTTAAAAAGGGTGAATTATGTATTTGCATAAAGCAAAAAATGTACACAATGCTGACCTGTTTCTATACTTTATTCATGCAACGTATAATGCTTTATTACACATCTTGTTAAAAAACCCTTTGGTAAATTGGAAGATTTTTCTTGATTTCTTTAAACAAATTATTCAAGTTGAAAACCCCACAAAGCTGCTGAGAAAACCTCCTGGGGAGTTCCAGCATATACACATCACATTTAGGGCCAGGTGCTTGGCCAGGCACAGACTCTCTCTGCACATGCAAGTGCAACCCTTGAAAGCCATTCTAAAGAAGCGATGACAATGAACGATGTGTTGCCCTCATTTGCCTTAGATCTGTACATGCATTTAGAGACCAGAACCTGGATTACACGCTTGAATTTAGCCAGAACAGCTGAACTAAAAGTGGTAATGAATCTCCTGCTGCCTCTCCACCCTTTCAGACAGGAGATCAATCTTGTTTTTCTTGCCTCAGAGCTGTTTACCATTTACTTCAGCATCAGTGCTCAAGCTTTTTTCATTATCAACTCCTTTAGGGGAGACATGAAGAGTTGACATCATCTTATTTCTTCCTTCTCTTCATGTTTCAACAACATTATTCCATTTTCTATATCAACTTAACCCTGTCCGAGGGTTATTGGGGGATTGGAGTCATTTAAGCTGACTGACAATGACTGAGAAAAGAAAAAAAAGAAGGGGGGGGGGTACATCCTGGACAAGTTGTTGGTCCTTGACAAGGCAGAACACTCATAAATCTGGGCTGATTTGATCTGTTGCTGAAAGACTCGGAAAATGAAAAGATATGACCACTCCCCAACTGTGACCTTGAATACTCACAATAGATAGAGCTAAAATCTACAGCCACATTTTTGCATTGCCAATTTTACACTTATTGCTATTTTATGTCAGCCTCTGGTGTCATCATCATAAAGAGTTAGTAGTAGTTCCAGAGATTGTAAGGCTGTTAGAATTCAGCACAAATGTTGGCTTTGTTTCTGACAGTCTACTCAATAACGAGTAAATAAACCATTAATGATTCTATCTGTCAGAACCAATTTAATTCCTTAAAGTTTTAACCCTTTTATCAGTGATAACACTGAGTAAATACATAACAGGAACGCTTAAATCAACTGAGTGAAAATATGTTTTTTTAAGTTATCTCACAAACGAACTGACCTTTTAGCTAATAAAAAAGGATTACTCAGGCAAATAAACAGTCAGAGCCGGTGCAGCACCACACCAACAGACTCTGTGACGCAAGGAATGTATCCTCTACAGTTTTCTAAACATACATAAATGCATGAACCTGAATGCTATTCATCAGTAAAAAAATAAACTTTACTGCAACAGAAATTTTGTTTCAATAACCATTAATCTTCTGCTTTGTTTATCTGAGTTCACTTCCAAAATAAAACTTAATGTTAGCTGGTCCATAATCTTGGAAGACTTCCTTATACCTTATTGCTTTCTTTATCAGATTACTTGATTTCAAACCATCTGAGCTGTCATTTTGAGATTTTTTTTTTTAAAAAGGCAGGCAAACAGCCACAGTCTATTATAGCTCCATTACACATGGCAGATACAAAGACATCCATGACTGACAGTGTTAAAGTCAGATCCTTCAACAAAACCCATGAGAACGTAATTTAATAGTAGCAATGGGAAGAAATGTCTTTGTAAAAAACACTGGATGGTGCAGGAAGTGACAGGTGAGTCTCAGCAGCTGTTCAAGCAGTCTGCAGTCAGGAATAGTGTGAGGTCAAAAGGTCTCCTGTTTACTCTCAGGTTACAGACTTTTCAAATGCATAGCTTGTTACGTTTTCAGGCAGCGTAAATGAGCACATTTGAAGTGTATAAAGCAGAATAGATAACCTAATTCAAAAGCCTTCGAAAAGATTTGGCTACAAGCCAAATGGAGTAAAAAAATGTAAGGAATGTTTTTGTTTTGCTAAATATTTGAAAACCTAATTATTGTTATTTCAAAAGTTGGCAAGTTGAGGTCATAGGTGCAAACATTAAGACTATTGCAAATATAAATAAATAAATTCATCCTTTCCAGGTTGAACATCATTACACAGAGGAAGTAAAGGTGCTGCAATAAGTTTCCAGTAATTACTTTTTTGCTTTCAGAGAACAACTTTCAAGACTAGATGCTTCTGTATCTCCTTAATTATCAATCTGCAGTTGAATTTTAAAAACAACAATCAAAAAAGAAAGTTTAGAAGTCATGATGGATTTTTAGGCTCCACCAATTCCTGCCCATAGAGTCCTGACTTTGCAGCTGGGCTTATGGAGATTGTCAGAGTGATAGAGAAGTGAGGCCGTCAGGTGTTGGGGAACAAAGAGATATCAGGAAGATGTGGGAGCCCTCCTGCATGAGCCTGCAGATATGAGATCAACTCTTTGTTTTCAAAAAGTAGGCCTGCACACCTAAATCTTTCCTACTGGAGTCATGAGTACTGAAGCAAAAACACACCTACATGGGAAAAATTCAAAACACATTACCATTTCCAAAACCTTTTCCAAAACTGTTTGGATTTTTAATGTCAAACTGAGGGGTCAAACACTTTTAAATTTCTAATCTGGTGAATAAAAAGCCTATTAAGAACAGAAAGAGTAATTAGTTGTAAAAAAATAGAGATTTCCTAGGTTTGAAATCAGAACTGAAAGTGAAAAAAATCAAACAAAATATGCTAAAATGTCTCAGAACAATCAAAGGCCTATAATTTGTTAGCCTGATTGCATTTGAATATATACTTACAATCAGTAAAATGACATCTTACCATCATCCATATCAGGAATGATTATGATTTTGGCTGTGGGGAACTCTGAGCCCAGGCGGCCCCCCATGGGCATGCTGAGGGTGACATTGAAGCTTTCCTCATCTTCGTACAGCGAATCATCAATTATCACTATCCGACAGGATTTCTCTATCTCTCCCTTGTCAAAGCGCAGGATGCTGCGATGGTCTTCAGGCCTGGAGATGTAATCAGAATAGGACAGCACTGCAGTGGGGACAGTGCCTGTGGCCGAAACTGAAAGGGCAGAAAATAAATTGCATATTAAAAACTTTCCCAACAATAACATATATAATTGGGTTTATTCTGTAGAAGAGTACATTTTTTATTTTTAACACATTTATCTGTTTCTTGTTATAAATAAATCTGTGTTTTAATAAAACATTTTTTTACCTGTTCAGGTAAACGAAGAATGGCAAAAATGGGTATGTTCTTTATTTTTCTTAAATACACTCATTACTGCAGCATGTTCGAAAAGCTTCACCTGCTTTTGTCAAGTGATCAAGTAACTATGTGACTTTGAGGTCCCAAAATTAGATCAGAAATAAAAACCACTCCAGATATGTCAAAAAAGTGGCTTGTTTTTGCTTTTTAGATGCTAGTTAAAAGAAATGTCTAGAAGACACGAAAAACTAACTCAAGAAACAGCTGACCACATTTAAACTCACATTGAAGAAAAGTGTATTACCTTGCTGTGTGTAGCATATAACCATAAGTTCTTCACTGACATCTCCACTCCTGCGAACAGGAATAAGCAGCTCACCGATGTCCTCCTCTATGTTGTACACAGCTGATGGTATAAACACTGTGGATTCTGTAACATAGGGAAAAAAAGTTAAATCTGACTTCTGGCATGCATATAGAACTCATTAATTCATGAAAAAATAGAGATAGAAAAGCTTTAGAATATAAAATAAATATATAAAATATATTTTTTAAAATCTCTTAATTTCAAGCTTTTGCGTTGTGAGGGGATCAATGAAAATTCTCATTATTGTTGGGTTTTTGGTGCTTCTATCATTTATCAGACCTAACCATCAGCTCAGTATCCGTTTGAGGCAAATGTAACACCCATAATTGGATTACACAGCATAAAGTACAAAGATTTCTGACTTGTTAGATGATACAAACGGATGTGAAAAATTTTAATATGCTAAACAAAACTGGTTAGTTAGTTTCCTTAGAGACGAAAACAACATGAATCTTTATTTCACTCATTTTCCTAGTAACCTGTATTAATTTGCTTGAGCAAGATACTTTAATTCTGTTTTTTTTTATGCTGGAAAATGTTGAATCATTTCGTCTGCTCCTCAGATGTTTCACTAGCGGCTCTTCTCTTTGTCTCCTCCTCTAGCTTTGTATGACTTTCAAAAAGGTAATGAGTTTGGAACATTTCATCCATGAAATCCACAGAGCTCAGACTTCAGTTTTGTATTCCACTCAGTGAGAATCATGGATGGCCACATTGACAAAGTGGTGGCCAGTTAGCATAATGTGCCATTGTAATATAAAGAACATTAAAGGGACTCTATACATATTTCTAACATTCAGTTGCTCCCAATCCGAATACATCCTTGGGCTATTCTGTTTCTCTGTTTGCAGAAAAGAGAACAACAGCATACATTTTTTATAAGCCTTCGGAGTTTATTTGACCTTGAAAGACTAAAATATGTTAAACTTTAAAAACCATAAGCAATGTATGAAATGATAATAGGCTTGGCTATAGAATGACATTTTCTGCTTAAAGCATGAAAAAGCCAAATAAAAATGTATATCTCAAAAATTGGCAGCTGACAGTTTCTATTTTTTTTAATTTTTGTCCTTTAGGAATCAACATTTTCAAAAACAAGTATCAGCTACTCATTAGCATACAATGTTTATAGCACAATCTTCTTTTCTACATAGTAAAACCCTATGAGATTCATATTTGCTGTTCAGTATCTTCGTTCTATTGGGCTTTTTTCCTCAGCACTTTTTTTCTCCTCTATTTGAGCTGTTTCACATGAAAGTCATTATTGCAGCTAATACCACATCTCTTTGACACTGCTCAAAACAACAACACCTCCATTGTTGACACTTTAAAAAATATTTATCTTTTTATTGTTTATGTACCAACCTTTTTAATCAGGTTGTGTTCACAGTATTTTCACTTTTATTCAGCTTTCTTTTATCTTTCCAGAAAAACGCTGCATTTGTGAAGCTCTGACACCCTCAGGTAGACGAAAGATTAATTTCCATAAATCCAAACATAAAAATAACTTTGATAAGGGCTGAAGATTTGTTAAACCAAACTATTTTATCCTTGAAAAACAAACAAACTGATGCTGTTTCAGTTAACATTTTTCATGGTTTCTGTATAAATACATGATGCTTTCTCAGTCTTTCATGTTTTTATTTTAAAACCTGTGCTAAATATGTGATTCTGCTTAAAAATATAGCTGTCATCTTCTTACAATGCAATTTATGAAGTATAAATTACTGGACATCTGTGCAAAATAGAGGGACATGTGACATTAGACACATGAAAACATTACCTGCTATTTTATTTTCCCTTGATTCACTTTAGAATAACTTAGGAGTAGAATTTTAAAATGTGCAACACACAATCAAAGTTTATTCTAGTTTTATTTTTTCTAAAAACCAATTCAACCTCACTAAATTTAAATAAATTGTAGAATTTTAGGTTTAGGGAAAAAAAGTCACTGACCATCACCAGGGTCCAGGATCTCCACAGTAGTGATTTCAGGAAACTCAAGAGCTGCCATCACTGGCTCAGACAGGACGATCTGAAATGTCTCTGACACTTCATACTCATTGTCTGACAGGATTCGGACCTTCCAGGTGGCTTTGGTCTGGCCGGGGTTGAACTGCACCTGTTTTTGAGACTTCCCACGAAAGTCTTTGTCCTTTTTTGCAGAACCATCTTTCGTGCCAATGCCTTAAGAAAGGATGATTTTTGTTATTCTAACATCTGAAGCCTCATAAAATACACACAAGTAGAAATGTCTGCTCATTGTTTACAGCAGCAGTTTTCACTCCCAGCATTTCAAATAAACTTGGTGGAAATAAAAACCATACCAGCCTGGTGTTGGCAGAAGTAGTCTGAGCTAGACATACCCTATCTGACCTACAGCATGGGAGCTGTTTGATGAAGCTCATAGTCACGATTGCCGTGATTCTGACAGTGTTCACATTGAGTAGGAGCGCTGAAGCTAGTGAAATGTCACACAGCCTCTCCATTGTCTTTGCTAACTGGTTAAACAACATGCCTCAGGATTTTGGCAGTGGGCTGAATAAACAGGGCTGCACACCCCAAAGCAGTCCTGAGACACAGCCACACAAAACAAAAACTTGAGATAAAGCTGGTCAAAATTGAAGAAAAACAGCTGCTCTCTCAGAGTGAGTATTCATGTCAATAATGTGTAGTTTGAGGTATGAAGTGTTATGGAAATATTATTTACCCAAGACAGAAATACGTGGTCCAAGAATAAAAAGTACTCTGTGGAATTGTCGTCAGGATTTATTGCAAATGCAAGACACACATCATGTCTTGCAGGGCAGTGGTACATATAATGTGTGTAATGAGGCAGTCTCAAATATACTCATTTATACATTATTCTATCTCTCTGCTATCCTGACACGTTACAAATAATATCTAAGAGTGATTGTTGTTAGCAGATCTTGTTCTGTCTATAATCATTCTATCTACTGATAAACAGGGTGTCATGAAAACCTAGGTCATAAACGTATGTCATGAATTACTGGCATAATTAAGTATTATTTCCATTACATGAAGAGTGGGATTTTTTTTTAATATTAAGACTCATCTCTTTGATGAAAATGAAACTGGACTTTGATATGTAAGTGCAGATAGAGAGAAAAAATTGTCCATGCAAATTTGTGCCAAGATAAGAACAGTCGCACTCAATTGGGCTTGAAAGACCAGCAGTCTTCAAAGAGCAGCTACGAACGGAGAAAGAATAATTTGCCTGAATTCTGTGGCTGAATTTAGTGGCCCAGAGGATTCAAGGCAGGTGGGCTCACTGTACCCTCCAAACTGCTGCCACATTCACTCTGTACCTTCACACGTGAGGCAAAAGCCCTTCACTGAGGAGGAGAATCCTCTGATAAGGTTTCACTCGGGCATGGTTGGACAAGAAAAGATATCCTCCAACCCCCATTAAAATGTACTGATATGGTATCAGATTTTATTTCATCACCTATTTCCATCTTGCTGTAGTGGAAAGTTTATGTCAGTTAATCAAATGGGATTTTTGCTTTTCATATCTGAGCCTCAATGAAGCCTCAGAGTAAATCTCAGAGAGAGAAAATCATGTAGGATCTTTAAAATTTCACACACAGATACAACTTCACTGAGACAGAATATTTGTTACAGGTTGTGTTCTCGTTTAAAGGAATTTTGAAGACATGGTCTTGTACAAGTACAAGGATCAAAGATAGGAAAAAAAAAATAGAGGGTTTTGCGCCAAAATCATTTTTGCTAAGGCTATTTTTTAATTAAAAACTAAGTGGAGTTTTGTGGTTTTCTAGAGAATTGAATATGTTTGTGTTGAATGCTAAAAATGATGGATACAAATAATATAATTATAATAAGTCTCTGCACAATCTTTAGGTTAGTTCTGTCTGTGTTTATCTTTGCACGGAATGAAAAACTAATCATTTCCTAAAAGATTTATTAGAACTGACAAAAATGTAACCAAGTGGCGTATGATCAAAAAGTCACTGCTTGAGGGTGTGAACATGTAGCCACATAAAAGTAATAAAAAACTGTTTGATGAAACGATTCAACACTTGTAAGTCCAGAAATAGAAACTCTATAAAGCTGTTGGTAGATTTATTTGCACAATGAAGGCTTTGACAAAACACATTGGATTTAACAATTTGCAGTTGAATGTATCTTATTGCTTTGCATTTTTAAAGAACACCGCAAAAAGTTCATAAACTAAAACCCAACAAGGCTTGAATTAATCACTGTGCATCCATAACTTGATACTTTGTGTTTGCAACTGATAAATGCAACTAGTAATAAAAAAAATCAATGGTCTAGCAAATAAAAATGGTATTATTGACAAACATTACCCTGCAGAGAGATCATTGTGAAACCTGGCAGTTTGCTTGAGTTTTCAATTTAGGCGTTTTTTTGTTTTTTTTTGCCTCTAAACACAAACAAGATGTTCATACTCTTTATATTCATGAATGGATGTGATGATGGATAAATAAATTCAGTGACATACTGGGGAAATCTGCCTTAAGTTATCTTTTGACTGAGTAAACTTGAAGGAGCAAACAGTGTAACTGACACTATCTTAAAGATGCCGCAATATTCCTGCCATCTAGGGGCATAAAAATAAAAACACAAACCTACAGGAAACACTCTCATGTGATTTGATCTTTATCACCAGTTTAAAAAGATTGCAGAATTCTTGCAACTTTAAAGCATTAAGATTTATACTTCATTGAGTTCTGAACTTTAATTTTCTTTTATCCTACATTAAAATGCATCTCGATGGTCACTGACTTATGCATCTGCCTGCACAGTCATCGTGGGATTGTGCTTTGCAATTGGTGACTGGAACCCAAACACTAGCCAGAGAAAAGAGGGTAAAGGTCGTGACCTGTGTGACCCTACTGAATGTTGGGGCAAGCCTTACTTTTGTCCATTGATATTTCAAAGGACCAGCTTGTCTATCCATATAATGACTTCCCAAACAATATTGGCTTTGTTGGTTTCTTTGTTCAGAGTGAGGGAATTTTTAGCTTTAAAACAGGAAAAAAATGAATTTTTAGTAAAATAAAATGTAATGAATGAATGAAACACAACTTGTAATTTAAGCACTTTTTTGGAATAACAGGTTAAGTCTTCTTACTAACAAATGAAGTTTCCCCCAGGTAACCACGGCGTTTCAGTACAACCTCCAGGAACTTGACCTCCTCATCCACCACATAGTGTTCTGTCTCCAAAGAAATCCAAGCCCAGTTCAGTCTAAACTGCTGGTTCCTTAGTTTGTTGCCTCCTGCAAACAAAGTGAAAAAGATTCTTGAAATGCCTTCCAAGAATTTACCAGTCTGCAAAAGAAAACACAGAAAATAAGGTAAATCTTCCAGCCAGGAGTTAATAATCAAACTATACTGTATTATGCATATAAATGCAGCATTTTGTTTGTAGTCTAGCACAGATATTTAATACCCTGCATTAGTGTTCTTAGATACCTTAAGAACTTGATGTTCTGTCCTAGCCAGCACTCAGTGGGAGGTGAGAGGCGTACAAAGCTTTTGTGCAAAAGCAACAGGGTTTGTGCAATCTAATTGCTTTATTTCTAATTAAGATAAAGGGTTTCTGTTTCCTGTTTGAACTCAGTTATTTTATCCTCTTCTCTTGAAGTTCAATTCAAAGGCTGTAAGCTACAACACCGGAGGGCAAGGCTGCTACTATTTGACCATAAAAACTCAAAAGCGCAGGCAGAAAAACAGGCATCAAACACAAACAGACACAAACTCTACCATGAAGAGAGACACACAGTGACTCATAAAGAAACTACACAACCCTTTGACATTTTCATTTCCACAGCAATAGCCAGCAGTCTAAAGAATGACACTGGTTAACAAAAGTTCAAATGCATTTGCCAAACTGCATAGTGAGACCTGCTGGCTACTGCTGTAATGAATGAGTGTAGGGAGATTTAGACAACTGAGCCACTAAACACCAAACCATTCTGAAAGTAATGGAATAAAAGCAAAACTGCCAGGGGGTGCAGGGACAATGTCAAGAGAGTTCAGAATGTTGGTGTTGTTTATGTTAGGTCTCTTTACGGTTCCACCCTTATTGTTATGGTCAGTAGATTTGTCACCTCCAGCTGACCAATTCAAGACATTCATTTCCTTCTCACTTTAAACAGAGTGAAACTTTTACTCTTTCTCCATGGGTGTCTTATTAAATGTGAAGGTGAATATATTTGTGCGTGTGTGTGCAAGTGTGTGCGTGTGTGTGCACAAACAATAATATCTGGATGTTGAGGGGTGTAAAAGAAGTTGTTATTACAAATATATATATACACATACACAATAAATATATGATATAAAAAAGGCAATTCAATATGCATTTTCACTATGGTGAAAAAGGTATGGAGATTTTAAATTCAGTAATAAATAAAAAGAAACATGAGTTTTTTTGTTTTGTTTTTTTTACAATTTTTGATGAGCCACAACAATGGAATGTACCAATACCATTTTAAAGATAAGAACGAATGTGTTGCTCACATAAACATAAAATGATGGAGTAAATTAAGTATTTTCTGTGATGTTCCATTGAAGGCGAAAATGGGACATAAAGTAAGAAAAAGAAAAAAAAACTCCAAACCTTCTGTCGTGACTGGATATTTATTATGTCTTGCAATAATATAATATAAGCATTCTAAATAATTTAAAAATACATAATGCATCTAATAAAATTTTCATCACAAATCATTAGGGAAACCTTTTATTGTCTGCAGAACACAGCATGCAACACATTTTGCGGAAATAAGATGAATGAATGAATGAATGAATGATACTTTATTGATCCCATGAAGGGAAATTACAGTTTGGAACAACCCATTCAAGAGATATAGACAAAACACAACAGACTGGGAGAACAGGTACCCCGGGTCCAGCAGCCGT
>JARVJO010000330.1:20535765-20551777 GCA_031762555.1 Cynodonichthys magdalenae | reverse complement strand
GGGAAGGCAGGAGAGAAGGAAAAAGCGTCCTACTCCTCCGAGAGCAGAAAAAAAAAAAAAAAAAAAAAAAAAAAAAAAAAAAAAAAAAAAAAAAAAAAAAAAAAAAAAAAGATGGCTGCTATTCTATCATATTAACTGGTAAACGAACTCTAAGTGGGGTTAGGTTTAAAATGTCCTCTCGAGATCTACAACAGAGTTGAGTTTTTGCTTTCTGTGTGTTCCACATCATTCTTCAGCAGACAGGTGACCTTTGTAAGACAGGACCTCACCGCACTGTTTGGATTAAAGCCAGCAGTGTGGCGCTCCTGCCAACAGTAAACACTGCAAGTGTGATCCTTGAGTTGTGAAGCCTGTCCTCCACTGAGGCAGAAGAAGAAGAAAATGTCTCGGTTGTCTATCAGACGTCACTTGTTGGGTCAAATTGTGCAATAGTTTGAGCAAATCAACTTACCTTAAAGCCTTAACTTATAAAAATAAAAGCAGTAGGATTATTAATCAAATACTCAGACATCCCCCCCCCCCCCCCACCCCCCAAAAAAAACAAACTCATACATTTCATTTAGTCCCATAAGCCTTTCACACCACCAACGGCTCTATTAATTATTCATCTTTTAGACCCATCAACTTCTAAAGAGAATGCATCCCTCGACTGCGCTTTTAAACCTCGAAAAAATGATATACCTTCACAGTTCCACTGTAAATACAAACCTAATATGGCATAAGCAAATGCTGAGTTTATGGTGCCTTGAAGTCCAACTAAAGCTGCAGCAACATGGCCTTCAGGGAAGTGAGGAGTGGACGTGTTCTTTTCCAAAAGGACCTCTGCACTCCTCCAAATTTCTTTCTAATTAAGATAAGGCGGAGTTGGAGTAAGTCCACTTCAAAGAGGCCCAAAGAAAAACACCAGAGTTAATCTTCACCTAGGCCTCAAAGCACTGAGATAAATTTTAGTGAACAAGATCCAAATCTCTGGTGCTCAAGTCTTTTCATTGTGGTGCAATTTATTGAAACATGCTAAAGAACTTTCACAATCTAGTTTTCACACCATATCAATTTCTTATCTACAGAATTTATCATTTAAAAATAAAAACAAATTGCCATCATTCTATTTGTCTTGTTAAAACTAAGAACACATGGTAAAAGTGCAAATTCCTTTACACATAAAGACTAAAAAATAATTTTTAACCATTTAACATCAACAATTTCACAAGTGTGCAAGTTATGAAGCTGCGTGAGTTCTCTCTATCCACGCAGTAGCTGTGTGATGCAGGACAGAAAACAGAGAGAAGCAAAAGAATGTGGGAGGCTGGGCTGTGCCAACTTGGTGCCCTCCGTCTCCTCCCCGCATACATGTTGCAGTCTGGCCTTATTTGGGTACCGTTAAGCGCTGTGGAGCTGCAGTGCCCCATGGACCCTCATCTGTTAGCTCATCCTGGCAGACAGACAGGCAGCCCTTTGCCCACAGAGACAGCGAAACACTGCTTAGCAAGGATAAACGAGGACTAACCTGTGAATACTGATCAAGTGGAACAGTACATCTAAAAATAAAAACTGGCTGTTGAAATGTTTTTTCCATCTGTCTGTCATCTTAAAATATGAAGGAACTTTTATACAAATAAACAACTGAACTAACAGAATAATTTTAGTTACTGATATCACTGATAAGAAATTTTCAAAATGCACATGAAGTAGCAGGTAAAGTTGAAGGACGATTTGTAATATTTTCAGTGAATAACGCAGACATACAGTTTTGAAGTATAACTTCTAACCACTCATATGACATGTGTTTTGCTAAACTTATATATTATATAAATTCTAAAATTTATCAGCTAAAACAAAAAAAAGGCTCAACTTGACAGTCAATTATTCATTTTTTGATCACCAAAAGTAGAAAAAAAAGTTTGTGGACAGCCAAAATGGTGTTTGATGACAGCAAAATAAACAGTAGTATTGTTTTTTCAGCATTCGTAATCACGTCTTAAGTTTTTACCCATGTCTGTGCGTTTGTTAGTTAGTTTGTTTGTAGCATCAGCAAAATATCTCTTGAACAAGTGGATGGATTGTTTTCAAGCTCTCAGGATATAATCACTGGATGGACTTCGACTGCTTCACTTTTAAAGTTAAGCCCCTTTCAAGATGGCTGCTACAGCAAATCCAACTTAGCAAGAACAAAAAGGCTATACTCAAACAATTTTGCAGCTAAAATAGAATGCCACTGTAGCTGAGAGTCATCGATAACCTGTACTCAAGCACTGTTACGTGAAAACATTCACAACACCATTTAAGAGATTTGTCAAAAATGGCTATAACTTGGCCTAAAACTCAGCATGAAAAATGGCAGCTGATTTGCAGTTTTGCCTTTATTATAATGGAGAAATTTATAAAAGCTAAAAAAACTAACATTGTTTGGTTCAACAGAAACAACAAAGATTCATTACAGTGATGAATAACGTGTTTTATATGCCCAGCATTTCTGCTAAATGACCTGCCTTTAAGCTCCACAGTGTACCAGACCATACCAGCATACTTTTCACCTCTCCAATTAAAGGAAAAGGGATATAATAATCCTGTTGAAGAGTAAAAGGCACATGGCATAGCTGAGCGCAAGAGAACGAGAGAGAGAGAGAGCGCGTACACGATATGGTCTAATCACCCTAAGCCTCATATCTGCAGTAACAAGTGCAGAGCTGGCCATGGCTTGAAAGACTTAGAATGGTTATTATTTCACAGGCCTGAAACCCTTCCCTATCCTCTTAGGGAACTGTTCTGCTGGAAATCGGACCCCTCTTCAGGATCCATCCTTTCCTCTCCATCCACCCACACTCAGTGGTCACTCTGAGGCGACATTTGTGATGCCTAAAAGAAAGGCCAGAGGTGCTTCTGAACAAAAGCATCGGGTCAGAGAGTCTCAAAAAGCTTAAAACCAGCAATGCTTTGCTCTCAGCAGGGAAAGTTCTTTGAGATTAACATATGAACTCCATACAGAGGTGATTAAACTTTTTATGCTCTTTTCAAACTTGAAATGCAATCGCCCGGATGACTTTTATTAAAAACCACAGATTTATTAATTTGTTCAAGCTATTTAAAAAAGTAGTTAGAATGCAATAAACCATGGCGTTTATTCATTTTATGGGGAAATTACCTTATACTGTAATTAAAAGGTGATAAATTGTGCGCAATAATATAATCACATTATTTATAAGTCTCTTATTTGTTTGGCTTATTTAGAGATTGCTCATTCAGAGACAATTTATTATCCAAATGACAATGGTTGGTTGAGCACTGAAAGGGGAGAAATATTAAAAATGATGCACTATAAAAAAGCCATAAAGTAAACCCCTTAATCTACAATTAAAATGTTCTCTTCTGCAGTAGGACTGTCAGAAAACATATTTTTAAAGCAAAAGAAACCCTGTATTCGATTCACACTTTCTATTTTGATACTAAACTGCAGTGAAAGGTTGTTGTGGAAACCAGACTGATGTTCTTCTTAGTTTAAAAAAAATAAAAATAAAACATAGAAGCCCTTCACATGTGAGAAAAGGAAGGAAATTACAGAGCTCTTATTTCAGAGGGGGGTCCGTTATTTGTGGCCCAAGGAAAGAAAAGCAGCAGAGAAATACTGTCCAGTGTGTTTAGAAAAGGTCACTCCTGTCCTGTGAGTCTGCTTCATATCTTCACACAACCAATTACTGATATTTTTTAATGTTCACAACCGAAATGATTTCACACAGGTAAACATAATTTGAGAGTTATAAAAAAAATTTTCATTTTTTCCATTGTTAAAGCTATAAAAAATGTACTGCTAACTAATATACTACAACCACTTGTTTACATCACACAAATCTAAAGCCTAGCACTGTTTAAGTCTTTAAACATAAATGTACAAGGCTTGGCTGAACACGTTTAACTAAGTGTTACGTTTTTACAAATGGTTAGCACGTAGCCCTAGCTTACAAATTCCAGGCACACAATTCAGTGAATCTGCTCGGTGTTCTGCTTGGTTTGCCGTTTTACCACCAAGGACACCGAGTGTCCTGCCAAGCACTCAGGGTCAGGACCTCTCCCTGGTCTCTGCTACATCTGCAGGGCAGGAAATCAGATTGTTTGACACAGCCATAATTTATATAGGTGATCAAGAATGAATAACCATCTCATTATTACAGATACATGATGGATGACCACCGCACTCCAAAACTGAAAAGATTCAAAGCCAAACTTCCCCGTTTCTCTGTAATTTTTTTCAAAATAGATATAAAAAGCAGTAGAAGATGGGTTTGATTGATTCAATTCCATAGAAAAGCTCAGAGAAAGTATTCCTTGATTGCCCTTGAATAACATTCCTGTCAGTCAAAGAGGACGCAGCCTCGAGTGTCTTAATTAACAGTGAACCACATGGTTTAGAGAGCCAAAGCCCGAGTTCTCAATAGCAAAGAGAGAAACAACAAAAGGCTGAATTAGCAGCCACAGGGCTTTTTCAGCGCTCACAGAAAGGTCACTGTGGATTTAAAATCTTGAGTTTCTCGCTCATTACCAGTCAATTATCTATTGTATGAACTCTCTAAAGCATAGGTTGCTGGTATCTCTTTGGAAAATCTTTTGCGAGTCACTTAAAAAAACACATCGTGGTGAAAATATTAATTTCCACAGCTTTTGGAGGAGTAAGTCAGAATAATTAGTCTGTAACAACTTCATCTCAGTTCCCACATTGTCTTCTATATCAACATTTCAAGTTATGTTTTGCCCGAGTGAAGAGATGAGGTCATAAAGACAAAGGCCTTGCATTCTCTGAAGAAATGCATATTGTATACTGACTTTCATGCCAGAGTTTCAAACCAAGGTCAGTCTGTCATGTTGAAAAAATTAGGTTGTTTTGGTCAAAGTTTGATAATAACAATATGTGCATTCTCAGATGATATTGCAAGATGTCACACTCAGAGTAAGTGCTGTGAAAGGCACTCCTGTATGACACATTTTAGCTCAATAGCTGTTAAACTGACTGAGGTATCAACATTTTTGTGTTGGCTAAGGTCGATTATCTGTGGCAGTCATTTGAAGTTAAAATGACTAAATATTAATGAGTTGTAGATGCACACACACTGATGCATTTCCAAAGAGTTCATTAAAATTCATCCAGTGGTTCATGACATTTTTGCTAACAGGCAAACAGGGTTGCCTCTAACAATTTTGAAGTTGTAGGTAAATCTTACACAATATGTATCACTTTTAGACTCTCACATTTTAACTTAAAATCTGTCAAATTAAGTAGGTTTTAGCCATTTTTGAGTTTATTAGGTTTGCTTTGCTGTGGTGGCCATTTTAAATTATGTTGAGTCCAAAAGTTGATCAGTTGTGGATGTCAGCCCAATAATTACTCTCCGAGATTTTCATTAAAATCAGTTTAGTGATTACTGAGATATTTTGCTAATAGTACAAATAAACACACACATAGGTAAGGGCAAAAATGTTATCACTCCACTTTTGTAATAAAAATCTGTCTTTATCTATGGAATTGTAGAGGTTCATTATGTGATGGTGATCCAAACTGATCCAAACAGAAATGATGCGAGGCCATGAAATGACAAAAAGATGCACAGGTTAATGTAAAAGTATAGAGAAAACAAAGCACCACAAGAAGGAAGACAGGACTTGACAAAAGGGAGGGTGTGCATTTTTTCTTGACCCCTGAATGCATGGTGTTTGCTCTCTTGTCAGACCGGATAATGGTGGACTGTTTGCTGAAAGCAACAGTGTGAAGCCATAGAATATAAAAAGCCCATCCGAGTCCCACAGACTCATGAGTTCCATACTAATAAAGCTGGGTGTTTGTGGAGCCTTTACCAGGGGCCAACCTTCCCTGTGTCATTTTAAAACAAGTTTCAGCTGCGTTTTACACTTGTTATTTGGAAATCCCTACATGCAAAAAGGCTTTTAGGCTGAAAGGAAAATGCTTGTTGCAAAAATAAAATGGTAATTTCAAGAGAACTGTTACATGACTCTGTCCTTTGTTTACAACTGGTGAGAAGAAGACATCCAGCAAACCTGCATGTTAAAGATAAGAATACTGCTCTGCATTTGCAAACAGGAAAGAAAATTGCTAAGGATTTAATGTTTGTTATTGTCCCAAGTACATAATCTTGGACCGATGGTTAGTGTGCAGCAGAACAAACCCTTTGTTCTAAATATGTTCTGGCAACTTCTAAGGATGCTTGGAAAATCTGACTTAGGGTGTTAAAAATTGTCTTTGCATCTAAAAATGTTGGGAAAAAAAACAACTTTTAGATTTGGATCTTTTGGTGTTGAAATTCAGAACCTTTTTGCTGCATACTGAATAAATATGTATTATACCACATCCCTATGATATGAGACCATATTTATTTCAGCACCCATGGCAGAGACAAACATTTTCTGGGCTAAAGATCTCTCTTGGCAAGCAAAACAGCTCACATGCCAAAAAAAACGAGAGAACACAAAAAGTGATGTGATGTGTTGTTTAGTTGCTCTGACAATGAAAATATTACCTAAATGTCATAGTAGAAATGCACAAGGGAACAACATTGCACAACATTTGCATACATGCATTTAGCAGCTGAAAAGCTTCATAATGACTAAAACTCAAATGAATTACATGAACATTTATTCTTTCTCTGACCTGTTTCAACCTTCAAAACAACACTGAGCATTTTAATGGAAGCTATATAATACAATACCTAATTGTTTAAGGATTTAAAGAGTGATCAAACCACTGCACTCTAAAAATGAAATGTTGGATTTACTTAACCATGTTATGCCAACTGGTTCCACTTAACTGAGTTGAGTAAATTGAAAGCATCATACTCATGTTCTTTGGTTAAAAAACTGGTATGTTGCTTTGAATTTACTGAACTCGGTTAAGTGGAACCAGTTGGCATTACATAGTTTAGTAAATCCAACATTTCATTTTTAGAGTGTGTATGAGATCACCCTGTTGTCTGAACCTGCACCTTCCGGTCTTGTTTTCCCACATCATCCTATTTTCTTGCTAATATGTAACTTTTCACTCCAAGTCGATGTGCTGGAAAACTAAGATAAGCTGAAGCATGGTCTAGTTAATTTCAGTCAGCAAGACATTTGGTTGTATTCTTCATGGGGGAAGGGTGAATTTAAAGTCTGGATATTTTCTTGTAGTGTCTAGTTTTTGTGCTTTTTCCCCTCCATCAGGCTTTTACATTTATAAAGCAGGAGTAACAAAAATAAGGAAAAAGACAGTACAAATCCACTGATTTAGGAAATCACATTTGCTGCACATGGATGTTTTTGGAATAATACAGAATAATAAATAATCTTAGACCTACAAAATTTGCTCAGTTTAAAATAGTGCTTATATTATATGCAGAACATTTTAGTAAGAGTGAATTCAATCATTGATTATATAAGACAAAAATGCAAAAATTCAACTATTCTACTTCAGTTGTCAGTGACCTATTTTATTCTTGTAGAAACTATATTTGGATTTCAGCTTTTAAAATCATTTATTATCACCTACCACCAAAGGCAAAATATGTTTCCAGTGTGTTCATTTGTTTATAGTATTACCATAATATCTTATAAACCACTGGACATATTTATTGAAAATAATCACTGAATAAGTCTGTGCAACTGATTTACTTTTGGAGTAATCCCAATTCAAAATTGCCACCACAGCTGATCAACCTCAGCCAACATAAAAAGAGTATTAGCTCAGTCAAATGTTACAGATTTTGGGCTAAATTCAGTGTTGTAGTACCTGAGAGTCTTCTTTAATACAATCTCTAACTGTTTTTACATCTTGCGTTACTTTATCCCTTCTCAGATAATCTTAGTTTAAATCAGTGTTATTAAAAGTTAGAGGGAAATATGCATTATTTTAAGAAATGCAAGCCTTAATTTAAAACTTGCATTTTTTAGAAATCCAGCTTTACATAGATAAGAAAAAGCAAACAGTTTAATGCAGTTTTATATTTTTAGAATAGTAGAGAAACTGGCCACATGATCATGCACCACACTTTTTATTCTATAGCTAATCACGTGAAAGGCAAATATTAAAATAAGCCCCATTCACATGTAGATGAAGCTACCACTAAAGCTACTCTATTTCAGCACTCACCACTTGTCAACACAGGTGGTGTTTAGAGACTGAAGTACACATCAGCACATTCATGCCATCATTACAGGCAACAGGAAGCAGCTTGATGCCTCGGCCCCCACAAATACTAGCACTAACAAAGCATTTCTATCTTTCATCTCCTCAGCTGGTTCCACCCTCCCATTTCTCCACAAAATGATTCCTTGTATCCTGTCGATCCGACCACACTTACAGAAAACATGTGGTGGAGAGTGGGAACTTGATCCACCAACAGAATCCCCAAAAGGTTTCATTAGCACCTTTTATAAGAAGAGAGCGCCGTCAGTTTCAGAACATGTTCCAACTGTGTCTGAAAATCTTCTTTTGAGAGTTTGCATCAGTTTGAATACAGCACACCATTAAAACTACTGTGTCTGCTGAATTTTTGCTGGTAAAAAGAAAAATCACATTTTTTTTGTGGTCTACTTCATGTTAATGTAATCAAAACAGACGTCTTGAAATCAAAGTCAAACCAGTTTTCCTGAACTGCAGTTGATGCCCAGCATCGTGATAAAAACTTAAGTGCTCTGAGTATAGAAATCATGCAGCTGGTCCCACAATGGCAGGAGAATGAATCCTCTGAGTGTGCAACTGTGAATGTGCATAAAAAGTGCATATAAAAGAGGGTGCACCGTGCAAGGGGTTCAAATAGCTGAACCCAAGCTCATCTGGAGAGAGCTGGGACCACAGCTGAGCCAGCTGCCAGAGGTTTAGCACGCAGCATGGCTGTGAGGAGCAACTCTGGCCCACCACTGGGATTCAGGGGCCAAAAACACATTATCCAGAGTGATTCTGCAAAACTAACACAGCCTGATATTACAGTAGTAACTGTGTCTTCACATAAATTTTTTTAAATACTGAATCGAATCATTTAATACAAATAAATGGATCCAGTACTGTATATCTTTTTTTATACTGATGTTGCTGCTTTTTGCATTTTCTAAATGCATTCATCAGGTTTTCCAGACCTGAGAACTGAAACAATCCACAATCAGATGCCAAAAACTTAAGCCAAAAAGCTTTTGGCTTCAAGAGCCATCTCAGTTCTGCTAGACTGATATCCTGAGGCAGTCATGACGACACATTTCATCCACAGGACAAGCCTGGGCCTGGGTTTTCTATACTTTTGGAAATTTGCCTCTGCTTTGTTACCCTTGGCTCCACTCATTTTGGCAGCATATTGAGACTAGGAAATACTAATCAACCAGGGTTCCCTGTATTCTTTTTTTTCTATAAGGAAAGAAAGGCAAACCCAAGAAAAGTCTCACAAGATCAATGCTGAATTCATCGTTTCATAATAAAACCTGTCATTACAATGTTTTGAGTGATTTGGCCGTGGAATAAGCCGATCACACTATTAGTATTTTGTTCAAACAAGCAAAATTAAAGAAGATCTTTAAGATCCTAATGAATAGCAAACTTCTCTGAGACAAGAGCAGCACAAATGAGAGTGCAGCTTCTTCACTTTTTTTAGTTAGTTGCTTCCCAAATATGCATTTGTCTAAATACACTCTCTGCTCCTTTCACACTAAAAGGGAAAAAAATAGCTTGCAAATATACTTTGTTATGCTGTGTTGAACCAAGAAGATTGGAGCAGGGGGTTTGTAAATATAGCTGCAATGCAGATAGGTGAGGAAATTATACAGGAAAGGAAACCAGGAAAAGACACAAATAACTGACCAAATAAGAATGATTAGCTTAAATCAAATTTTCATACACAAAGTAAAGATGTTTTCTCAAAAAAGGCTTTATAGTAAAATCTTAGATGTTATGTCTCCAAATATTTCTTTACCAATAAAACACTATATCTATAATTTACTGACTGCAGAACAGGTGGAATGTGGAAACCCCCCCAATATCCTAAAATCATCTCTAGACCGGCTACACCAGCTTTGTATTTTCTGCATTTTAGAGCCTACTTTCTGTACATGATTCATACCACATAGGTCCCAAGGACACAGCAATGTTATACCTTCAAAGAAACGTATAAGGCAGACAGTTTTATTATTAACAGGATAAAACAAAACTACAGAGTCATCACCTAAGCTGTGAAGAGGATATTACAGTATACAGCAACCTCACATCTACGTGTGAGTGCATGTTCTGCCTTACTTTTGTTGTACTTTAGCACGCTATGGGGAGTAAGATAATCCCTCCAAACCAGGAATTAAACCATATGGGAGACAAGGGAGAAGAAGTATGTGCTCAGTGTCACAAGCGATTACACACAGATAACATGGGGGACGTTAACAGCCGACATATCAGATGTTACTGCAGACCGAAATGGTTTGGAAGATTTATTAACTCTAGGAACTGACTGAGGCTTTACCTTATCTTGTTACATGACACAGAAGAAACAAATAAAACATCCTTGTGGAGGTGGGCCTTACTGACATACTTTTAAGACAACAAAAATCTCTTTGTTTCAAGGCCTTTAATAAAAAATAGGTCCAGTCCAGCCCTATTTTATATCATGCAGAAAAGTTTCATGATAAATTACAATTACTGACTTGTGCACTCTGTGGTTCATATAAGGAACAAATACTTTTGGTCAAATGGAAAACACAAGAAAACTTTTTAGTTGCCCTTCAGGTATGACTTTTTATTTTTTAAAGAAGCACTTAATGATCTTTTTCAGCCTCTTGGTATCCCAGCAAAGGAATGAATAAGGTGGATGTGAGTGGAATGAAAAACAAAGACCACAGCAGTTGCGTCTGTCACTAAGAACATCTGTAATGCTGACTGACTGGCTAAAAGCAGACAGGGATTCAGCTCAATAAACAACTACCTGGGAATGCCAGGGCTTGTGTGTGCTCAGGTAAGCTCACCTGAATACACTTGAATCCCCAGGAGACAAGGGGAGTGCTGGAGTCCACCGAAACACAGCAATTACTTGATTTAAAATGACAAGAGCAGACCTCCATCCCTAGCCAACATCACACACACATAAATGCACGTACACACACATCCAAACACCAATTTTGTTCCAAACAAAACACATTCTAAGTAATTAAAATGGTTTCTGGCTCAAGCGTCTGTTTGGGACTTTGCTTTCCAGGTGTCAGATTTCTCCAAAATGGTTAATTGACACCCACCGATAAATAAATGTGTGCAATTTCACTCTTTTGTGATTATTTATCCAAGTTTTTGATAAGAAAAACACTGAGCTATACAAGCATCTATGGGGAAATAACATTGTCATCTTCTTTTGGGAAGAAACATCTTAAATACAACTAAGACTAAATTCTAGCAATAAAAATGAAAAAGTCCTATAGTGGACTACAAGAAACAATATACATATTTGTTTAAATTCATCAATATTCAAATCTTTTAACTTTTGTCTTTATTTAACCAAGTTTAGTTAATAAAAGAACATCACTTTTATAAAGCCCAATGTATTTTAGTTATCATTTTAAAAGTCCCGAAAACGCATCGTCACAGCAACACCAAAGGTCAGACCTCAAATACAAACTGGACAACGAGTAAATGAGAGCAGGCCAAGTCTTAATGACATTTAAATTTAGGCTCCTTACACACAAACTGCATGTAAAATACAGTGTAAAGAAGCAGATACATTGCTGCGGAAGAGAACCTCAGCCTCTGACAGTTCAATTAAAATCCCAAGAGCAGCACTTTCCTCAGTTAAAGTAATCTAGTGGTCAGCAGTCAAAAAGACTTAGGTTTTGGGGAAGCACTTAATAAATGACTTGTCACTTTCCATTTATTTAACCTTTCTGTTAAAACAAAAAAAAAAGCATTCAAAAAGGGAAAGGACATTGGGCCTTATGCAAGAACCATTAGTTCAGATTTGTTCTTAAGTTGTGTGTACGAGTGATTTAGGAGAACTTGTGGCATTGACCAATTTTCTCGTTTTTTTCAGATACGAACAAAATTCATGTGTGGTCCAGACCTGTTATATATTTTACGTGCAGTCAGTCTGTTGTTACCCAGATGGATTTTCTTCACTAATAATTTTATATTTTGTTAGTTTGAAGATATTTTGAGTTGAAAATAAATCACACTCCATAATTATGTTGACAAGAGGCTATTCTGTTTAAATTAGAATTTTAATTTTGAATGTAATAATGTAGACTAACGATATAAATTGTTTAAATTAAAATAAATTGGATATTAATGCTGTTGTATAACACTACAATATTAGTATGAAGATCTCAAACTACAAACTTAAATTATGCATTAATTGGAGTTTAATTTGTCTCGGTATATAATGAGCTGTATAGATGGTGTTTTTTTTTTTATCCAATTTTATTTTGTTGAGATTTATTCAGCAAATCAGCTATGCTACTTTCTCCAAAGTGCCAGATATAGTTTGGAGATATTTTAAAATGCTTTATTCAAAACTGCATCTAACACCGCTTGCAATGGCGGGGGAGACAAGGAGTGGGAGGGGGGGACGGTGCGCGACTGGCACATTGGTGTGGCTCTTCTTCTGAATAAATGAAAATTATTTGACACAGTTGTTTACACTTAAATTAAAAATATTTGACCTAAGGAAAACTGGAGCAGAGAGAGATGAATATGATTTAGATTTTTATTTCTGGGAATGTATACGACCCACAGGAGACTATCAACAGTCGTCATTTCATTCCTCTAGCAGCTCCTTTAGTTCCACAGCTGACGCTGCTAAAAATGACAGATTTTCTTTTCTGGATCTCTGAGAGCAGGACTTCAATCTTCGAACTCGTGAAGTTCTTTTTACTTTTCGCTGTCATTTTCATGAACGAACACTTCCTGGTATGTGGGGCAGGAAGCGTAACCTTATATGGTGTTTTTGGGGTGGTAATTATGCTAATCTCCTCTCCTCCACCTGAATACGCATTCATCGGTTTACGCTGCTGATTTACACACTTTTCCTGAAGATTTGTTGAATCTGACATGGCATGTTCGTACAAACCCTTCGTAAGAACAAAAGTAAGAAAAATTTAGGATAAGAATACGAAAATGTTCTTGCATGAGGCCCATTGCTCTTATGTAAGACTGGGTTGTTAGTCGTTTCAAATTCTTAATTTGTTACAATAAACATATCTTTAAAAAGAGACAGCAAACATACATTGGATGATTTTCTTCATAGTTTGTTATTTGCGTGTTAGATATGTATGTGTACGTAGTTAAAAAGATTGACAATGATACAAAGAGACCAACAAAAATGTGGAACAAAAAATCTGACACACAGGTACTCATCAACAACCTCATGCTACACTTACAACTGATTTATTCACTATTAGAATACTAGTAAGGTGAAGCAACAGGAAAAACAACTTTTTCACCAAAAGGTATTGTAAAGATGCAGTGACCCAGTGAACTTGAAGCGAGGAGGAGGATGTTTTCCTATGTTTAACATGACACAGAGCAGCCGTGTGCCAATGTACAACATTAAGTTCCTCCACAAGATGGGTGCTGAAAAAGCTGCAGGCTCCAGGGATTCAGGGCTGCCACTTACACATCTTAAATCTTAGTGGGAAAAAAAAAAATATATATATATATATATTCACTAACTTCCTCACTAACTGCAAAGCATTGAGTCCTCAGTTCTGGGTTGGCCAGCTATCTATTAGTTTGTAAAGGCATTTAGGTACAAAAATAAAACGCAAAACAAATGTCAGAAAAATGACATTTTAGAGGTGTGTGCTATGTCTGATAGTGTGCACACAGCTGTGATTAAGAACATAGGAAAAACACATGCAATTTGAATTCTACTTATGTCTAAAGGAAATGTAAAAGACTGTAGGGAGCAAGTGAGAAAGTGAGTTTAATTGCCAGCTCTGGAGGACAAACTACTAGTGTGGGACGCAAGTATGTCATCAAGAGAATGACAGAGGGGGTGAAAAACCACCAGAGATCCCTGACAAATAACCAAAGTGGGGTAATAACAGAGGGACTAATGGAAACTCAACAACAAAGGAGTTCCAAACATGCTCAAAACAAACAGCAGCTCAAATAAAGAACTGTAACTCACAGCCAGCTTCTGCTTTTCACTCATCACTCATCAGCACCCCATCCACCTGTTGCCGCTGATTTCAACTGAAGCAACAGATTTGTACCGAGAAATGGGAAATGAGAAAATGAGTACAGGGGCTACTGAAGTACTTGTGGGAAAAGAGGGCCCCCATTAGAGTGGGTCTTTGTGCTCACTCATCACAGCTGAAGGGTAGTAAAAAGGACACACTGTAAGCCACGCTGCTTCTGCTAATCGGCAACACAGACATGATTGCCTCAAACTTTCAATGAGCCTGTGCCTGATTCTGAGTCTTCGTTAGAGGGAAGGTCTGCGCTAATTGCTTTACTAATTAGTCATTTGCTAAATGATTCATTGCTTGCTAAAAAAATAATGGGTAATTATGGGTGGGAGCCATAAGGCAGGCCTTCTCATGTAGTTTGCAATAAGACTAACATGAATGCTTTAGATAAAATTTTAATAAGCAAGAAACCCTGATGTTCAACTCTATTGTTCAAGCTATTAGTTAAAAAAAAATCAACAAATACAAAACACACACATTTACTATATAAATAGTATATTTTTGGTTCTCATTTACTGGATACTTTTTTCTTACCTAAAATACAGGGTAAAATTATGGCTCTAGAAATTATTTGCATTACTTTGCACACATTTTGCCTAATTGGGCCACTTTAGTTGTGTCTAAGCCTTTCTCAGGTTTGAAAAATCCAATATTTCTAATGTTAATATGTCCATAAGACTGGAACCCTTTTCGAACCCGATCATTGTCATGGTACTTTCAAGAGTAGATACTGAACTAAAAGACCTTACCACTGTCCTCAATGGAGAAGTGAAAGACATCATTTGTGGTACTGTCACCATCCCTCAGAATGTAGCATATGTTCATGTCATCAATTTCAGCTGAAAAAAAAAACAGATCTACATAAATGACAGCTACATACTACAAATAAATATTCACATGGGTTTTTCCTGAAATCATAATAAGCAGGAATATGTTCAGACTATTTTTATTTGTCAAAAATAAATCTTGATGCCTGTTTTACGACATAGACGGTTGTGTAATGAAATATACATGATGATACTGTCAGAAGATTTAGGAAGACAAGGTTGCCTGGTAAAAAGAGCTATATATCTGTTCCAACCCCAAATGATATTGAGCAATAGGAATTTCTTGGTGCACCATCACTCCCATGCATAACATGCTGACGATACAAGGCATGACAGGATCCTTTATGATGTAGAAACTTTTAGAATGTGAAGTTTAGACATTTACTGTATTCAATATTTAATATTAAAACATCTTTCTCCAAAAGCAACGCGTAAAAAAAATCAAAGATAAAAATTTGACTTACTGTTAGAAAATGTCTGTTTTCACTGTTTACTTTTGAATATTTAGTCTATGGGGGAAGCCTTTCACATTGGTTCAGTAAATAGAAGCAGGGAAACATGAACACTGTCAGAATGCTTGTGCTGCTACACAGAGATTTCCCATTAACCAAGATGCCCCTATGGTTTGTTTGAAATGTAGCTTCTGCAGGCACCCTGTGTTGTTTACAAAGTCAGTGATTTGCTTTGAGCCAGTCTCCCTTCGTTTGACATGTTTCCTTGTTTATAATATCTGTCATCATAGTTGTAATACTCTTGGCTTTTCTTAGAAAACTGTTCTGCAGTAATGTACACATTTCCAGCAGTTTTCTCCCAAAGTGAAACACGCTAGGCATTGTTTGAAAATGCACTCTTCTGGAGATCAGGAGCCTCGGGCACATACATACTTCTTCTATCTAAACAGACTTTCTACTGACTGAAACATTAACAAAAGCCTTTTCGATATAAGAAGGTGTTCTTTTTACCAGGCATGTAAAATGGTGTGTGTGTGTGGGGGGGAGGGGGGA
>JARVJO010000330.1:20495703-20522558 GCA_031762555.1 Cynodonichthys magdalenae | reverse complement strand
ATTGAATGTTTATCAAGTTAGTTATTTAGAAAAAATTTTTTTTTTCCTTTTTGTGATATAAGGTTGTTTGTTAGAAGTATTTCTGAAATTAATTTATTTATTATTGAAAATTGTTAATTGTCTGAAATAAATTTAATTCATTCATAATTGACAAGGCATAAAAAAGCCAGATTTTCTAATTTTGTTTTTTTTTAAACAAAAAAGTAGCTTCAATCAAAAAAAAAAAATTCAACCAAAAAATAATTTCAACCAAACAATAAAGAAATTTCAACGATAAAAAAAAAAATTATCAAAAATTTTTTTTGCAAAAAAGAAACATTTGGTTGAATCTCAAACTTTTGGTTGATGAAGTTTTTGGTTGACTCTCAAAGTTTTTGTTTGAACTCAAAAAAGTTTTGAACTCAGAGAACATGAACGTCCGGGGCGGGATCTAAGGAACAACTATGTAACACACGTCACTATTGGTTAGTGCGTACTGGAGCGATTTCCTGTTGTCCTTCCTTCTTCATGTTTGAACTTCAACCCAAATGCAGCGCAGCGCAGTTCTGGTCAGGAGGACAAGGCCGCTAAGAGCAAGCAAGCGACACACAGAGAGTGAGTGGTGAGTAATTTCACATAGTTCCCACTACTACAGAACTCCTGTAGTTCAAGTTTTCTTTTAAGAGGGAAGGACAACAGGAAATCGCTCCAGTACGCACTAACCAACAGGGACGCATCTTACATCCCCGGATGTTCATGTTCTCTCTGAGTTCAAAACATTTTTTGGTTAAACAAAAACTTAGAGTCAACGAAAAACATAAAGCATCAAACGAAAGTTTCTGTTTTGCAAAGAACGTTTTAATTGTTTTTTTTTTTTTGGATTTATATACCTTTTTTGTTTGGTTGAAATTATTACTTTTTGATTGACATTTTTTTTGATTGGTTGAAATTATTATTTTTTTATTGAAATTATTATTATTTTTATTGAAATTGCCTTTTTGTTTGGTTGAATAATTTTCTTTTGGTTGAAAGTATTATTATTATTATTATTATTATTAATATTATTTTGGAATTAATATTTTGTTTTGTTGACTTTTTTGATTGAAGCTGCTTTTTTGTTTGATTGAATAATAAAAAAATCCAAATTACCTCCATAATTTTCCTGACAAGGGAAAGAGTGAGATTTTACAAGTTTCTACATCTAAAAAGTAGATAGAACATAAAGTCAGCCACATTGCTGCATGAAATGAGCCCCTTCGGAATTTAATAATGGAAAAAAAGACATCTCCTTCTGCCATCTAGTGGCAAAGATGTTGGGTGATTCACTAAGTCAACTATTATTGAGTTGATGTGCTTCTGCTGATAAATGTTCAAAAGGAATTTTGGCTGCAAATGCTCTTAATAAATGTCATAAAGATGCAAACACTCATCAAGATCTATTTTATTGATGTGCTCACAGATATTACCTGCACAGACTTCAGAAAAAAATCCATTCCTCAAGTTTTAATATTGACTGAGATGCTGATGCCTGCGTTCTGACCCAGTGTGAGACAGGAGAGAGCAATACTGAAGGACATAAGACTGCGGCCACAGGAGACCAATCGAACACTGCACAGCTTCTTATGAAGGTACACAGAGTTTTTCAAGATTTTGCTTTAACATCGAACTGCATGGCTTTACAGCAGTACAGAAGATGATGTGAGTTGTTGTGAAACATTAGAATGCAAATAATTAATTTGATTCAAACTGTTAAATAATGAGAGAAAAAATAAGTGATGACTGACAGGAGAGGCACATCTGCTGTCCAAAATGTTACTGTAGACCTGCAGCAAGACCTTATAGGATTAAACAGTCTCTCTACTGACAAACACAGACAGAACATGTGTAGCAGATAAATTGTTAAGGCCGGTATTATACAAAGTTGACTCTTTTGAGCTTCATATCATGGTATAATGTCTTTTCATTATCAAAAACACCCAGAGTGTTGCTTAGACTCATTTATGCAAGTTTGAGAACTTCTTAAATCTCCTGTGATAGCCATGTGGGGCTGCCTCCGCCCATTTCACAAAGCTCCTCCCTGGAGCTCAGTCTGCACCTGCGCTCCTGCGCACAGAGCACCCTTGCCCAGAAGCTTTACTGTGAAGAAATGCTGAAGTCGGAATGTCAGAAACAGGAGGTTCTTGAAGAGACAGAGGCCGATTTCAAGGTCTTTAGATAGGCTATAATGCAAAGTCAAATTTATTTTTGATATGTACAGCATCTTGTCGAAACTGAAGGTAACATAGTTACTTTATTGTGGGATAGAATTGAACTATGTGCCTGGAATACCCCACTATAAAACAAAAACAAACTAAAAATTCTGATGATAGCATATGACAAAGCTTTCACATCACACGAGTGCTCAGCACTATTTGCTCAAAGTATTTATAGTGTGTTTGTATTGTCAGAACCAGGTTTTTTTTTTCCTTGGAATCTGATCCAGCATTGTCATGCTTCTAGAAGGATAGGACACAGAATGACAGATTTGAGGAGCTAAAAAATACATTTGTTTTACTTAAAACAAAAACTTGATAAGGCAGCAAAACATACACCTGAGTAGAGTCGCCTGGAGCAGGAAAGTGAAACACAAAACAGTAAACCTGACTTTGATTGAAACCAACAATACAAAACTAATTTGAAGGCAGAGAGAGCGAGAGAATATAAAGGTTGATGAGGTAAATGGAGAAACTCATATTGAATACAAAAGGGGAACAGGTGAGCGAGGGCGGGGCAGGAGAAGTGAAATGTTGGTACAAGGATACAGGAGACTGAAAGGAAAATCGCAAGAGAGTAAATCAAACACAGGAATCACAAAATACAAATAAACCTAACAATAAAACACAGGAGACCATAACCCTAACACAAATCCTTGTTAGGATCTGTGTTTGTGTTTGTCAGATGCCCATCTTTGTCAGCTGATTCACTTTCACCCAAATACATCCTTATTTGGACATCAGATGCCAAAGTGTCAGACGCTGAAGAAAGTTTCTCACAGATTCCAATCTGACGTCCAAAGTCCTGTTTCATGTCTCCATCTTATGATTCAAGATGTGAATCATAACAGAAACAATATAATGATAGCAGTCAAAGGTAAAAAAATTAAGCTGAATAAATGACCATTACCTTGAATTTAGCCTCCTATAGTGATGGAACACTGTTAATAGCTTATTATGGAGCACACCAAAACATGCTTTCAAACTGGACCCATTAAAATTAGTAGATGGAGGATTTTATATTCATACTGCCTCACCTCGAACAGACCCATGTGAAGGTCAAAAACACTTCTGGAATACTGATAACTGATATTTTAATTCAATATTTCCACCTTAACCCGTGAACAAGCTCAAGCTGCTGGAGGTGAACAGCTGTGACTGGATTCAGAACTGCCTGACTCTAGAAAAAGCAGAACTGGCAACAACACACTCCATCCCTGTGAGATTAGAATTGCCTAAATGGTGCATACTCAGTCCATTACTGCTCACAAAGCAGAAACATGATGGTTTTTGCTACATTCAGCTCTAACCACACCATAAAGTTTGCTGGCCACATTTCATGATGATACAGTGTTTGATCTCATCAGCAGTGAAGATGAGTCAGCCTACTGGAAGGAAGTAAACCAGCTGGTAGCTTGGTGTTAATTGCACAGCTTTGATGTAAAAAAAAGAAGAAAAAAAGGAAGATAATAATACACTTTAAGTGGGAAAATTCAAGTACCCATCGTTCACCCACAATTAGTTAGTCTGTTTTCAACAGAATAAAAAAACAGCAGGTTCCGGAGGGTTCATTTAACTGACATGACCAGAGAGAACAGCTGTGTTCAGGAGAGCTCCATGTTTCCTCCACCTTTATCACAAAATGATAGGCAAACACTCCTCCTCCAAACATTCTTTTGTTCCGCCACCTCCTGATTTGGGAACTGAAAAACTGAGAAGAAACAACAACGGAAACCAACAACCAGTGGTGCATATAAAAATGGGCCATAATTTGTCTTAAATTAAATCTGCTTCCATTAAGGAGAAGACAAATATTTATTGAAGCACAGCAACTGTTGTGTTCCCAATTAGACAGTTTAAAATAAGCACAGTTGCTATCAGTTTTGTTTTGTTTTTGCATTCTCATAACTAATTCCGACGACTTTTTCCTATTTTTTTTAACCTATTAGATATGTATTAAAAATAGATAAAAACTACTAAAATATGTTTTTTGCTCATTTTGAACAACCAAAATTACGATTTAGTGTTATTACAATAAAACCCATTTTGAAGTCAGTCTAAAATATACAATGTTAGTTAAATGGGCTGTATTGTGCTTTTAGTGTTTTGTTAGAATTTTAAGATTTTTTTTTCAAAGTCTACATATTGTTTGAAGCCTTAATATAGAACATTGTTTTATACTTCAAACTACTAATTATAAAGTTTTGCACACAAATATTGTTTTTTTTCTCAAGTTCAGTGGGTTTTGTTGAGTTTTCATTTCAACATTTTCATTTTTTTCTTATGTTCACAATTGAGAAATTATAGTTCTGAGATAGATTTTGTTATGATCATCTTGGTTTTGTTATTTTTCCTGTTTACTATCCTTGTTTAAATTCCTGAGTCTGCTATTTTGTTTCCAATTTAGTTTTGCTTTCTGGTTTTGCTTGATTACATCACCTGCATTGTGTCACTCATTATCCTCCTTCATTTTAAAGACCTCCTGGTTTTCTTTGTTCTTCAGCCTCCCTCCCTGTTGCGTTGCTTGCTGTTCTCATGGGAAGTTTTTATTGCCATGTCAGCTTTTAAAGTTTAATGGATTCCTTGTTATAGCAGCAGATTCAGTTACCAAAAGTCTGTTTGATTCATTTTCCTCCTGGTTTGTAAGCTTGTATTTGTGTTCTTCCACATGAGCACACAAAAACAAACACACTTTCCTTATTGTTTTAGTGACCAAATACCATGTTCTACAAATTTTGCACACGGTTGGGTAAGAACTGTTACGCTCATGTGATTTAGTCCTAACTTAATTAAATAAACAATATGGGCAAATAGTGTATAAAAGTAATTTTGTTGTACATTCCACTGAGTTAAAGGCAATATTTAAAACCTTTGTTAAATAAAATAATCTATTCTGCATGTTTTCTGTTACAACACATCTTTTTTTCTTATTATTTTTTAATGGCAATTTGCAAGCAAAATTACTGCTTTACCACCACCTCCTGGAATGGGATGTGAGTGAATAACCTTTTCAAATCTATAAAAACCTGCCAATCACCATTCATTCAAATCAGGTGTGCTGAAGCAGAGAAACCTGTAAACCATGCAGGATACTGGCTCTTGAGGACCAGAATTGGAACTGCTCATTCTGTAGCTTCCATGTAAGCAAATATCCTCTCATTTGAAAAAAATTCTTGTCTGTAAAATGACACTGTTGCAGCAGCATTTCACATAAATAACAGAAACCTATTACAAATGTACAGAATGAGTTAGTATAAGCATCACATAACAGTTACTATAATCTGCTCTGTTGACACCTGTGTTACAACTTTCAAAACAAAGTAATGATGTGTCTGCATGCATTCTGACAGCAGTCTGTCAGACAAATTAGGACAAGCAAACCTTGCAGACATGTTGTTTATTAAGTATAATGGATGGACAGCTTGGGTAGAGCAGTTTGGTGGCAGGATTAGAGAGGCAAAGTTGATGGTTTGGATATGTGCAGAGGAGGGACTATATACTGGGCAGGGAGTAGGATGGATGTAATGAAAGGGGGTGGGGTGATGGAGAGAGTGAGATAAAATTCATTTTGGTGACCTCAAGAAGGAGCAGCTAAAAGAAAGAGATGATAATTTATTTCTGGAATGATGGTACATTACTAGCCTAAAATTGCAAAAAATAAATATGGATTAGACGGGTGCTGGAACTTGACTTTGAGTCCTGGTAGTTTTGAAGTCTCTCACGTATCACCTATTCCTCTCAGTCTTCCATTTCAAGCTGTTTTACACATGCTTTTTTAAAGATGTTATATTCGCGCACTGTAATATTTTAAAAGGCATACATTTACAAAGCACTTTCAGATGGCATAGAGTTTAGTAATTTTAGGTTTATTTTTATGGTTTTTGGAAAGTACTATGACTTATGGAACAATTTATCACAAATTCTAGACTGGGACTAGTTTAATTTATGCAAGACCCACAGAAGTTTTAATGCTAGACATTCTGTCAGGATTATCGTATCTTCTTTAAAAAGTTAGTATGTATAAAAGTTAAACTTTCAATAAAAAGACAGTGATTAAAAAAAAGTTCTGTTTACTTCTAAGATCTCCATTTTATTGCTCTATATTAAACATTGTGGACTTTTTGGGTGATGTAGCTGTCATTTGGCTGTACTGTACAAGAGATATCTTTAAAAAAATGGAGTGTTTCCCTTGGGTATTTTAAAGCAGTTGTGTAAAGCTTATTTCAGGTAATTATTTGTTGACACTTCAGGCAGATTTATTGTTTTTGTCAACAAAGGTCACAAACACCAGCATTAAAAAACACATAAAAATTGTTCTCTTTCAAATCTCTGCTTTGTTTGTTTCTAATTATTTAGTGAAAGGGAACAAGGACACAACAACCTCAAGAAAGCTAGGTATGAAAACAGCTAATACCTTCTTTTTTTTTCTTACAATTATTGTTTCGGAAAGGTAAAACAATAAAATTACTAATAAAACGTGTAACAAAACTAATTAAAGATCTGTTGTTGCCTGCTAGTTTTCATGCCAGAGTTAAATACTAAGATGTTGACAAATGACAACATATAGGAATTTAAACATTTTGTAAATGACAAGTTTATATGATCTTTTGCTAACAGAGTTGACTTCAAATTGACTCAATTGATTTCATTTTATCTTGATATTTGCAAAACTGACTGAGTTACAATTTCTGTGTTTTTAAGGTCAGTGGCTGTGACCTTTTTGACACGGATCAACTCCAAAAGTTAATCAGTTATAGATGGACATCCAAAAATTGATTCCTGTAAGTTTTATTAAAATTTGCTCAGTGGTTTAAGACATATTTTACCATAGATATATGATTTTTGCTACCAGACACAGGCAAAAACATTCCTATCCACCTTAAAAATGAGTTAGAAAAAGCTATAGAAAATAAAGCTTTTGAAAAAACCAACAAGATGCATGAAGCAATGCAAACTAGCAAAATGGTGCTTGTGCCATTTGAACGTGGTTCGACGACTGGGAGCAGATGTGCCTATTACATTTGTGACACCACCTTATTCTGTTTGTCAGAGAAATGGTAACTTGATCCAACGGGTTGGGCAGTGTAGCAGTGGAAGTGAATCACATGCGTGCACACACACACAGATACACACACACACTTTTGTTCTTTTATCCTGACAGGGACTTTGCATTGATTTTCACTCATTTACCAGTGATTTCTAATCCTGACTTCTTGCCCTAAATCTAACAACCTCATTACATACCTAACCCTATCTAGCTGTCTATTCCTAACCCTAACCTTAACCAAACCTTTATTCACATCATACCTCTAAACCTAACTGTTGAAGTGCAGCAGAACTACAAAAAGGACCAGGAAAATGTCCTCACTTGCCAAAAATATTCTCAATTTGTTAGTTAAGATAATATGATGGTCCTCACTCCGTAGCAAAAACAAGTACACACACACACAATATCTTTGGGTAGTTAGATGATGATGATGATGAAGGGAGGATCCACAGACTTCCCTCCCTGCTGCAGTGCACTGTCCACTGATGAGGGATTAAATCCCAACTGAAGCAACAGGAGGACGGTAAAGTTTCTGTTTCCTTTGTGCATGATTATATGAGCCAGTTGGTGATGATGAAGCTGTTTATACAGGATATGTTTTATTTTGCTTTTCATATCTTTTGAAGACAGTTTTATTAGATAGTTATATATTTTCAGTTAAATTAGATTTAAAAGACCTTTTAAATAGGACATCTGGGTAGGAAAGTTACATAGTTTTAAAATTCTAAATTATTATGGTCCTGAATCTCAATTGAACAAAGTAGAAAAACTGTCATTCATCTCAAAGGTTGCATTATTTCTACATCATTTTAGAGTTTTCTGCTAAAAAATAAAGGAAGGGAAAATAAATGTTGAATTATGTTTAACCTGTTATTGAGTTCTTACAGGTAGCAGTTTAAATCAAAATCATGTCTTAACTGTAAAAATACTTTTTCAAAATAGTATCTTAAAGTTTTTATCCTAAATTTAGCCTTTTATGTTTTTAATGTTGAAATTTGACCCCATATTTTTCTCTTTGCTTTTTATTCCCTATCAGTTTCCATTTGTAACTGAATTAATTTAGCAAAAAAAAAAAAATGTCACAGCTGTATTACAAGAAAGCTGACAGTTCGTCGTACAGAGACCGCATCCCCCTTCGGATTGTGCGGGCAGAAGCTGAGCTCTCTCCCATGGAGAAAGCCTACCTGGGGGCTGTTGACAAAGGGGACTATGCGAGTGTAAAGCAAGCCCTGGAGGAGGCTGAGATCTACTTCAGGATTAATATCAACTGCATTGATCCCCTTGGACGCACGGCCCTCCTTATTGCCATTGAAAACGAGAACTTGGAGATCATAGAACTTCTCCTAAGCTACAACATTCATGTGGGTGATGCTCTGCTGCACGCCATTCGTAAAGAAGTAGTGGGGGCTGTGGAGCTGCTTCTCAACCACAAGAGACCACGAGGAGAAAAACAGGTATTGCAGTAGAAGTATTTTCAGTAGTGTCAAAAGTTTCTGTCAATTAATTTTCACACTAATGCTTTCATTTACTTCCATAAACTCTTTCTCTCTTCAGTATCCCCAGATGGGCCTTCAGCAATATAAAAAATAAAGATTTTTCAAATATAGAACAAAACATTACACTTATTAAGACAATGTACAAAGAAAACATTGCAACAAACCACAATAACAATGTGAAAAGGTTGCCAGGTATTCATGACTTTAAAACTAGGAAATTGCTTCACATTTAATCTAAAATGTCAGACAGGAATTGCTGTTTAATCCAAGTAAGTTTTACGTCACCTACATTTCCCACCGGATGCTTCACGAGTTACTGAGCTCAAAGATCTGGGAGGAACCAGAAGGCCAATAAGCACCTGAGCCATCAGTCTGTTTCAATTTCTGTAGAAGTTGACAGTGATTGTGATCTTTTAGGTTTTCTACACATACACAAAAAAAGTATGCGGTTATGCATAATCTTTAGAGGCTTTATGGGTGTGGATGCTGTTTGAAACCAAAAAGTCACACAGTAACTAAAATGAGAGAATATCATGGAGTGCATGAAACAAAGCAATGCTGATATGTCTGTCTTCTAAATGTTCTTTCAGGCATTTTATAAATTAATTTAAGTTATATCTATGCATTAAATTTTTTTCTCCTCAAAGCAGCTTGGTTTTTAAATGACTGCATATTTTGTGAAGAGAAAAAAAACAAAACGTTGTTTTCACCCAGGGGGATCCCTGAGACCAGTTTAACCACAAGCCATTAGTTGTGTGATTCTCAGAAAACATTAAACTATATCCTTTCAGTTATTTCCTGTGAAGGGTTTCTAAACCTCTATCAGTAAAATATTAATGTGTCCTTTGGGGTTAATTTCGTGTCTACAAATTGCTTTTTCATCTTTTCATGCAAAGGTCCCCCCGCTTCTATTGGACAGACAGTTTTCCGACTTCACCCCAGATATTACTCCAATCATCCTTGCAGCTCACACCAACAACTATGAAATCATCAAACTTCTCCTCCAGCGAGGGGTCTCCGTACCACAGCCGCACGCGGTGCGGTGCAACTGCGTGGGGTGCATGTCCAGTCCAGACGTGGACAGTCTGCGTCTCTCCCGCTCGCGTCTCAACATCTACAAGGCCCTTGCCAGCCCATCTCTCATTGCCCTTTCCAGTGAAGATCCATTCCTCACAGCGTTTCAGCTCAGCTGGGAGCTGAAGGAGCTCAGTGCAATGGAGAATGAGTTCAAATCAGAATATGAGGAGCTGTCTCAAATGTGTAAGCAGTTCGCAAAGGACCTGTTGGACCAAACTCGAAGCTCTAAAGAATTGCAAATAATCCTCAACTACCGTGATGATATCGACCCTCTGATGGATGAGAACATCAATGATCTGGCCCGGCTGAAGCTGGCTATCAAATATTGCCAGAAAGAAGTAAGCCTTTTCTTTATTTTGACTGATTTGGCTTTAAATTCTACAACAATATGTATATTGTATAATCAAGACAGGATTTGTTGTGTAGTACGACGTGTTGCAAACTGGAAAAAGGACAGTTTCCTATTTGAAATAGGTATTACAAAATTCAATCAATGTGAACTGAAAGAAATGAAAAGTGCCAAGATGAACAGTAAATGGCCAGAAATGGGTGGAGACATCCTTTGGGAATCTAGAACAACATATAATTGCCAGTCTAGCTCTTAGAAATGCATTACAGTAGACCTCTTAGGCAATCCCATGGTGATTGGATAATTAGGTATAATGATGGAAGATGCACCAGCCATTTCCTTGAAATACAAACTCATGATATTTTAATTAGGGCGAAACCTTTTAGTCTTTAAAATATCTGCTTCAGAATATGCCTTCATAGATTTGTTTTTGTCACTTGTTATTTATTGAAACTAACCTTAGAAATAAAAAAAACTGCCTTTGAAAAGGGGCTGTGAGAAAAACATAATAAAAATAAAAAGGAGAGAAACAGGTATAAGGTGTTTGTGTTTACTGTAAAACTGATTTTCAACCCTTTTCAAATGTTTATGTGGAGCAGACTGGAGGAACAAACTTTAGACTAAATAAATAGTGAAATGTGATGTGATAATTTGAGTAAGTACTTTTCACCAGATAAACCAGACTCTTTCTTGGTGCCAACTTACTGTCATTGTATGGCTCATAGAAAGTTCACAAGAACGTTTTCCAAAAAAAATAAAAAATCCAGATTCAATTTCAGATCTATGACTTCATACCTCCAAATTTTAATCTCATATTGTGCTCACCATTACAAGGGTTCATTTGGCTTTAATTTTGTTAAACTGAAATTAACATCCATCACCATCTCCAAGTGTCCATCAGACATTTATATCAAATCTCGGCGTAGAGAGAGAAAATGGTTGTGGGAAACTGATGCAATAGTCAATGCTTCAATGTTTGTTCTCTTAAAGTCATTTTTGCTTCACTGTGTTTGTGATCTAATTCCTGTTTTTGCAATGCATGTGGTGAATAAAACTTTTTAAAATCCCTAATGTAAACTAAATATATATATTTATGTCTGTGTATTTATATATATATATATATATATATATGTACATCAAATTGTAGGAAATGGGTAAATTTGAATTTTAGTTTATTTATATTGTTTCTTTTATCTGAATTTGCAAGAGAAACACTACAATGAGGAGAATGTTTAATTTTTCATCTTCCTTTGTTTATCTTTTCTTCTCAGTTTGTTGCTCAGCCCAACTGCCAGCAGCTTCTTGCGTCTCGGTGGTATGACGAATTCCCAGGTTGGAGGAGGCGTCACTGGGCAGTAAAGTTCATCACCTGCATCTTCATTGGCCTCCTCTTTCCACTGTTATCCATCCTCTACTTGATTTCTCCGAAAAGCCGCTATGGCTTGTTCATTCGAAAGCCGTTCATCAAGTTCATCTGTCACACTGCTTCCTACCTGACCTTCCTCTTCATGCTCTTCTTGGCCTCGCAGCATATTAACACACAGAATCCAGGTTATCTGGCTGCAAATTGTCAGGGCCCAGCACCAACTATTGTGGAATGGATTATCCTGCCCTGGGTGATTGGTAATAACGCACACATTGTTTACATTGTGGTGTATACTTTATGTATAATAGTCACAAATTTAAAATAGTGGACATGTGGTGCTTATTGTAAATGTATATTTATCAATACAAGTGCCACAAATTTGCTTTTTTTAGCACAAAATGCAATTATTCTTCACAGTCATACTTGATTGGTGATGTTGCCACAGCAGCTTACCACTTGTTTGTTTATCTCTGTGAGGTTTTATATGGACTGAGATCAAACAAATGTGGGATAGTGGTTTTAAGGATTATATGGACGACTGGTGGAACATAATGGACTTCATAATGAATTCATTGTACATTGCGACCATTTCTCTGAAGATTGTTGCATTCATCAAGGTAGGAAATTAATGGAGACATTTTTAAAGATTTTAACAATAATGCAACAATTAAACATAAAGTAATTAATGAAAAATCTACACTTTTGTAGGATTTGTGCTTACTTGTGTCACTATTTTTTTAAAACAGTTCCGTGGGTACAAATCCAGGGATGATTGGGAAACGTGGCACCCAACCTTGATGGCAGAAGCCTTGTTTGCCATCGCAAACATCTTTAGCTCCTTACGCCTCATCAGTCTTTTCACTGCCAACTCCCACTTGGGCCCTTTACAGATTTCATTGGGTCGAATGCTTCTGGATATCCTCAAGTTCCTCTTCATCTACTGCTTAGTCCTGCTGGCCTTTGCTAATGGCATCAATCAGCTTTATTATTATTATTATGAACCAGAGGGTGTGAAGAATTGCACAGGTATTCGTTGTCAAACACAGAACAATGCCTTTACAACGTAAGTAAAAAATAACAGTAATATTTGACCGTACATTAGTATTTTTTTTTTTTTCATTTCAGCATGTTTATTGATGTGATATGTGTGTGTTTGCTTTTCAGGTTGTTTGAAACCTTGCAGTCATTGTTCTGGTCTGTGTTTGGACTGATTAACCTGTATGTGACCAATGTGAAGCCAAACCATGAATTCACAGAGTTTGTGGGCACCACTATGTTTGGCACCTACAATATCATCTCATTGGTGGTGCTTCTGAACATGCTTATTGCAATGATGAACAACTCCTACCAGCACATTGCTGTGAGTCCTATGGGTGATCATTGTGTCACTGCTGATTCAGGTTTTCTTCAGCACAATTTCAGTGTTGCCACCTTAGCAAATGTGTTGCTGTATTTAGTGAGAACCCAGACAACTTTATTGACTTTTTTCAAATAAGCAAGAATGGTATTGGTGCCTTTTAGATGCTGTAACATTAAGTCATGTATTGTTCTAACTAATAACAATCAGTTCTAAACATATTTAGGATGTGTTTTACTCAGTTTTTTGCCTCTTGCATGGTGTTATTCTAGTCTCCTACAGCATCCATCAAAATTAAATGTATGTAGCCAGTTAGAAAATTGGGCAATGATGTAATTTAGTGGCTTCTAAGCAGCTTAAGGCAGCCAATAGATGAGTCCTTCAGAGCTCAGCATTCATGGAAACTGCAATTTTTCCAATTTTCATTATTGCTGTACATTGATTTTTGTAGCATTAAATGAAAAAACGTTTGTAATAAACTGTTTTTTCTTTTCAGGATCATGCAGACATTGAATGGAAATTTGCAAGAACAAAACTATGGATGAGCTATTTTGAAGAAGGGGGAACCTTATCTTCTCCATTCAACATAATTCCCAGTCCAAAGTCAGTTTTTTATCTATGTAAATGGATAAAAAGTGTTTTGCTTAGGAGACCAAGCAGAAAAAGACTTGACACATTTGAGACTTTGGGGGTAAGAAGTTACCAGAAAGTTTGTCTGATTTGTTTTGTTGCCACGGCACTTCATTCCCTGCCTTTAAGCATTTTGCCTTTAAATTTTTTCAGAAGTAAATTTTTCCTCAGAAATTGATTAGGTTGTGTTACTAAGCATCACCAGATGTTCTTCAATTGACAAATTCAAACAGAGCAAGTTTGTTACTTTTGTTCTTGTTCTTTTTCTACAGTTCCGTGCAGCTGAGAATGTCCGACTAAAACATGAGTATCAGGTTTGATCTTCTAAAGTGAAACCGTGTCTAGAATTTTCATTTTTATTTATTGAGAAATATAACTATGTAAACAAATTATAATGTGTATTTCTAGGAGGTCTTAAAGAACCTTGTGAAGCGCTATGTGGCCGCAATGATCCGAGATGCCAAAACCGAAGAAGGATTGACAGAAGAAAACTTCAAGGTACACGAGAAGTAAACATACATCTTTATTTACAGCTTTCTAGTTATTTCTGCTGTTTAATCTTTGGTTTTATCATTCATTAGGAGCTCAAGCAAGATATTTCCAGCTTCCGTTATGAAGTTCTGGGAATGATGACTGGAAATCCTCACTCTGCAGCCAAAAGTCGAGTTGCAAGCTTCTCATTTGCTTATCCTGGAAGCTCTTTCAAATATTCTTCCAAAGTGTCAACTGATGACTCTCAAAAAGAGGTAAACATGCTTAGTGTGGTTGCCACCATCCTGCAAAGTGATGGGACCAACACCACCAGTTCTGGGAGCTCAGATAAGCCAATTAATGGTTCACTTTCTGAGGAGGTACCATGCGCAGGATGCTCCCCGAGACAGAGGAAACTCTCTTCTCTGAAGTTTGATGAAACATGCTCCTTGTTAAAGGAGGATATTTTAAAACCTCAAAGCTCAAACCAAGATCAGCTTTTGAGTGAAAATGTAGATGTAGAGGGTTCACAGAAAGTAAAGACAAGCGTTCAGGAAATGTGGCGTACTGTCTCTTGTAAGGAAACAACAAATGGACCAAAGAAAAATAAAACTAAATCAGCAAGTGAATAAAACATTGACATGATTTTAAATCAAAATTTTAAGTCATTTTAAAATGCATCCAATCAGTTTGAGTCCTAAGTTGTTTATTTGAAACAAATTTGGTCACAATTATCAAAAACTTTTTTTTTTTGAGTTATGACACAATCATATTTTTATATTAGACTGACTTTGAGGTTCATACAGACATTTTGCTCAGGGAATTATTAACAGGTTATTTATGCTTTACTTTGAGTAAATAACTCCAAAGATATCCACTTGGATGCCTTTCTGACATTTCTGTGATTATTTAAAAAGACCATCTCAAGACTATAAAATTGCTATTATTACTTCTGTCAAAACAATCATATAACATAAATTGTATAATGTAGATAAATCGCACTGAGAATGAAAAGGCCAGTTGTAATCCCTGCCAGAGGTGATTTGATATTTAATTTAGATTTATTGAATGAGCAATGCAGTGCTTTCCTGGCATTGTTATTAAAATATTAATGCTGAAACAGAATTAATAGACTTGGAATCACAGTAGGGTTTGTTGAACGATTTACTTTTGAACCATATGCTATATTAAGCTCTAAAATTTTTTTAGAGCTAATATGTATTTTAGAATATTTTATACCTGTTGTATTATCACTTGTAAAGAAATGTATTAAAAATACTCTGTAATAAAACCATGCATAAAACACGTTTTCTTTTTTGTGTCATTGCACATATTTGAAAACCTTCTCAACTTTCCATCTAACCCATTTATGTTTGGGCACAAGTAACATCTTAATGAAAGGTACTATCCTTTCTTATTGTTTGTTGAAGGTCTGTTTTTGTTACTATTTTGATTCTCAGCTCTTGTGATTTTGTGCTTTTGACACTCAGATGATTTGTGCATCTTTTAGTGTTCTGTAAGTATTTATAGGATAGATGAAGACATGTCAACAGTACCATCCCTAATTAGTGATCAACTGCTTGCCTCAAAATGTCTAAATGGGTGGGGGGGGGGGAGCATATAGTAAAAGTTTTACTTTTATTGCTTTTAGACTGTAATAAAAGTTTGCAGTACATTACTGTTGATGCTAAACTAATGCTTTTTGATAGCTAAGAGATGATCATGAATGTTTAGTCATACTGTTTGCACTAATGTATAAATTCACTATTGCAGAGCTTGACACCTAAATAATATTATGAGCAATTAATGAACTGCAATGACTTCCCGTAACCATGGCAACCATGCTTTTTTCATTATTTTTGTCTTTGTACTACGTCTGAAAATCTAACTGTTTAACAACATGCACATGAAAGTGACTTTTTTTTCCTGAGTGTTCCTGCCTTGTCACTTTTAATTGTCACTGTAGAGATTTTTTAAGCACCATTATGTCTACATACAAATTAGTTCTTCAGTTTATCATTAGGTTGGATAATGGGAGCACAAAGTTATTGTGTTTCAGTGTGAGAATTGTAATTTTTTTCATAGGTTAGTGCTTTTTCAGGCCTTAAATAGGGTCATATAAGCTTTTATGCTTTGTATTTGCTTCTTGCGAGGTATCTAACTTCCCCCACAAAAAATAACAACATACAATAAACTGTATGTCGTAAATAATGCAATGGTTTAAATACTAACTGCAATATGATCACAATATGCAACATTAAGTTGTTTTGCTAATCTGATGAAGTGCCATTTACAGGAAAAATAATAGAGTAATATTTCTCACTTTAGTAGTACCTCATAAACAAGCTCACAAATATCCGTTCAAGATAGTTTAAGAAGAAATTTAAACAAGGTAATTATTTTCCATTAAGTCTTGTTTAACACTATAAACGTCTTCCTCACTACAGTCCAATTAGTCTCTAACTCAGATCTATGTGGAACAATGTTGTGCAAAACCAATTTGAAAATGTTTTTTGATTAATTGTTTGCCTTTTTCATCTATCCATTCATAGACCAGCTGATGATGTGATGAAGTTAGGATAAATAAATTTAAAAATATTAATTTGTTTTTTTTCTGTTGGTTTTCAACTGAGCTTCAAAACATGAAACTTCACTGTTTCCTTATAGGTTGCTTTGGGTTTCCTGTTTTAAATGATTACTTAATTGTATTCTATACATTGTGCAAAACAAATAATGCAGTGTAAAAATATTATTATTACACAAAAGCCACTAGGGGGAGCAGACTGATTCAGGAAAAAAACAAACTCATCAGTTATCTTGATTTCTTTCTTCAGCAGGTACTGTGCTGCTTTGTTTTTTCTTTTCTCTTATTTTTTTGTTTGGAGTTAAGAGGTTTATACAGAACAACTATGTACATTATTCTGAGTATCTCAGTGGTTTCTAATTTATATATTTATTTTAATTAAAAAAAATTCTGAACTGCATAAAAGTGGATTTCACAAATAAAACGATGTACAGCACTTTTTAACCAATATTAAAACAGTACTTTTTTGCATTAAATATATATTTTTTTTGCCCAAAATCGTTTTGTATAAAAAGGGATGCCATAGCTGCAGAGATGGTTCTAAATTCATCAAGCAAAAAGTGTGAAAAACAAAACAATGTTGAGCAAAAGGAGAAATGTGGCATTTTGTAGTAGGTGGGTGGTCCATGCATGTTAGAAACATTGCTATCTTCCCTGAGTGGAGGGTGAGACTCATGCTATATAAACTCCGGCTGTGAGTCTGCTCCCATTTCTTGGGTTTGGAAGCGCTTCCAGGACTCAAGTATGAAGCTCCTTTTTGTGACTGCTTTTGCACTCTTTGTGCTTTCCACATTTGATTCTGCTGACTCTTCAGCTTATGACAAAATAGTTAGCCACAGTCGCATTCGGGCTAAAAAAGAAGGGTAAGCCAAACAATATCAGATAACATTTTACAAAGTTGGTTTTGCTTGTCTTGACTTCTGCATCTTCTTTCATTATGTGTACCTGTACTTTAAGGTTCTAAGAGCTGTCTTTAGAATTTGTACACATTTGTGGGTTTATTTTATCTAGAAAAAGTCTGTTATACTGCTAGTTTGAGTTGCTTTAAAATTTGTTCTAAAACATTTTTAAATAGTTTTCAATGACTTTGATAAGATAAAATGAATGAGGCAACTATCTTTTCTCAAAACTAACACAGTTTATGAATACATACATATATATACATATATACACACACACACACTCTATATATAATTTGTGTGTATGGGAGTTAAATATACACATACCTCTGATATTTAATTGTCATGTTTTTCAGAAGCACATGAATGGGTGTTTTAGTTTTGACTGTCAACATATTTTTTAGAAGAACTGTTTCTCAAATTATAATTTACAGGTAAACAATGTCTTTTTTAAATGCATTATTTTAAATGTTGTTCTTTTTCTCCAACAAATCTTATTAGACCCAATGTCTGTGCACTCCAGCAAGTCATGGGGACAAAGAAGAAATACTTTAGCACTTGTCGAAATTGGTACCATGGGGCCATCTGTGGAAAAAAAGCGTAAGTTTTATTTAAAAAAAATATGAATAAAGTTAAAAAATTGAAACTAGCTTAAATGTTTCTGAATGTTTTCTTTTATTCAGTCTTTGGTTTTTGGTCTTAAACTTTTTTGTTGTTTTTTTGAGGGCTTTCCACAGCAACAGACATCTGTTATGTTACTTTGAAATACAATAAAAAGACATTTATGGAAGCAGCCTTTAACTCCTCATCTTGGAAACAATTGTACTTCCAAAAAAGGAATTTTATAACATTAGATGTCTGGTTGTCATTGGATGCCACAGTGGTGAACCACTGATTCTAGGATATGATGTGCATTTATGAATGGAAAAACATTAAAACCTCTTTTTGTGCCATTATTCCAGCAGCATCAGCTTGTATGAGTTCAAGCATGGAGCTAAGCCATGTCTGCAAATGAGGGTCTCTCTAATTGGTTTTCTGTCTCTTATAATTGCTCTTATATAACTTTCGCAGCCTTCTAAACTGGCTCATTTCACTGAACATGACACTTGGAAGTATTGCATTAAAAGTAAGGCATTTAGGCCAAAGTTGATTTTTTCAGAAAACTAACTTACCAGTACGCTAAACTTTCAGCGTGTGCATTTCAGTTAAAGTTATTAAAAAAATATTTCAACTAAAGAGAGCTGAAGTGGGACCACTACCACTGGCTCTGTTATTGTTCCCCCAAAATTCCCAATGTCTGACATTTCCGGCTTTGAATGTAACTTTAGACACAACCTGCAGGGGTTCAAGAGAACAAACTAATACGCTGTAAAGGATTTAAAAAAGAAAAGTACTTGCTATGTTTGCATCAATACATCTGTTTTTTTTTAGGACTGTACAGGAATAAAGACAAGTGGGACAGAACTACAAAAATATTTCTGTCTTGGTTTTCTTCATTTAACATCAAATGCAATAAAATATATAGCTCTAGCTCCACGTCAATCTAAATTTAAATAGACGCTACTGTCATTCCAATCCCTTCAAGTTATTACCAGGATGGGTTGAGACAAAGACTTGAATTGTGCTTTTCATATTGGTCCAACAGGGCCGAACTCTATGCAGCCAGCCAAAATATTTCTTTTCAACTCACTGAGAGAACATATCTGCTTCCAATTCATTTCTGAATCCAAGAAAACTTTACCATTAGACTTTCAGACGGCCCACTGGCGATGTATCTCATTAGAATAAAACCACATACATCAGACAAAGGGTACTTTAGAACAAAGACCACATTATATAGGGGGTACTTTATAACAAAGTTATCAAGATTTGTAGTGGAACAGTAGTTTCATAAAGTCACTGATGGTCAAGAGTTTCCAGTTTCACTGCCAGACACAATCCGTCAATGTTGGAAAGCAGTTCAACCAGACTACTGCTGACTCTGCCCCAGTGGGCTTCATATGAGATCATCTAGTCTCTGAAACCCCATTTAACCTTAATTCAAATACAGATGTTTTAGACATGCGGCTGGCCATGACCCTGCAGTAGTGGTCTGTGCACTGTTAGAAACATCAGTGGAAGATAAAAGAAGAAAAAGCATTCCCCAGTAAACTTTCTGCTTTCAAAAGTCTTAACTCGTAGTAGTTTAAGGATCTTGGTTTGTAGCAATCAAATACTAATAGTGTCTGGCTATAAATAAACAAGTGTCCCTAAAACGTTTGTTGAGTTTCTCTCTGCTACATTATTAAACAACACATACTTTGTGTACACCAGTTATATGTAAATTCAGTCACGAATGTCCACTACAAATGGAACTTGCACGTGGAACTTTCCTGTTGTGCAAATTTAAAATAAAAATCCTAAACTTTTTCACACTTCATTAACATCAATTTACATTTTGTGGGATTATTGTAGAATTTATAGTCAGAAGTGTTTGTTTTTATTTAATTTTTTCACACTTAGAGATTAACAAGGAATTTTATGAAATTTTATAAAATGCAAAGGCATTACCTTGTTAATAGTTTTTGTAATGATTTCTCTAATTACATTAAGCTAAATGCTGAATCAGGGGCAACCTTTACAAAAAAACTGGGTATACTACCCCATTAAAATCTACTGCAAACTCTGGGCACATATGGTACTGCTTAACCCCAATAGTTACAGCAAGGTTTTTTTTGTGTCTTCTGGGACTTTTTTTCAGAATATCCTGTGATTTATTTAGGATTAGGTATACGTAGTTTTTCCATAGTCAAAGTCACTGTTGTAGTTCCAATATGGTTGAACATGCTGATGCAAGTCATGTTTTTATTGCACAGCTGCACTTTGAGTTCTACAATACTCTCCAGGCTTTGATATTGGGCAAAAGATGAAATGAGAAGGAGACACCAGTCATCACTTGTTCCTCAACCAGTAAAGAAAAAAAACTAACAAAACAATAACAGCAACAAAATAAACTTGTGCCTAATTAAAGCTGTTTTGGGGGCTGGGTTTTTAATAAAAGAAAAATGATTAAACTGTTGTGTTTAGCACATACATAAAGTAAGTCTATGAAAACTGTTTGTTTTGTTGAACAACTCTATCTGAAGGCCAAGCTTGCATTAGATCAAATATCAAGAAAAGTCCACACCAATTTGCTTCAAAGTAAGATTTTGGCATAAAATTTTACTACTGTGTTGGTAGCATAAACCTCAAAGTACCCATTCCATTACATTTTGGCTCAAGCTGCTGGATCAAATGGTTTGTTGGAATAAACCAGGAGATAATAAGATACATCTGGAAACATAAAAGTCTTTTCACCATCACCAGATGGTGATTCAACAGAAAACATCAGCTGTGACAAAATCCGAGTTTATTTTACAACCATTGGGAAAGATTCTTGCAAACACTATTTGGAAGCAGGTGGAATTTGCGTATTTGTGAAATGTATGTTTTGTTTTTCCCTTGCAGGACTGTGCTTTATGAGTGCTGCCCAGGATACATGAAGCTGGATGGCATGCGTGGCTGCCCTGCAGGTAATTTCTGTTCAAAAACAAAATAGGTGTAAAATAGATGGATAAAGCCACATTCTGGCTAATTTTTGAATTTCAAAAGAAGAAGAAAAAAAACACAATTTAATTTTATTGGTCTTTTTGTTTTTCTGACATTAAACCTAAGTAATTTATTTTTCAGTGGCTCCCATTGACCATGTATACGGGAGTCTGGGTCTTGTGACGGCCACTTCAACCCAAAACTATGCTGATATTTCTAAACTAAGACCTGAGATTGAGGGACCAGGATCCTTCACTTTCTTTGCTCCCAGCAATGAGGCCTGGGAGGATTTGGACAAGGTGAGTCAGGACAAAATAAAAACTTCTTTAACGTCTCTGTCTGGAAGATCTTAATATTTTATGCTTCCTGTCCTACAGTCAGTAAGATCTGCACTGGTCAGCAATGTCAACGTTGAACTGTACAATGCCCTACATTATCATATGGTCAACAAACGGCTTGTGACCAAAGATTTAAAGAATGGCCTGACACTCAAATCTATGTACAATGACCTTGGTCTCTACATTAACCATTATCCCAATGGAGTGAGTATTGGCACAGCAGACCCCTTGTAGTTATATTAAATTAACAAGTTTACAGAGTGTTAAAGTGTATGTAATGTGCAGGTGGTGACCGTAAACTGTGCAAGAATTATCTATGGCAACCAGGTTGCCACCAATGGAGTTGTGCATGTCATTGACCGTGTCATCAGCAGTGTTGGCACCACCATCCAGGATTTCATCGAAGTCAGTGATGACTTGACAACTCTGAATGTAAGTATAGCTAAACAAATGTTTCCTCTTTTTATTATGTATTGAAGTTCACTAAGCATCACTTGTAAAACCATCTTCTAGGACATGGTTCAAAATGCAGGATTGCTTGAAAAATTGGGTATGCCCGGACACTACACTCTCTTTGCCCCCACCAATGATGCCTTTGATAAGCTTGGCAGCGATACCCTGGAAAGACTTTTAAGTGATAAGGAGGTTCTTAAAGGTAAAACCACTCATTCTTCAAAAGCTGGTTTTTAAAATAGCATTTTAGTTAAACAGGAAGGTCCACAAATAAACTGAATTGTTCTTGTTTCCAGTCAAAAACAGCAGGTGCCAGAAAAAATATGGAATTTAAAATGTTAAAGAAAGAAAAAATGTATCAAGTCTTAGGATGTACAGTATGCACATAGTGACTTGAAAACACAATTTAGCAGTTTTAGCACCTGATTTATTTGTATAGGCAATGAGTAGCAGGAAGCAGCTGCCTCGTTGTGCAGGCTGAACAAATTGGGAACATACCTTAACCCAGAGCTTGCTATATAATATTTGAACTGTTTTACACAAAGTTAAACATAGTGTGTCAAATCGATTCATCACACAAGAACCTGCAAGGAAATTCAAGCAGTAAGCAGTACTTCTTCAGCAGCAGTATAACAGGATAAATAAATATAATTGTAAATGTGTCAAATGAACATTTAAATATACAAACTAACCACATACCAAGTTAAAATGCGTCATCTTGTTTCAGCTTTATTGAAGTTCCACCTCCTGGACTCTGTCCAGTGCTCTGAGGCCATCTTGGCTGGAACTTCTTATGAGACTCTGGAGGGACACAACATTGAAATTGGCTGCGATGGTGAAAGCCTGACAGTCAATGGCATCAAAATGGTGCTCAAAAAGGACATTGTCACTACAAATGGTGTCATTCATCTTATTGACCAAGTACTTCTTCCAGATTCAGGTTAGTCTCCCATTTCCAGTTCAACATTCCAGGTTTAATATGATATACTCAAAATTATATTCTGTCATTCATATGTTACTGGTGTCTTCTTTTTTTATAACATTAAAGCTAAGCAGGTAATGGAGCTGTTGGGAGATTCACAATCCACCTATGGTGACATGGTGGCTGAACTTGGTCTTTCTACAGAAATGTCAGCAGAAGGAGAGTACACTTTGCTTGGTCTTCAGAATGCTGCTTTTACTGGTGAGTCACATAGACTTGTTATATCCTGTATGCCCTTCTGTTTTCCACTCAGCAGGCAGCTGAAAATGAATGCTTGTTCAGGTGCTGTCTGAAGAAAACAAAAATCATTTTAATTTCACTTGCAAATATATTTGTAAGGGATCACTCTGTAGGTTTTTCCCACAATAAAAAAAAGTCCAGCTAAAGCAAAGTATGTATTTGAGATACATGAGCTACTATATCTAAAATATATGCTTTTTTAATGCCTCTTTTACTGGATGTTATAATCAGGAAAGTAAAGTAGATATAAAATGTTTTTAGACACAACAATACTTGCATGTTTGTATTACAAAATGTAAAGTCAAAGTCTTAAAACAAACATATTAAAGTGATATTTGCATTGGCAAATTTGGAACTCTTTTGTCTTCATTTGCCATTGACAAAGTCACATTGTAAAGGAATTTCTACAATATGAATTATTTTGAACATAACATTCAATTCATAAGTAGCAAACAAATAAAAAGGGAACTTTGAACATTTTAATTATGAACTGTAAACTTAACAGCAGATAAGCCTTGGTTCTAAATACTTTAGCTTCTACTCCTGGATTACTTAGATAAGATCAATTTAGTGGTTTAACTTCTTAAAGGAAATATTATTTTTGTATTTGCAGATGAAGTGATGTCAATGGATCAAAGGGATCTCAAACTTATCCTGGAAAACCACATCATAAAAAATAAGTTTGGCCTGGGGCAACTATACAACGGTCAGACACTGGAGACCCTTGGAGGAAAAACTCTCAGGGTCTTCATTTACCGCACGGTATGTCATCTCTTCTGAAGTTGTTCCCAGAAGCTATGAATGTACAGTATACCACTAAACAAACACAATGTACCCTGCTCCTGTGGTTTTTTTCCATCAATCATCATAATATTTTTGAGCCATTTCATCCACACTTGCCTTTAACTTGTGGATTTTGTCTGCAGGCTGTGTGCATTGAGAACTCCTGCATGATCAGAGGAAGCAAAGAAGGAAGCAATGGGGCCCTTCATCTCATGGGGACTATGTTGAAACCAGCAGAAAAATCAATGTTTGAGATTCTAACAAGACATGGAGGTTTCAAGTAAGCAAAGGAGAAAAAGTGTGTTGAGTGGAAAGAAAAACAACAACCAATTTTGGTTTTAAAATTTTTGCTACATTTCATTTTCCACATTGACCATATAAAAATGACTAAGTGCTGTCAGTGCAGTTTGTTAGCCTTTGGTGGTTTTTAATAACAGCCCATTTTTGTATTTTTCTTCCTCTTTTTGTTCTAGGATCTTTTTGTCTCTAATGGAAGCTGCTGGGCTGACAGATCTACTGAAAACAGATGGAGGTTTTACTCTGTTTGCCCCCAGCGACAAAGCATTTGCTGGTTTAAGTGACAGAGATATAAGCTTGTTGAAGAGTAGGTCTACAATGATTTGATCTATTTTAGTTACTTATGATTCCAGTTCGCATCCATGTAAATTAATATATACTGTGTTTGCCATTGTTTATTTCAGGTGACATTAGTGCTCTCAGAAACATTCTTTTGTATCACTTCAGCAATGGTATTGTCATTGGTGATGGACTGGAGTCTGGAGTGACAAACCTTCTCAAATCTCTCCAGGGCACCAAACTCAAAGTGAAATCTGTAGGTATTATATGGAAAAACAACTGGCCACAGAAAATTAATCTCCATGCTTTTTCTGATATTATATAAAGAGTTAAAACACGATTTTATAAATAGTGAGTTTTCATGTCTGTATTACTTGTGATGCCACAACAAACAAATTAAATTTTCTCTGCAATTCATGCCAAATGTAATGATCTGTAATTGTTTTAATTGTTTACCTCAGGCTAAAGACAGTATGCAGGTGAACTCTGTCAAACTCACAGAATCTGATAACATGGCCACAAATGGCGTCATTCACTTTATCGACCAACTTTTGTTCTCTGAGGGTAAGAATTTCTTCCCCTGAACCTTTTCTATTTACCTCCAGTTTTAAATATGTCAAAACACGCACTTGTTTTTGAAACTACAGTCAAAGCCTTAAAATGTATTAACCATGTGCTGTCTTCTAGAAATTCCTGTTGGAAACCAAGAACTCTTTACACTACTGAGGAGACTCATTACCTATTTGCAAATTAAGGTGAATCACATTTTTAATAAAACCTGCGGTTATGATAAGTAGGTGTGTTTTTTTTTAAGTTATGTTCTGTAACTCTTGCATAGCTCTCAATTCTTTTGCTAATTAAATTAAGCACAAAAAGTATGGAAAGTATTTGGTAGATTATTTCTTTGTTGTAACAATGCTTCTTGGCAATAAATCTTATTGAAAATCCTGTTAATTTCCCTTTTAAATAGTGATACATTTGTAAAGAACATGCATTTATGTGATGAGCAGTAGAGCTGAGTCTGTGGGATGCACACATGAAAAATTTGCCAAATCTTTTTTTGCCAAACAGCTTATTGCTTTTGCTATTGACTCTTGTTTTGAGCTTGTTTTACCTCCAGGTGCTGCCAATCAGGTACCAATCCTAAGATTTATTGCCAAGAAGCATTGTTACAACAGAAAAAATCTATCAAACACAAATTTCTTCACTTTTTGTGCCAAGTATGTTAACATGATCTTAATCCACTGACAATTTCCTATTGTTTTAAAGTTTGTTCCAGGATACAGATATCAGGAAATACCCCTTACCTTTATGAGTAAGTACTTTCTATTCTTCTTCTGTGGTTGTGCTTTGGATTTCTAAAGCAACGCAGTTATTTTTGATTTTATTTCTTTTTGTTTTTTTTTACTCAGAGAAGATCATCACACATGTTGTCCATGAAGGTAATTCTGATTAGAGACAACTATACCAAAGTGATTCTTCAACATTTTTTTGATATGTTTTTTTAACAATAACTTGCATGTGTAATGTTTTGGCAAATTGTTATGAAGAAGCAAATAAGTCAAAAGTCAGTCTGCACTGTAATTACATTTTTTTAGTTGAATGACACAAAATAAAATAAAAACGTAAGAAAAAAATACATGTCATGAATCACATTTTGCCAAAACATTTTTGATCTTTTCACATTTGACTGCCAAAATGGATGAAATCAATGCATCAAAGAGTCAAACAAGTTAAATAAAATTAACTCTATCTTTGCTTTTTTAGCTTCTGAAGTAACCAAAGTGACAAGAGTTGTAGAAGGGAAACCCTCCGTTACTAAGTTCACTAGGGTCATCGAAAGCAAGCCTTCAGTCACCAAGGTTACCAGGGTTATTGAAGGTGAACCTTCAATCAGCAAGGTCACAAGAGTTATTGAAGGTCAACCCTCCATCACTAAGGTTACCAGGGTTATTGAAGGTGAACCCACCCTCACCAAGGTTACCAGGGTTGTCTCAGGTAAATTGTCTTACCTCAGTCAAAATACTCATCTGTTTAATCATTACAAGAACTCAAAGATGCTTTTAATTCCAGGCCCTCAATATTCAGTCAGCACTGGTACCACAAACATCGCCCTGGAAGGTAAAAACATTTTAAGGCACATTTCTCAGGATGTCTGCTGTCATCAGAGCTCTCAATGGAAATGAATACATGTCCTTTAGAACAGAGGAGCCCAAAGTGGGGCCCGCGGGCCATATGTGACCCACCAAGCTATTTGATTTGGCCCAACAGCATTTGCCAAAGTTACTAGGCTGTAACCTATAAGAAGCACAGCATTTGTGCTCAGTCATTTCATCCATTGGCCCAATGACTATATAAGGTGCTGTAGTGCAGATAGTTTTCACTCATGGTGCTGACTTTATTCCTTGA
>JARVJO010000330.1:20483966-20495603 GCA_031762555.1 Cynodonichthys magdalenae | reverse complement strand
TTTTCACTCATGGTGCTGACTTTATTCCTTGATGTTTTAAGATTAAACATGAAATATGAAGTAACAACAAGAGATATTTAGATTTGATTTAACCACACATGTAAAATGCAAATAAAGGACTTTACTTTAATATCATTTGTATGTCATACATTATATCAATGCATTTGTCCCACAGCTCCAGATAGATTTTCATTTTTGCCCGCTTGGGGAAAAGGTTTGGGTACCCCTGCTTTAGAATGTTAGTGCTTGTACAGGCAGAATATCAGCACTCTGCTATTAAAATGAAGTTACAGAGGAAAGTGACTTGTAAAATATAACATTTATTGCTTCTCAGATAATATTTCAATTAAGAAGAGCTTTTTTTTTCCATCAGGAACTGACCTTTCAAAATTTACTACCATTGAAGGGGGTGCCGATCTTGACATTGAGCGATTCACCAAAGTCATCCAAAGTGAGTCTTTTTCATCTGTATAGTTCACAGACTCAGATAAATAGTTGTTTATAAATGTGTGATGTCTATTTTTGCTTACTTTTTTTTTATAGAAAAAAGAACTAGACCCGGAAAAGTTTTAGGTAAAAATAAATAAATAAATAAGGTTAAACATCAGTGAAACAAAACAGCAGACCTATACTTGTTGTGAAATTATTTTATTTTATTTTGGAGCTTTTTGTGGCTGTCAGTTCAAGTCTGTGTTTGCATCCGTATGTCATCATGTCTGCCCTGCATCATAAATGTACTACGCCCCCATCAATCATTGAGGGTGTAATTAATGGAATAGTTTGACATTTTGAGAAAAAATTCTCAAACTGATTGTTTTCTTGCAAAAAAGGTTTAGATGAAAGACTGATAAAACCCTTGTTTGTGCAAATTTGCTCAAACTTAAAGTACAAAAGGTGTAAAAGAAGCATAAAGAGTTTGCTTGGTTTTATATTTAATATTATCTAAACATTTGGAGCTCACAGCTTATCAGTTTTTTCTTGTAGAGCACATATTTCACTGGGGATTATGTGGTGGAAAAGGCCTGGGTCAGACTGAATCAGCCTCCTGGATCTCCATTTGCTCCCTTGTAACCTCAATGAAAAAAAAAAAAACATTGCCTAGGGTTCAAGCTGAGAGGCAGGCGTGTACTTAACCTTGTATAAAACCACATTGTGTTGTCTCTACGCTTCACAGATTAAATAAACACTAATGAATAAAGTTTGGAGCTCCTGGTAGGTGTGTTGGGTTGTGTTTGTACAGGCTGGCTTGGCTGAGTCCTTCATTTTCCAGTTCTTGTGCTCACTTAAGCCAGCCGTTTGCTGAATCACACTTTCCAGACGGAGGGATGGTATCAGTCTTCTCTCCCAAACTCGGCAGGAAAACAACTAAACATATTTACAAAAAATAAAGTCAAACAATTCCTTAATGTCAACTGTGGGCTCTTCCTTTGCTTTGCCACCACGATGCTCACCTAAAGGCTAAGCTGATTGTTATTATGCCTCTGCAGCTGCAGTTCACATAACTTTTTCACGAGGTTCATCTCAAGCCAAGCGTCCACATTGGCTCAGAGGTTCTGTGGGGGCAGTCATCCCTCCCACCCTCTGCTGTGCTGAGCTTCATGTTGCCATGTGGAGAGAGATGAGATCACAGCGTATTGGCTTTCCAAGCTTCCACGCAGAGCATATTTCCTTTTCAGATGATTATATGTGTGATGTGACTGACATTTATTTATTGTCTCTATATTTTTTTTTTGTCAGACGCCAACAGGAGGCGGGGAAGAAACTGAGCGTGGACCGGTGATAATGTCTTCCTTGAAAAGTTGGAGACAGACTTACAGCCTGAAACTGATGTCACACAGTTCTGAAATAAAATGAATAAAGAAAAAACCTGTTGTCATAAACATAAATGGAATGGTGCTTTTAGTGTATATATCTTGGACCTTTAAATTCAATTTGTGTTAGAAAATAAATGGATATTTTTGATGAATCTGATGATGTGGAAGGTTAGGGCAAGGAATTTTCAAGCCAGTTGACTAATCTTAAAAACATTTAATTTTCTTTGTTATGGCTTTGTTAGAGGTTAATTTTAAGGGAAATATTGCAAGTTGTTTAGAAAGATTATTTTTTAACATGTTAATGGATTACGAGCATTGTGCTTTATCATTTTATATGTTATTTTATTTTTTATTTTTTTTTTTGCTTTGAGTTTTTAAGGTGTTGTTTACATTTTGTTGGCTGACTGTGATAATAGGAATAATGTAACCAAATCCAGGCATTCTCCCTTCTGTTTTCCAAACCTACAATAAAATGCTTTTGTGTAGATAAATGATGTTAGTATGAAAAGTCATTTCTATGTCCTTACAAAGTCACTAGGTTGTAAGCATTACTTCATAATTTTTAAGAGCTTAAAATATCTTGGTTGAAATATAAATATTTTGTCTTTCGTTTGTACTACAAAGTATGAGGTGGTAAAAGTCAACTCTAACATGTCTGAGTCATTTTGTTCAGTGGAACAGTTATTTGTGAGGTTAAAAGGGAGTTTGGCAGTCAACCTTTGGAAATGCCTTGGAGGACATTTGTAAAACAGAAATCAAGCTGGGCTTGTATAAATAATGTTTCTTAAGAGTAGTGTCTGCTTGTATTTCCCCAAATAAAACTAACACTAAAAGACTAATTTATGTGTCCAAAGCATAAACTTAACCATTTAATTAGAATTTTAATGGAAATAATTACACCAATAAAACTATTGAATAAACAAAAATGCACTTCTGTTTATTTGTAGAAAGAATAGTTAAGTCTTACTTAACAGTAAAGTCAAATATAGAAGATGATGCGTAAGTATTTTGTGCACACATTTGAATCTGGTGCAGCTCCAGGGATATTTGGCTCGTGTATAAAATTCTTTTGCTTTTTTTATGAGCTCTTGGATTGATTGAGTTGGATAAAAACAGGAGCAACAGCCAAAGTAAAAAAAAATTGGTGTACAAAACAAAATCAAGACAAAAGCTGAAAATAATTCTTAGTTAAACATTTACTCAATTCATCATACTCTTTATCAATTTCAACACATTCAGGCTTTAAAAAAGACATCATTATGAACCACTTACAGGAAAATTAAAAAATTTACCGGCCTAAAGGTATTTCCTATAGCACATGACTAATATGTTGTATGAAAAGTGTACAACTTTGCAGCTTGTGTAAACACATTCACATGTGACCTCAGGTCAACTCAGCTGCTAATGTAATGCCAAAGTATGCTTGCTTTGGAACTTTCCAAGTACGACTTGACACATGATTAAAAGATGTCGAGCTCACAGGCCACATTAATTAATGTTTGCATGACAATAAGTGGCAGTTAGAAACAAAAGAGTTGTTTAAAATATTGATTTATTCATTTGTAAAAACAATTTAAAGCTATTTTACTGCCTTGATGAAGTTTCAAAGCTCATGATGTAAGAAATGTATTACAGTATATCTGATCAACAAAAACAGGAAACAAGGAAAGGTTTCAGTTTGGTTTTTGGTGGTTCACATACCACAACACCTGGGTTCAGTAAATCTATGGAGATAATCTTGGCCACAGCTGTAGGTAATTCATAATAAGATAGAAACAAAGGGTCCAAAGAGCTAATCTGCTTCTGGCATAACCACCTTTTTTCCTTGATAAATGAAAATGAGTAATAGCAAAATAACAATAAATTAAAATCATAACTCTTTAACTTTCTATGGGGAGTAACATGATGTACCATATCAGACTGACAGTTCTGGGATAGAGATGCTTATTTACCTTGTATAACTAAAGAACAAGTCCTGACAGTTTACACTGGGACAGAAACTTCATACATCTCTGACACTGAAAGCTCATGTCAATCAGTCAGTGTTTTACTGAACATGAAATGTCCCAAAGGTATCTGCTGTGTTTATGTAACCTGTAGTTATAGGTTAACAAGTTGCATCATTACATTATAATGCAGGTTTTGTCATAAGCTCAATTTATGCCTTCAGATTGAATAAAGTGAACGTGTTAATGAAACCATAATAAAGTGAATGCACATTTTGCTAAGTTGGACACAGACCTTGGTTTTTAAAGTTTGCCTTTTTCAAAAATTAATTTTCCATCTGTAAGTTTGTGTTTTTTTCCACCCTCAAACCCACAGTGATAAATTATCCTCACACCTAATGGTTTTCCACTTCAACAGATGTTTCTTTTTTTTTTGTAAGGACCACCTAAAGCGACATCTTTTAAGCCTTTTTGTCCCCATGTGACTTTACAATTACCAAAAGTTGTAAAAGAGATTTTATATATAATTATAAATACAGGCTGTTATTTTAAGTGTGAAGTCAGTGTTTCATAAGATGTTCCAATGCAATAACACAATATTTATTAAATATTAAAACGTATGAACCAAAAATATTAAAATAGAACTCACTGACCAAAATATCTTACTCCGTTCATAATTAGGGACATCTGTCTGCTAAATCTTTTAAAACACAAATTGTCACAGTTGTCAAATGCAAAATAAACTACTTACAGTCACTGACCTAGAGCTTCACTCATTCTTTAATAATTATTAAGAAATATTGAATGATCTAATTGACAATAAATAGGTACATTATTGGTCGGCTACCATGCTGAAGCAATAAAGCATCTCCAAGCAAAATGTTAAAAACTGTTTTTTTTCTTTTATGTTATTTTACTGACACTCATTTAAACAAACAGTCATATTAATTATTTTTTGTAATAGTTGTTTTTCATAGATTTTCAAACAACATGTCTTTGGAAAAATAAACTTTATTTCAACAGAATTAATAATCTAAGAGGCCAACTAGCTAAAGGCCAGTTCAAATTAACTTAACATGAATGGAAAGTGTTATTTTCCTCAAATTGCTCCAATCTTCAGCTTTTTTACATAGCATTTGATTTTTGGCATAAATAGCAACATCAGCAGCAACATTTGGCACTTTAGGGCCATTCTTGGGTCACGTCTGCATTTTCAGAATGTGGTGTCAAGGTTTAAATTATATAGTTCATATTAATTGTGACTTTTTTTTTTTGATAGAAGCTGTTTTAGGTCTGTCTATTTGGATTGTATGACAGTAACAAGCTAAAACTGGTCAGTCCTAATGGATTCACTTCATAAGCAAATTTTTCAGTTTTATGCAGACATCAGCATGTTTGTTTTTCTCGACATGAACCTGGATGGTCCAAAGGTGCCAACATACAACTGCTACTGCTACTTACACTTGTAAATAACAAAATCCTATGTAAACAGCCATATCTTGCAAAACTAAGAGCAATGTAAAAGTTTTTGAAGTTGTTAGCATAACTGTCTAATTTAAGTTTTATTTAAATTACATTTGCAAATTACAATTAAACATAACTTTTTCATTTAAAAGTCCCTTAACAATACAATGTATTTAAATGTTTATGAGAAGGAGAATCACAGCTGAATTACAAATGATCAGATGTGGAAACAAACACAGGGCTCCAGAATCCTGTCATATCAGTTTGTTTACTTGTTTTTTTTTGTTTGTTTGTTTGTTTTGTTTTGTTTTGTTTTGTTTTGTTGCCCTTTTGCATTTTGTATGGTTCAACTTAAGGTTTCTCTGTCTCACATGTTTTTTTTGTTAAAGTCTCTCTGACATGAACATGTTCTCTGAAAAACTTAAAATCTCATCATGAAAACAAAATCACTGCTGTTTTCACTAACAGCAGATGTGGTCTCATCCCTTTCCCCAAATTCCATGCCTTGCTCAAAGTACACTCATTATCAACAGCAGACACTGACTTTCCTGACGATTGAGTATTTATTTTTTATGAAAAACATGAGAGGCTTTTTTTTACTCTATGATACATTTTTTGGAATGATCTGTTTTGCACAGCACCTACGGAACAACATCACCATCAGAACATTTTGTTTCTTTTTTTCCCCGTCTACCATTAATGCATTTGTGAAGACATACTGTACAGCTCTCCACTGGAAACTATTTTGATTTACAACCTGACAGGACACAGTCCTGTGCTCTGAAGGAAGGACACCTGAGGATACAATATTCAGATTTTTTTGCTTAAGTCATATATCACATTCAAGTTTAACATCTTCCATTCTCTTGGGCCAAACCAAATACTGTGAGAAATTATTTAAATTTTAATGTGCTGTACAGTCTCCATGACATAATGAAGGTTTCAAATATTTCCAAGTCATGGAAAAATATGGAAAATAATAAATGAAAATTTTAAATTTACTGTTTGACAATGTGAATTTATATTTATTGTTTGAAGTATTTGACTCTTTTTCTTCTTTAAACAAGTCCAGAACTTAGTTTGTGATTTTCAGTAAGCTGTTAAGTATTCCAAGGACAAAAAGGAGTTCAGAAAGTCAATTATGGCATTCAGATTCAGATTCTTTTTTTTTCTTCTCTGGAGCACAATCTTCCTTTATTTCACACAAACAGAGTAGTACTTGTGTGTTTATAGTGGGCACTTGGGTAAATACATCAGCACTATAGGCTGAAATGACACTGTTCCGGAAGCACGACCTGTACCGTTTGTTTTTAGCATGTAGCATTTCGCTAGACTGATGACAGAACTCGTTCGATTTCAATCTTTTGTCACCTGCAATGTTTTATAATAGAAAAGGCAACGTTTGCAACAGATGTGGATTTTTATTGCAAGAAAAAAATTAAAATAAACAAGAAATGAATTATAACATGAATGTCTAAATAGGTCAGTTTCAGGTTGTAAATCTACATTTTATTAGCAGAATGTAATATAAAAACTGTTTTCAGAAAATAATTTAGCACACCTTTATAATTAGGTATGGAAATAATTATTTTCAATATTTTTTCCTAAATCGACCACATTAACTGGTAATCCAGAAATCTATCATTTGGCACATGCACAAATGAGCTGAGGGTACGGATTGTGCTTCCGGAACAGAACGGTCAGTGACAGTGACACTTTAAAATATAATCTTATGTGACAATTGTGTGTCCAATAGGCAATAGAGAAACTGAGAGAGTTCACCATCTACAGTAAAACAAGACATTCAGTGTTCAGACAGTGTAGTAACATTTTATGATACATGAGGAAAAATACAACCTAGTATAAAACACCAGATGTCTGTCTGTTTAACTGCCTCACAGGTGGGGTAATTGTCAAGAGGTCAGTAACATGACAAGTAACATAAAGGCTGAACATTCCAGAAATAAAAAGTTGGGTTAATTCAGGGAAAAATGTATACACAAACAGATTTTTTTTTAAATCAGAGCAATTCAACTGCAGCGGTTTGAGAATATTTCTGAAAACTGATATTTCAACTAAAAGAGAAACATTTTCATCGTAGTTGGATTTCAATTTTTGATATTTCCAAACCACTGGATGTTGTTTTTTTAAAACATTTTCTTAGTATCTGTGTAAAACTCAGAATTTCAGAGTTCTGAATGCTGATCACAGGAAGACATTTTACTGTTTTACTTCAACAGATGATGGCCAAAAAACCTCTCTCTTTTATCTTTTTCTCTCCACTGAGCCACGTAGATGGAAATCCCTGTGCTTTTGTGATCCAGATCTCCATTCTGCTTTTTCCTCTCCTCTTTCATGTCCCCACAAGTGTTGCCAACAGTGTTCTTTTTTTCTTTTGTGATGAAAATAACTTTTTATTTCTTGAAACCAACAACAGATAATGAAATTATTTTGTTTGTGCTAAAAGTGTAGAATGTTATAAAACACCTAAAGGTTGTCTTGTTTTACACGTCTGTACTTTTACCATATTGTGATCATTTTCACAATATTCCTAAAAAGTGATTTTTGATGTTTCTCCAAGTTTTTCCTTTGGGAACAGGTAAGTAGCAAAGATACTGGCAGATTCATCTAGACTTGACTCATATGTGCACTGTTTGATTGATGTTAAACACCACCTCTTTAATTAAGGCTTTCTCTGTTTTCTCTACAGCCTTTGGATATAAGCCAAGTCCTGGAAAAGCATCTGTCCCGAAGTGTTGATCTTTATAAAACACAGACAGGCAAAAAGGTGGGATCAGAACATCAGAACTGATGCAGTTCTGATGACATAGATTGTTAGAACACAGGAATACAATAAAAGTTTAATCAAACTAGGAATGAGTCAACCTTTTATGGATTTATATTAGGATGTAACAATTAATTGGGAATTGATTCATGATCAGTTATAACTGCTTAAAATATGAATTGGTTCATAAAAATGAATGCATTGATTTAATTGTTATTGTATAACAGTGGGTTGTCTAAAACAAATTCAGTTTGATACTTGATAATTGTTGTTCACGAAAGGATTTTCGATGGTGTTTTTATGCCTGTTCTTCATTATAAAGTCAATGCTCAGCTTGACCCATCTGGAACCATCTCTGAGGTAGATCCAAAAGCACAGCTGGAATTGATAAAAACCACTGGTACACTCATGGAGAAGGAGCTCAAAAGATGTTGTGATGCAAGGTAGTCAAAAAGACCTTACACAAAACTCCCCATCATGCTAATAATCTGTGGTACACATAGTCCACAGGATGCTGGAAAGTACGTGAGCCAAAGTTGACATGCATGAACAGGCCTGGACCCCTGTCATAACTGCTTTGCAGTTCTAGTTTATTTTTAAGTTATATTCTATTACTAAAACAACAAACAGTTGCAGTTTGATACAAGTACAAAAATGCTGATGTTAAAAGAAAAAATATATATTTGGTTATAAAATGGCTATAATTAATTTTGTCAAAACATTTTTTGAAAACAATCGTAATTGTGAACTTAATATCGATATCGGATCGAATAGGGGCTTGAGTGAATCGTTACATCCCTATTTTTTTTATAACGAAATAGATTATTCATTTTTATTTTCGGCTTACAAAACATAACCAGACCTTCGTGAATATATTCATGTTCATGTCATGTTTAACACCACACTCATCCATTCATGCAATGACCCAGTGGACAGTGGGTTAAAGTAGTGATGATGTCATGAAATCCTATACTTGTAAAAACATGCCTTTGGTTCAAATTTACAGAGAGTACACAAAACCTTCCCCTTTAAACAAATAAATTTTAAAGTAGCCATCTTCTGTCAAATGTAGCACATATTTTACTCTTCATGGTAAAGGTCAAACATTCAAGTCGAGAAGCAAAAGACAAATACTCTTTAGCTGGTGGGCAACTTAGGAATTTGAGAATTTAGGTGAAAGTTTCAGAAGTTCTCCGGAAACAAATACATCTCCCAAAATATATATATTTTTTTGCCTTGCATGAAAATTATAGCATCTTGTGCCTTTACAGATAATTGTAAAAATAATGTGATGCACCATAAAACAGGTGTGTTTTCATTTACACCCTGACAGGGTACATATGCCCTAATACCACATGCTTCCAGTTTATTCACGTCTTTACTTAAAATTTATTGCATTTTTTATGAGGTGTGCTTTCCAAACTCTGAAGTGAAAATTGATTGTTTCAGCTGTCGCCTTGAGTTAGGACAATATAGCTGAGCCACACCTAAATGGAGCTGATAAATTCCTCTATCTGTGCTGGCATGCAGAACACACTGTTTCTACAAAATGTAGCCAAAAGGGTTATAAGTCATGATGTGTCAAGACAAAGAACACAAAAAAAAGACAAAAGTGCACCCGCTTGTCTTTCTCCATGAGTTCAATTACACAAGTGAAATTAACATTTTACTTTTGCTACTTGTTATTTTATTATTCATGCATGTAAAGTCAAGAAGAAAAAAACAAAAAAGGTTTTTTTAAACACTTCTTTTTTTATAAATCTTCAGCTTTAAAATCTATTTAAGGTGTTTATCGTATTACATTCTATTCTGCTTGGATTACGAACAGGCCTTCAAAATAAAGTTAAATAAAATAATTCCTGTGAAAAACTTGATACGTTTCTCATTTCTGTCTCTTAGATCAGTTGTTGGCTGTCCTCACATTGATGCTGCAGACCCAATATGTTTGGCCTTCCTCCTACTCTTTCCTGCCAGGGATATTTTACTGTCTTGGGAAACTGCATGATCTCTGGACGTGTTTGTGATTCTTCCATTTCTGGGTTTAGCATCAGTGTGGCTGATCTTCTAGTGTTCCTCAAATATGGACAGTTACGATATTAACACACTTTAACTCAGACCCTGATTCATCAGGATCGACAGTCTAACCCTGACTCTCATGGCTGGAGCACAACATGCACCAGAGATATATTCGCCATGACTTCATAAAGATTTTTTTTATGTCTTAAAGGGAAAATGTTTTTCACCAGACTTACTGGAAGCAAAGACCATGAACGTGTGTGTTTGGATTTCTGCTAAGAGAAAATGGGCATTAGTTACTTGTCCTAAATTGTAAGTAAATCTTCAAGGTTAGGGTTGATCAACATGGTGGCAAAATTTATTTAAATGTGTTTTAGCTGCATTTACGCTTCACAACTGTTTGCTTCAGCCTGAAAGCATTTCTCCACCACATGAAGACAATTAAGTAGTCGAGGCACACATGCTGCCAAAACTGAATCTGCCACTCCCTTCAGTCCATAAACCACAATCCGTAAACATGTAAACAAAAACAGAAGGAAAAAACAATCACAGCATTTTTAAATTTTTTTTCTAATTTTACCAAAAAACAAATGTCTAAACCTTGAATACTAAAAGCCAAGGCCTGACCTGTTTGGTTCTCATTCATGGTAATTTACCACAGATTAGGGAGAGTCAGTTCAGTTCATCTAAGGTAAGACTCAGAGCTGTCCTCTCCCTGCTGGGTACTTCCTTTGCTCTGTTTTTTTTAAACACTATTACGGCTGTCAGTTATTTTGTGTTTGCTGCTCAGTTTCAGCAGGTACTCCTGGCCAACAGATTTTTTGTGTTTGTCTGCTCCTCTGCTCTTTCATCCCTCAGCCAGTTGAGGCAGATGGTTCTCTCAATCTGATCTCTTCTGCTGGAGGGGAGTTTTTGCTCAGGACAGAATGTTTAATCAAAGTGAACATTTGATGCAAGCCAATGGTTTCCTTAGACAAATTTGATGCTACATATTAGCATTAGCCTTATGATGTAGAGGGTGGATCCCACCTCTCACCCAATGTGCCCTGCGCTGAAAAGCAGGTAAAGAAAATGAATAAATTGTATTGAATTATAATTGAATTGGTCTTTGTGTTTACTTCTCAGGATAATGTCCTGAGATGACTTTGCTGCCATTTGGTGAAGAATAAATGAGCTGAATTTAATTCTTGTCTGTTTTGACAATTATTCTCATCTTGAGAATCTATTCTGGAAAGTTTTTTTTTTAGTACTAAATAATGTATTTTCAAGTTACACCTTATCCTTCATGTTAAACTTTTTTATTTAGGTTAGTTAATTATCCATCTGTCACACTGCTGTAAGAACAAAGACAATATCCTGTTTTTCCAAATGCAATGGTTTCATTTGGCTTCAGAAATTACAGCTATGCAGTTTGCAAAACAGAATACTTCAGCTTCATAAATTAAAAAAAAAGGTTTGAAAAGTTAAATATGATCCAGTCTGATATTTTTTGTGTTGTTTTTATTTAACCTTGCTGGTAATAACTGAAAATATTAGGTACAACCCCTGGCAAAAAGTATGGAATCACCAGTCTTGGATGAGCACTCATTCAGACATTTCATGCTGTAAAACA
>JARVJO010000330.1:20458752-20479208 GCA_031762555.1 Cynodonichthys magdalenae | reverse complement strand
TTGGCTGATTAGAAATTAAGTGTTAACGAGCAGTTGGACAGGTGTACCTAATAAAGTGGCCGGTGAGTGTATGTTGTTCATATGTGAAGCGGCGAAGGCCAGGGGAGGTGTGTTACCAGCTTGTTTCACTTACCAGGCATTAGCTGTTGTTCAGCTCGCCATAAGGAAACAATGTAAATTTACAACTTCCTCATGAAGATTCATCTGGCAAAACAATCAAAGTTATGAGGACATGTCCTGCGTTCACAGACCAAATCTGTAACGCAGTTTGTTTTAGGAACATCTGTATGGAAAAAAAAGTACAATTAGAAGCATAAGCATGTAAAAAACTGTTTATTGTTCTTTATTTAAAAGGAGATTCAGACATAAAACTTATAAACACTGGTACTTATTTCACTTAAATGTGATTTAGTGCATATAAAACTAAATGAATAACTTTCTCTTTGGGGAAAATGGGAGCGTTCCTAACATAAATAATAACCATATTTAATAAATGAGAAAATGTGTCGAGGAGAGTTAGGATTTAAACAGGATGTAGACGTGAGCTAAAGTCCTTCTGTATGAACTGCACATGTGTGAGGAGCGTGTCCAGTCCAGTCCCAGTACTCTGGTATTTGTTCTTGATGAATGTTGGGAATTTGTCAAACTGGAGGCTGGATTGGACTGATGTTTATCACATGCCTTTCTCCAGGCTCACAGCGACTATCTAACAACAATCTGGTGGCACTTAAAAGAACAGAACAGGGACCAAACCTCCTAACACCAGTTTTATGTGGCTCCATTCTTTTGGGTTTTGAAGCCTGTGCCCAAGTTTTCAGTTTGATGACAATTTGCTTATATAAAGGAAATTTAACAGTCATTAGTGGATCATTTCCTCCATACTGCTGGCCAGATAGTCTTAACGCTTGGGCATATGATTAGAGGTAGGACTGATGTGAAAGTTTGAAATCTGCTTCAACCCAGCAGTGTGTACGTGTCTGATTGGACTTCTCGGTTTAGGATAGGATTTGGCACCCTCTGCAGGTCACAGTTCTGGGTGCAGCCGTTGTTCTTGCAAAAAACTGTTTGCATAAAAAAACTGTTGGGAAAGTTTTGCTCACATAAAAAGCTGATCCTTCATGTCTGTGTTTCCAGCATTACCAACTTAGATTTTTAAGTCTTTATTGATTTTTACAAAATATTTTACTTGCTAGTGTGATCTTGTATAGTCCCAAATCTTTATTTACTGTAATAGGCGAACATAAAATGTTTCTTTTTAAGTCTGTCTATATGCAACTTGTTTTTGAACTGTTTAAAGGCATGGTTAGTATAAACCTTATACTGCCTTAGCTGTGGGTGGCAACAGAGGCAAAGCTCATATAACACCAGCACTGAACATAAACAAGGCTTTTGCTGTATCTCCCTAAAAATCACATTAAAACATATTTTTGTTTGCACAACCAACCCAAACTACTGTATTTTCTTGTTGCTTTATTTTAGATTTATTTATTTATTTATTTATTTTTGCTGTCAAACAATCATTTATAACTGCAAAATGTCAAGTAAGCTAAAACAAAACAACAAAAAATAAAATTGATCTTTAACCGTGGGAGCCACAGAAATAAAAATAATTTAGAAAACAGTATAATAGGCTAACAGCACACATGCACACATTAGATCTAAGGCAAATAAAACATAAGACGTAAAATTTATCAGTGTTTTTATTTTCCACATTTGTTAAACCTGACCTAAATCAAAAATTTACATTATAAAACAGTGTAAAACGTGTTACCTTAAAAATTTCTCAATAAAAGCATTGTGTATCAAGCATCACTCTATTTGAAGTAGTTTACAGGTTTTATTTTGAAAGAATTTTGCGGAAACGTTGGACGTTTAAAAAAAATTTAACTTGACTAAACAAAAAGCTGCAATTACAAAGTATGACCACAAGAGAGCACTCTTGCTCGCAGTTCTGGGTGCACAGTGGACTAGGTGCAGTTTTTTCGTGAAAGAAAAACGAATAAACCGTGGAATTAAATTACAATAAATGAAATGTCCGCTTTTGTACATTTAATTTTGTTAAGGTTAACCATAATATAAAATATCATTATTACTATTATTGTGAAAAAATATACAGTAATAGTATTTTAATATAATATCTTTAACACAAGTCAACCTACCCTTCCCAGAACAATCGTTGTTTTTATTCTGATTTTTTATATTTTACTGCCCTTTCGTGGTGACGCAAAGAACTGCAAAAAGAGTTCGGTGGTGAGCTGTTTCCTGTAAATACTTTCACAATAAAAGCCTTTCGTTTATATTTGTTCGCGGTAACAACTCTTCGGTCCCAATTTTCTTTGAAAGGTCACGAGTGCACTCTGTTCACCACACGGCGTTAAATGTTTTGGATATCGTCTGAGCATATTTTACATTAGAAGAAAGTGTGGTTGTGACTTTAGGGTTGTTCGGTTGCTGACGCAGAAAAGTTGACCACAAGCTAATAGCTAAGCTGCGCGTGTTAGGACTCAGGTAAGTCGAACAACCTGTTTACAGTCAGCGGGGTGTGATATTAGCTGTGTAAAATACATGCCTACAGGGTTTTCTCTGTTGTTTTATTGATGTTTGGTGGGACATTGAAACATGTAACAACGGACCGTCTGCGCCGAAAGATGTTAGCTTTTTTGTTCGTGTTTGTCCATTTGGGATTAGCTTCTTTAGTCCAGTAGTCTACACCACATAACGAGAGAGTCGTGAGGTAATTTATCTTTAGGAGGCTATAATTCACTTTAGACGGAGCTTGGAGGTACGGTTGAGTAAGGTGTAGCCCTTGAGGAAATTTGGATAAAGCTTTGCCACATTTTTGTTGGGTCATGCTGTAATTTTCACCTTGTGTTAGTGCTGATGAAATATATATGATACAACAATTTACTAATAAAGCTGATTTGATGTCTTGTTTCAGAGGGAATGGAGAAGGCTAAACAGGATGCATTTGATAACGCCAGGCTTCAAGTAATCAAGGATGGCTATGAGAGTGCTTTTGAATGCATCAACAAAGGACTCACAGCAGATGAGGCTGGAGACAAGGAGGCAGCCCTGGAGTTCTACAAGCAAGGTCGAAAACACCTTCTCAGGGCCGTCAGTGTGCCCTCAATCGGAGACGAGTGTGTTGGCAGCTCCTGGGAGTCGGCTAGACAGATGCAGCAGAAGATGCAGGAGACGCTGAACAACATCACCACCCGCCTCGCCATACTGGAGACCAGCTCTGATGATGAATCTGCAGCCACGCAGAGGCCTGCAGAAGGTCTCTACCCAAAGCTTGCCACCAAAGAGAAACCAGAGAGACCAGCTGCACCAAACCTTCATTCCAGAGCGGGAGCTGTAGGAGGCATGGCTGCAAACTGCCCACCTGTGGCCCCTGCCGAACAGCCTCCAGCTTACTCTCCTCAGGCAGCCGACGGCCACATGTCTATCTCCTTTGGGACAGAATCAGGGGAAATGTCATTGGTCGGTGAAGAGTTCTACACTCGGACCAACTCGACTCCATCTCCTCAGAGCGTGGGTGAGGACGGAGAGGAGCTGTTGTACATTCCACATGGTGTTCAGATCTTCTTTGTCACACCTGAGGGCCAAGTGAGTGCTCCTTCATACCCAGGCTACCTGCGGTTGGTGAAGTTTACCAGTGATCGCCCTGATACTACGCCCAATCGACCACCAGCATTTCTGCAGGTATGACAGAAGACACTCCTTTTCCTAAATCCTGACAATATAAGCCAGCATCCTGCCTGACTGATGCAACATGGGGAAAATAAATGTCATCACTGGCATTTTGAATCGGTCCAGTGCCCTTTAACCTGATTTTGTAATGTGCTCAAGACCTCTTTAAGATCATTAAACTGTGAGATGAGATAGTTTCGTCAATGATCAATGTCCTTTGCCCTATGAACACAATCATGTGGGAGTTGTTTATCCAGTGTCCCTAATCAGAAAGACTGATGTCATCCAGTAAAGAATATCAGGTCAGGATTAGGTCTGGAGAAACTAGATGAGTCACTGTTCTTTTTTTGATATTTGGTTCAGATAAATAATAGAGAGCTTTACTGGGAACATGAGGTTTAGATTTGTTATTCAGATGTTCAAAGTTACTAAATTTCCTCCTGCTGTTAATATTGCAATAAATGTTTGTTGAAATGCTTAAATCACAACTTTTAAAAGTTCTTAAATTTTTCTTGTTATATAAATAGATATCCTACAAAATTCTCTGGGATTTGAGTTGATGAAAAGCAATAATTGGGGGGGGGGGTTCAAAGGGCAAAATTGACTTTTTTGAGCTTTGTATCACGTTATAATGTCATCCCCTCGTCAAAAACATATCCAGAGTGCGGCTTTGACTTCATACATGTTTGAGAAATCGCTGAAGTGGGAGTGTTGGAAACGGAAGGTTGTTCTTAAAGAGACAGAGGCCAGTTTCAAGGCATTTAGATAGACTATGATGTGAAGTCAAATTTATCTTTGATATATACAGCATTTTCACAACAACTGAAAGTAACAGTTACTTGATTATACTATAGAATTGAACCATGTGCCAGGAAAACACATACCCCACCACCACTACCACAAAAAAAGTGTCTTTAGCCATTGCTCAGGTTTAAACAATTAGTTTGATGACATGTGGAGCCTACATGTGAACAAATCAGTTCATTGAGTCTTAAAACCTCGTACAACTCTTCATCGTGTTTGATGTATTTACTGTCGTCTTTTGATGGCACTGTTTTTGTCCTTCTGGTGGGTCACAAAACTGAAATTTGACTCTTCATTAGGGAATTTCCCAGGTGCCCTTTCCAGTGGGTGACGTCAGTAATTCTATAAACCCTACTTACACTGTTCTACCCTGTAATCTTGTTAGACATGCAGCAGTCAGAGGATGACTGTGTTTTCTGTTGGGTCTTCTGTAAAACATTTCACTGTTTTTCCTCATCTTAGTTCTTGCAGATGTGACTTTATTTGTTTACATTTATCCCATTTTAAATTAAATCCCCTCGTTGCATATTGGTGAATTAAAAACTGCCGTTCCATCCATTATTAGGCTTTTTTTTTAAATTTAAAAAATGCTGCCGTTTTTCTGTCATTTTCTTTTTGGCAGGTGTGTGACTGGCTCTACCCGCTCATGGCCATGGATTCACCCGTGTTGCTGTGTAACACTGGGGTGTTTATGTTTCCTGACATGATGGCTCCTGGTCCAGGCTACTACGTGGGGGTGGTGTTGTCCTCCGAGCTGCCTGCCTCAGACAGAGATGTGTTTCGGGACCTGTTGTCCAAAATGACAGATCTCAGGGTTCAGGTCGGTGAAGCCATTTTTAGCATTTCTTTGTAAATATTTGCAAATGGACCTCATACTGTATATGTATTAGACATTAATTGGTTATACCAGTTCTGTTAATCTCCATTCCATGCATGTTAATACAGTTTTTTAGCTGATCCCCCCAAAAAAAAGAATTTGCGCAGAAAATATTTTCATTGTTTGAAGTCACCAAATAATATTTACACAGTTAAATCCCTTTGTGCCACTGAGGCGGAACAGAAAGCTGTTTTAAGGAGACGTTGAAGTAAAGTTAAAACTTGTTTTTTGTTTACTGTAAACTGTTGACTCAAGAAAAGGTAATCTTTTTCATTCTGTTACATTGGCATGAAGTGCCTCCTCCTGCCTACCTCATATCTGGCATCTTTCCCCAAAGTTCCTCCTGTCTCAGCATTGAGGGGATTTGATACTGGCAGGTGAGGAGATTAATCAGTTATAATGCTCTTATCTGCAGCACTCAGAACAACTTCAGAGCTTCAGCTGAAAGACAAGTGTCAATTCAGCCTGTGGGAGTAGAGATGGTGCTACAAGGTGACTTTTAACAATGCAGTCAGGCTAGATATTTGCTCAGATGGATGTGGTAAACTGTCAGAATGTAAGTTTTATTTTTTTTTTATTTAGTTTTATTTTGGGATCAAGCAGATGAGTTGATTATTGTTTTTTTCTCAAAGCTTGCATAACATTTTGCAAATGTCAGTCTGTTTGGGGTAAACAGATGGAGTATTGTCATGAGAAGCACTGAATGAGAGGAGCTATTGTCTTGTGTTGTGATCAGTTTAGACAAAGAGCCAGATTTTTTTTTTTCTTTGAAAGATTTGGACTGGGAATTTACTCTGAATTGCAGCCCACACTGTCGTTAGTAACGCCAATGTGTTTATATGATCAGCCTCCAGATGAAGCTGCAGATGCCCTTAACCTCAGTCAGAAGGTCTCCATTCCCACACCTGAGGAGACCGAGCCGAGACCAGCCGAGACCGAGGAGGATAAGGTGCTACCCGAATGGAGTGAAAAGGTGGCAAGTGGAATCTTGACAGGTGAGGTCACGCCGTGTCTTTATATTTGACTGTCTTGCTTTATTAGTTTGGACCTACTTTACTTTTATGTGAAGCTGAGTGGTCCAGACTGAAGCTGTGACCAAATTCAGGGGCTGCATTCTTTGAAGGCTGATTACATCACAGCGATGCGCTGAAAGCTGTCTAAATTCAAAGGCTCTTCCAATTGCGGCCGACAAATGCTTCCTCCTCCTCCCCCAATTTGAGAGACAGATCCGATGTATCCCTCTCAGCCCACCCCAAGACACTTAGCAGGCTGACTGGGAGATCTTTTTTGCCTTTAATTGTGGACGAAGCAAGAGACGAAGTGAGACAGAAGTACAGTTTTAAATAAAAATTTGGTGGTACCAAAATTGAGTTTAATTTGTTTGTGTTATGTTTTTGTCATTTGCGTAGACATGTTTTTATTATTCTTGTCAGAAATCAACGTAGACGAGCTCGTATGATTGGTTCCTCAAGTATTGTCTCTAAGCTTTGTTAATTTGAAATTTTAATATTTTGTTCATTTCGATTTCTTTCCAATCTTCATAGTTTCTGTTTAGCAAGGTCACAGTTGCTAGGTGACGGGACGTTTGCTGGGTTAAAGGGCGGGACTGAAGCTGAAGGCTGTCCGTCCAAATTCACAGTCTCTTTCTTCCAGTCTTTGCGGTTGACAAAAGACCCGGGTCCTTCCAAGGACGCAGCCTGAACCTGTTTGATCCTGACAGGTGCATCCTGGTTGAGTTGGGGCTTGGTGAAAGGTGCAGAGTACACGGGAAAGGCCATTCAGAAAGGAGCATCCAAACTTCGAGAACACATCACTCCAGAGGACAAACCTAGCAGCGTCAGCCCCACCGTCACTAAAAGCCTCCATGTGGCCAAGCAAGCAACGGGAGGAGCTGTGAAAGTCAGCCAGTTTTTAGGTGACAGTCAGCATGTTTTTGACCTTGTGAGTGACTCGGGTGTTTGGCAGCAGATGGCTAACTTAAGTGGTGCTGTGTCACTGCAGTGGACGGGGTGTGCACTGTTGCTGGCTGCGTGGGTCGAGAGTTGGCTCCTCATGTGAAAAAACATGGAGGCAGGCTGATTCCTGAGTCCATGAAAAAGGACAAGGATGGGCGTTCTAACATAGATGGAGCCATGGTGGTGGCAGCCAGTGGAGTTCAAGGTAAAGTAAAACTACAATTTATATCCTCACAAAGTGGATTTGATGTGCATATAAAGTATTTTATCTTTGCCAGACTTTTAAATGGGGGAGTGGGGGGTAGATTGACTTCAGATTTAGTTGTAAAATCATTTTAAAATCATTCATTTGACTTTATTTTCTCGTAGCTGCCATGTTAGAGCAAATGTACAGAGCCCACGAGGGGACATGTGGGATTTTTTTCTTTTGTGTTCCCACGCAATACTTTTTGCATTACCTCGCAAACATTTGCCTTCCCTCGCAATACTGTTTTGTGTTCCCACGCAAAAGTTTGTTTTGTATGAACTGAATTAAATCAGACTTTTATTTTGAAATATCCGTTTATTACAACAGAAGTTTGTGAAATTGACATTGATGTCTGCACTATGTTAAAATTTTGGCTTTTACATACTTCCATGCGTGTCTGTGTGATCTATTCATTCCGAAGCTGAATTAAATTAGTAGGCAGACTTGCTAATGGTGACCATGTGAACAACAGTGATAAACGACTTTTGCAAGGGAACGCAAAAGAAAAAAATCCCTCCATGTCCCCTCGCTGGCTCCGTACAAATGACAATTCTCTATTTTGTAAATTTTTCGATGCAGTACTTATAACCATTTTGTGGCTAATGGTTCAATCCACCCTAGGGCTGCACGATATTAGGAAAACCTGCGATGTGCGATAACCGCACTTAATATTGTGACGATATGACTTGCAATAAATGAACAAATGCACCACAAGTATGTAGTGTGTAAAAACAAAACAAAAAGAACATAATTTCCATTTCCAGCATGAATTTTTTAAAATATGAAGAGATCCATCCAATTGGCTAAATACATGAAGGGCTTTGTTTGATTAGTGACATACTTCAAACTTCTGAGTGACAAAACACATAAATGCAAACTTTTGAGCCAACCAATGTATTGCAGTTTTTTTCAATAGGCCTATAGCAAAGGCTGTTATTGTGATGACGATACATTTTTGATATATTGTGTTGCCCTAATCCACCCTGAAGCCATATTAAAACAATATAAATGTGGCAGAAAGATGTTAATATTACAGATTGAGTTTTTATAAAAGTAAACCAACTCTATACTTTTTTTTTTTTTGCCATCAAGGATTTTTTTAAACCTCATTCTAGGGCTGGGAGATAAATCGATTTAATCGAATTTGCCATTTATAAAGATTTAATTTTTGGAAAATCGAGATTTTTTCCCACCAGTGCACTCTTTGGGGCTTCTGTAGTTCAGAGGTCACCCCACCTGTCCCTCAAGATGCTTGGTACACGACATGACTATTGCAGCTAGTCATGTCTTTCTTCAGTTATCTGGAACTGGTTAGGTTGTGCAACCCCAGACTTGGAGCAACAATCACCTCACTGCAAAATCTGTTAGAAGGCTCTTGCCACAAAACGCAGGAGTACAACAAATTTGTTTCAACACCTGAAACAGAGGCACTCCGTGAAGTGGGAAACAAAATCGATTAAAATCGAAACTCGAATTTGGGATAAAAAAAATCGGAGATTTGATTTTTGGGCCATATCGCCCAGCCCTACCTCATTCTCAACCTATTTACAATAAAATGCAAAAATGTGATGTGAAATAAAGTAAATTTATGAATTCTGCCATAAAAAGTGTTGGATCCCTGTATTTGTTCAGGATTTGCAGCTGTGTGGACTGGTTTGGAAGTAGCGGCTAAAGACATCACCAAAAATGTCGCAGCAGAAACTGTCACCACCATAAAACACAAGTAGGTCTTTTTGTTTTTGTATCACACTCTCTGTTCTCCCGTTCACTTTCACAGCTTTGCTAGATGGTGATGTGTGTGTTTCAGTTGATATCTTGCACTATATGAGCAAAGTTAAACATGCTCTCACTTGTATCCCTCTCTGCTTTACAGATTTAGGGGTCTACAAAACATCCCTGACACATCTAATGAAAAGGAGTGTAATTCTTCTTAGCTGCGCACAGCTGTTACTTTCACCACTAACTACAGATACACTTGATTTCCCTATTTTAGAATGGTGCACCAGTTCACCCCACCCCTCATTAATTCACTTTTGAATGCTGCTTTCACCAATTTCTAAATATATTTCTAAGGAAAATCTCCCAGTTGCTAAGATTACTTTCCTGCCTGATCTTAACATCCTCTTATACCCTATGAACTGATGTTGCATGTCCTGATAACTTCCAAATATGAAATAAAATTGGTTTCCTAGAGAGTTATAAAATTATAAATACACATAATGTGGTAAAATATATTTGCATTACCATTCTGTCTTTTATTATATCTGGTTGTATTTGGGTTTTGTGGGAATCAATTACCAGGACATCATCATTTGTCTATGAACAGGTTTAATTTTGACTGCTTTTGTTCCTTTCAGCAAATTGAAATCTAATCGTTTGCCTTTCAGGCTGGGCACGTGCACGGGTGTAATTCTCACATATTTCAGCATGACATATTTGCAGTCTTTGTGCTCCATATGGATTAATTTTCTAACCTGTTACCCTGACCTCCTTCCCAATCTGACTGTGATCCTGACTCTGAAGGTACGGGGCGGCAGCAGGACAAGCCACCGACCACGCCGTCAATTCTGCCATTAATGTCGGTATCACTGCCTTCAACATTGACAACCTGGGGATCAAAGCGGTGGTGAAAAAAACTGGGAAGCACACGGCGCAGGCCATTTTGGAAGATTACCACCTTCAGGAAAATCCCCAAACCGAGACGCAAGTTGAGAAATCGAAGAAATAGCTGCTCGTGTCCTGCCTTACTTCAACAATGCCTTAAAACTTTGTATTTACTAATTTCAGAGTTCTATATTTAAAATCTTTATTTATAAAAGCATATTCTATATTTACAAAGTAACATTTATATCCTACAGTTTCATATAGCTCTGAAGCACTTTAATTTTTTTCTGTAATTTGAAAAGCAGATGCTTCTAAATGTGGAACAGAAAACAAAATGTGTATCAAGCTTATTAAAACATGCATTTTCTTATATAATTTGAAGTTGTGTGTTTTAACAAAACTGTTTTTGAAGAAAATTTTAAATTCTTTATGAACCATGTATGAATTTCCTAAATGTTTTTGATTAAATAAATGAGCCGTTAGTTTGTTTTACTAACTTGAAATAAAATTCTTTACTTATAGTGAGCCACACAATTTTTTGGTTCTGCTGTTTAAAAGTATTATGACTTCTTATACCAACAATTAGTATAAAATACTAAAAACAAAATTTGAGGAAAATTCAGCTTGTTCATTTGTCTTGACCTAGTTATTGAGCTTTTCAGGATATTTCAAATGTTAAAGCCTAGAAGTGTAAGTGGTCCTTTTTCAAGATTTTTTTCACCTCAACAGTTAAATAATAACCTGTGATGCTTCTGTTGTGCAGGTCAGTTGAAAACTGAGTTTGTTACCTAATGTGTTTGTTTTTATTCCCTTGTGAGAAGTGAATGAAACAAATTTAGAAATTAAAGTTTGATTGAAATTTTGTGACAAAATAGTAAAAGCTTTGCTTAAGCAGATTGAAATCCAACTTAAAGCTGGTTACTGAAATGTTCAAACATAGACATGTAGCCTACAGTACAGCTGAGACTCAAGGTCCTGTAAACATTTGCTTTTCAATAGAAGTACTTCAATGTTTTTTTTTTTGTTTTGTGGAATAAAACTTAGAACCCAAACAATTATTTGAGTTTTCTATCAAGCAGTTTTGTGAGGCATTTATAACTACAATGTTTTTTTTTCTAATACGCCACCTAGTGGCTGGATGTCAAACATTTGTTAGAACATAATTATCGAATTATTTTTTTGTATTTAACATATTTAATAGAAAATCAGAAAACAGATAATTGAAAATGTGTTTGGGGTTTTCAAAAATGGTTGGATGCTCAATTTAAAAAAGGATTAAAATAGTTTATTAGTACAAAGAAAATCTCATGAATGCACTGTATACTATAGCACTTCACCAAAATTTCATTTTATGTTTTTAAACCTCAAAATGTAGGTCAAGAACCACTGAGATTCTCTATCTTTATTTCTGAGGGTTACGGTAACATGTTGGTAACAGCTGTACAAATGAATAACAGAATGATTGTTTTTCTCACTCAGACACAATTTAAGTGAAGATTTAGCAGTTTATTAACTAAAGTACATATAGGAAATTTTTTTTCTCCAATGGTCAGACAAAACAGTTATCAATGATCTTCCACAGTTTGCTGAACAAAAAAAGCCTATGTAAAATACATATTTATTAAACATGGCAGCAGAAAAAAAACAGAAAAGTCTTGTGTAATTTTGTTGCTAGAACTGTAATGAAATTTGAAATAATTATTGAATATTTCTGCTTTACAAGAACTTTAGAACGTAGGTTAACAAATATTTTCGTACCGCTCACCCTACCAATCATGCAAAGAAAAGACATTTCATTAGCATGGTGATAACTTGTAAAGCTAAACAGATCCTGTTTCTGGTGAAAGAGCAGATTCTAGATCAGCATCAGGAAAGCTCAAGTTGTTGTTGGTATCCCAAAATAAATCCAGCCATAATGGACTGACCGTATCACACTGACTGTCATTATTTAGGACAAGTGAATTAAACAAAACTCCAGGCATTGGACGAGTTTTATTCTCATTGATTGGGTCACCAGGACTTGAAGATGCACTTTGAGGTTGAGACAGTGGGATAACTTTGTTTGGAAATACTTCTGCTGTATTATCAGTCAGGTCAATAAGAAGTGAATCACTCTGCTTGACCAATGAGTCAAAATCACTTAAATCACTCTTCAGTTCTGGTGGTCTGTAGGCTTTGTCATAATTAAGTGGTGGGAAAGCAACAGGATCATCCTGGCCAGAAGTGATGTCCAGTGACATTTGGGTTGAGAATTGGTCTGATCCCATCTGTGGAAAAGTGTGACTGATAGCGGGAGGTGTAAAAGCACATGAAGAGAAATGTGTGAACGCTGAACATTGGTTCATCCAGTTGTTTTCTACAAACTGAAAGGGGGCTGAAAGAAATTGATCCTGGCACACTGGTAGCAGTTGTCCTCGTGGGACAGTCGATTCGTCTAATAATATTGGCCGGGCGAGCTCTGTGGTCAGGCTGTCAGCTTTACCAAGTGTCTGATCCATCGTCAAAGGACTAGCCACTGATTTACTTGCAGGTTCTGAAAATAGTATGAGGTTAAAATCACACTGCAGAAGAAAAAAATTGGTGAGAAAATACTGTGACTTGCTCTCAATATCTTTCTAACAAACAAAAAGACGAACATTTTACTTTTTCAAAGCAAGTCATAAAGTTACAGTTAGCAAAATTTAGTTTCAACCATTGTCTTGTTCAATGAACTGCTTACACTTTCCTCATTTGTAAAATTACAGTCAGATTGACAACGTTAAATAGCTCAATGGGAAATTTGTTTGTAGCCGTCACTGCTGCTACCAGAATGTAGTAAACCTATCTTAGACCATCATTTAGGACCATCATACTCATAGCAGAAACCTCAGGTGATGTTACTAGAATGAATTGCTACCAGATTTAAAAAAATACATATACTGTCACGAAGTAACACATTATATATATATATATATATATATATATGACCCATCTTTAATGAGCCCAATTTTAGATTTTTTTAATTTTAAAGTGAAATAGTTTTCAGAAGATTTTAAAATAGAGCTTCGTTACTCTGAAGACAATAAAATATTTTAACTAGCATCCCCCAGCCCAAAACAGACGAATGTTCCCATTAGCTACTTTATAACTTTTTCTTATAATAAAGCCTAACCTTTAGTCTAAAAATAACTTATCAACAGCCAGGTTGGACTAGTGCTCACTAATAATAATGTAACTGCTAACATTGGGTTCAAGAAACTCAGAAATGCTGTTAAAAGCCAGACTGGGTCCATGAACCTCTCTGCTACTCTAAAAATGTATACTTATTCAATAGAACAAAAAGACAAAATTACCCAGGATATGGTCAAATGCTCAGGGCTGAGTGGGAGCTGTTTGGAACTCACGTGCCTTTCACCAGGACACCTGACTGAAAGCTAATTACATCCATCCTCTACACCTGTGTGATTTTTGGATACAGATATGTATGTATTTTTGTAAGCACAGTAGCTGACCCCAAATCTCGCGATTTTCAAACGGTAAAACTATAAAGCTTCAACACGTGACATCCTAATTCTAAGAATCTGCGGCATTTCTTTGTGAATATCAACTTTTAAAATCAAGTAGTTTATTCGTGTTAGCTTGCAGCCTTATTGCTATGGCGATTAGCCGCCAGCTAACAGATTTTTAGCTTTAAGTTAACTAAGTTAGCGACTTGTGAACCGCATCTTATTAACATTTCACCTGCTGTTCTAAGTAAAATGTTTGCGTGACCGTGCATCATGTTGAGGAGGCGTGTCGGGATGCGCGCTCTCGACACCAACGTGCACGCGGCAGGCTGACACCTTAGCGGTCTGTTAAATCACTGCATTGGAGCATCTCGGGAGGAGTAAAAGGGAGGGTGGAGGACGCCGGCTGCCCTGCCTCCAATCCGCATGTGAGCAGACACAGCAGGAAGGCAGAGCTCCATCACAGGGCAACAAAGGGACGCATGCTTCAATCAAAACCTCAAATAAATAATATTAAACACTTTCTGCTTATAGATCCAGTCTGATTGCATCTGTCCTCACCTCAAACTAAGGTAGGATATTGAACTAATCGAGTTGATAAAATCTTAATCTTTATCATTCAGTGGCTATTAATGCTTTGAGGTTTAGCTTATAACAATTTGCCTGCTCAAATATTTAGGATACCTCGTGGTGTTGATTTTTATATTATAATGGAAATGTGTTTTTGTTAACAGATTGAATTGAAACACTAAAGAGCATGAAATGGGTGTGACATGTTTAATTATGAGTCTATAAGCAGCAAATCGGTCAGGTGTAAAAGCCACTAGGCTCATCACAATTGCTCTGCTGTGGCTATTGTTTAAAACCAGATTAGAGATTTTTTTTTCAAAAGTGTAAGAATTTTTTTTTGTCCCATTTATTTTAGAGAGTAATAAGACAACACGGCCATGGAGCTGGAACATTTTGATGAGCGGGACAAGGCTCAGAGATATACCAGGAGAGGCTCAAGAGGTAATGGGCTCCCCAGTCCCACTCATAGCGCTCACTGCAGCCTGTACAGAACCAGGACACTTCAAGCTCTGAGCTCAGAAAAGAAGGCCAAGAAGATTCGTTTCTACCGCAACGGTGACCGATACTTCAAAGGTATTGTGTATGCCATTTCTCAGGAGAGATTCGGGTCTCTGGATGCCCTTCTTGCAGACCTCACACGATGTCTGTCTGATAATGTCACCTTGCCCCAAGGGGTCAGAGCTATATATAGCATTGATGGGACAACCAGGATCACTGCCATGGACCAGCTAGTAGAAGGTGAGCCGTGTTTCTGAATGTTTCTGAATGTAGATTAAACTTACAGTAAATATACAACGTGTCGGGGTATTTCAATTTTCTGCAGGTGAGAGCTATGTCTGTGCATCCATAGAGCCCTACAAGAAGGTGGACTACACAAAGAATGTAAATCCCAACTGGTCTGTAGGTGCCAAGACCTCTGCATCTGTTCGTGATCCTTCTTCCCTTGGTAGTTCCAAGGCTGGGTCTCTGGAAACCAGGGAGGGTAAAGACTTTATAAAACCCAAACTGGTAACGATTGTCCGTAGTGGAGTAAAACCTCGCAAGGCTGTACGAGTTTTACTCAACAAGAAGACGGCACACTCCTTTGAGCAAGTCATGACTGACATCACAGATGCCATTAAGCTAGATTCTGGAGTCGTCAAAAGGATATATACTGTTGACGGCAAAATGGTAGGTCTCAACACCCTTAGAATTGGCATCTATATGCTCATTTCAGCCTTTTAAAATTTGATTTATTGAATTGAGTGTCTCTGTTACTCAATGTGAAAAAACTTCACTGATAATTCACTTGTCTAACAAACATTATCTGTGAGACTTTCATCAACAAGATTGTATTTTTATTTAGTTACTATCCCCAAATAAAATGTAATAACCACGAGTGCATAATTTTACAGAGTGCATTACCCTTGTGCATTTTTCCCTACCACTGAAACATTAATTGTTTAGTAGGGGGAAACTTTGCATACTACTTAGCTTATAGTTTAACTCCAGCAGACATAAAGTGTAGAAGATGGACACTGGCTATAACCAAGATGGCTTCCTTTTCGAGTCCATCCATTATCTTTACATGCTTCTGCCGTTCAGAGTCACGGGGATCACTTGTGCCCATATCCAGAATGGTCCCTGGCCGGGATTTGATCCAGTGACCTTCTCACTGGGAGGCAACTGAGCCACAGTGCTGCTCTTTTTGAGTCCTGTTTCCTGTATCAGAAGTTTAATCCAGCCCGTTGAAGCATTGTTCTGTTTTTCAACATGTCTCTGGGAATTATTTCCTTACCCAAGTAGAAAGACAGTCTAGTGTTTAGTCACCTGGGAATGTTTCCTAAGTGTATTACAAGAATTGGGTTTCTAGGACTCCATCTCATATTTCTACCAACAGTAGAAAAATATTAAAAAGGAATCAGTTTAGAGGTTGGCCACCTACAACAAAGCTTCTTGTATTTTATTTATAATCTCTAGGCGTTGAATGTAACTTCCAGAACAGTGGTCATTTACTTTGCAACAATAATTATAATAATTAATTATAATTATAAACCAGGCAGTCACATGTTTTCCATTTTATTGTCTGGAATTATAGGACCCATGAGGGAAACAGGACTTTGTAACGAGCAGATTTGTATAAACTATATACAAACTGCACAATAACTGATTAAACGTCCCATAAAAATAGGTATTTGAAATGTTCAAAAACTATTCTGGGTGCTCCTTTTGTTTTGGCTGTGACAGTTTCTATGGGGAATAGGTTTTTGAAGATGGTTGCTAAGGGACACTTGCAGTTGCGAAACAGTGAAGAAGTGATATAAAAAAATAAAATAAAACTATAGGTGTTTTGTAAGAGTATACATAGATGCATTACTTGATTAGTGTGCACCTGGCAGAAAGAAAGCACATGATCCAAGTATATTCCCATGATGAGATGCTCCTTGCAAACAAAACTAGCTACAACATGCATCAGAATACTCTAGGTTTATTTATTCTAGATAATCTTTTTTTGTGTGTGAGTGTGGCTGAAAATGAGGTCTTGGGCAGGATTCATTATTTATTCCTGCAATTCTGAACTTGGTCATGTAGTGACTCCAGCTGGTCATATTAGCACCTGCAGGGAACAAAGGGCCAGTTTTCATGGGTGTTTAATCTTTAGTAAGCCAACTGCTTGTGCTTTTTATGGTATCTTCCCAGACATAAAGCAGAATCCAACCTAACAATATGTTATTTTTTTTCATGTTTAGAGAATATTTTTATTTTAAGGTTAGACCTGCATGTAACCATAATTGATTCCTTCTTTTCTGCTCATGCCACAGATGTCACTAATGCACAATTAAGTGGCTTTCTGCAAATGCATATTTGTGGTTAAATGGTTTCAATAACAATTTTACTATTGACTACAAAGTAAAGGTTAGTGATTTATTTTTGGTGCTTTTAAATCTGAACAGAATTGTCACGATGTCAACCACTAGTATGTTAAGTGGAACTTTAAACGTTTTGAGCTCAGATGTTGGAGAGACATATATTATTATAATTGTTGAACAGTTCTGAAGAGCCACAGCCCACAAATTGTAAAGCATGAAATCCGCTAACGACATACTGACATTTAGACAAAAAAACAAATGAATAAAACAAAATCACACTTATTGTCTTGGTCTCAGGGGTTTTGCTCTTTTAAGGCACCTCTGTGTTGTTTCACTAACATCTGTCAACAATTGTTTTTTTCCCTTCTGTAGTTTTACATTAAAAAAATATTGTGGATGTTAACATTTTATAGGGACAGTGAAACATGTTTTAAAATGGGCAGTGGGAGCAACTTGAAGATGATAAGTAATTTTGTGTTTAATGCTGTAAAGGAATTATTAAAGTCTTAGATTTTGTTTGGTGCTGTAGTTAAATTTTACAAACATGACTATTCAAAAGTCTTGAGTTAACCCCCAATTCTTATTTTGCTTGAAATGAGGTGGACTTGTAACATTTTTAAGTGGTCTGAAGCACTACTTTTTTGTTTTCAGATGTTTTTAAAGTTTGTTTTAAATATTGTCTCATTTATACTTGAGGTCTAACTATTTTAAATTCAGTACCTAACATTTACCTTTCGTTTTTCAAAAAACAAATCCCAGCTGCTAGGTATAGAAAAAGAAGCCATAGATCAATTGTTGGCAATCAATATTTGCACAGGATGCTCCTGGACCACAATAATTGTGTTTGTCAGATGGGTGCTATTCTTCATGTTGTGCCACAGAGCCAGAAGGCATCAGTAATCAGTTTAACCACTAAATTCATATTTACTTCAGCTGTTCTGTTTTTACGAATTTTGTTTTCTTGCCACCACCCCCTCAACTTACGATATCCTTTTTTTTAGTTATAATTGCCATTTTAAGAAATGGTAACATACTATTGTCAATTTTAGAAGAGCATAAATTAGACAAATAATAATCAGTGGTATGAAGCCAGATTTGGGAGGGGGGGTTTCTCTATTTGTCCATGTTTCTTCTAATGTGGTCTGCAGTTTGCACTGTTCAGAGTCTGACAGGTGATTTTTATGGATTTGTATCTTCTCCTTGTTTGTATCTGAGCTATTAGTCTGACTGGTCTCCTTGGCAACAGCTGTGCAGCTCCATCCTGTAGGGTTCAAGCAGCCCACACCCAGCCAGCTCCACCACTTTTATTTACCTGTTTCATAAGGGTGGTAGAAAATCTAGATTTCACAACAGTAAGAACTTCTGCCACAAAAAGGCCGCATCAAGTCCACCTTCTGTAAATTTAAGATTTTGTTGACAGAATGGCCTTTTGACTTTTTTAGAATATGTTTTTACTTTACAATGCCTATACAGCTGGTGTTTTTCTAGTAAGCATATATTGTTTGTAAATTTAACTTTTACAAAACCTTTCCCAATAAAATACAAAATTTGGGATTTTTATTGGCTATATGAATGTTAGTGAAGTTTACTAACATAATGGTAAATAGCTTGTGAGCAGTGTATTATAATACTTTCTCTTCTGCTTTCATTAACTCTGTTATTAATATCTCAGCACACTTGCCAACTTCTAGACTTCTAGTATTCATTCCACCTCCCAACGACATTACTGGTTGAGGTCAACAGCACCCCACCTTCACAGAACACAGTGTTAGTGAAGTGCTGCTTCCCCTGCCTCAGCCGCCGGATGGTTTGTCAGAATCTCCTCGGAGCCGATCGAGAGTCTTTGTCCAAGGCCTCACCGAACTCCTCCCACATCCGAGCTTTTGCCTCAGCAACAGCCAGCCATCGATCTGCGCCCTAGGGTGTCCTGGTGCCAAGTGCACTTATGGACACCCTTATATTCAAACATGGTGTTTGTGATGGACAAACCATGACTAGCACAGAAGTCCAACAACAAAACCCCGTTCGGGTTTAGATCGGGAGGGCCGTTCCTCTCAATCACGCCTCTCCAGGTCACACTGTCGTTACCCACGTGGGCATTGAAGTCCCCCAGCAGAATAAAGGAATCCCCAGCTGGAGCACCTTCCAGCACCCCCGCTAAGGACTTGAAGAAGGCTGGGTACTCCGAACAATCATTTGGTGCGAAAGCACAAATGATCATCAGAGCCCATTCCCCCACCCGAAGGCGCAGGAAAGCTACCCTCTTATCTACCAGGATAAACTCCAACACACAGGCACCAAGTCGGGGGGTCAAAAGTAGACCCACACCAGCTCGGCACCTCTCACCATGGGCAAATCCAGAGTAGAATAAAGTCCAGCCCCTCTCAAGGAGATCGGTTCCAGAGCCCATGCTGTGCGTTGAGGTGAGCCCAACAATATCTAGCCGGTACCTCTCAACCTCACGCACAAGTTCAGGCTCCTTCCCCACCAGAGAGGTGACATTCCATGTCCCAAGAGCCAGTTTTGGTAGACCAGGGTCAGACCGCCAAGGTCTCCGCCTTTGGCTACTGCCCATGGCATCATGCACCCGACTCGTATGGCCCCTCCTGCAGGTGGTGGGCCCACAGGAAGGCAAACCCATGTAGCTCATTCGAGCTGAGCTTGGCCAGGTCCCATGGGTAGGGACCTGGCCACCAGGTGCTCGCCGATGAACCCCTACCCCAGGCCTGGCTCCAGGGTGGGGCCCTAGTAACCCACATCCAGGCAAGGGACACAGAGTTCCTTGATTTTTTTGTGTCCATATGAGTCAGTTGAATCATTCTTTGTGTTTTAAACAACTGGAACATTATAGTGAATAATCAAGATCAATAAAAAGGCATTAACTTAACCTCCCACTAGGAATTTAAAATATTCAAAGACTGGTGAATGCTATTGTTACAGATGATAATAAATGAAATTACACTATGTGTAGTTTATACCATATTTTATTGATTTAAGTTTGATTAGTTTTCTTTTTATATACAATGGAATTATGATCACCAAGTCTCCTTAATAAGAATTATTTTTTGTTGGAAATTTTCAAGATGAGATTTGTCTGTCTTAATTTAACAGCTAATGAGAAATATTTCTTTGCCAGGTCACAAGCCTTCAGGACTTCTTTGGGGAAGATGACATATTCATTGCTTGTGGTCCTGAAAAGTTTCGTTACCAAGATGATTTCAATTTGGATGAAAGTGGTAAGTGACCATTGATATGGGTGTGATACAGTTGTGGTCAAAAGTTTACATACACTTGGAAAAACATAATGTCATGGCTGTCTTGAGTTTCCAATAAGTTCTACAACTCTTATTCTTATGTGATAGAGTGATCGGA